>ML681979.1:56646050-56667260 GCA_007922195.1 Podocnemis expansa
CTAGGAGCCTCATGTGGCCCACAGGCCCTGTGTTTGAGACCCCTGCACTGTGATTTATGCCAGCATCTGCCGACAATGCTCCTTTTACCTTATGCACTGGACAAACAGGACAGCCGCTGCACAAAATAAATGGACCCAAACCTGACATCAGAAATAACAATATTCAAAACCAACAAAATACTTCAATCTCCCTGCTCACTCCACCGATGATTTAACAACAGTGATACTTATATGGATAACAAATCAGAGCTTCAAAGAGAAACTACAGAATTGGAATTCACACGCAGATTTGACAGTTGCCTTAGTGCAAAATATGGCTCTTAGGTTTTTTTTTTCTTATTACAACAGGTGATTTTGACCTCATCTCCCTCTTTGTGTTGTTGCCCCAGTGTCTGAATCTTAACAACTGCTTTGATTTGCTGTTACAGTCTGACCTGATACTATATACAGGTGTGACCAAACTGCAGCTCTTGAATGAAAAAGCACAGCTCATGGAAGAACTCGGCTTATATGCAGGTCAGAGACGAAAGCAGCCCCAGCCTAGGAGTTTTAAATCTCCTGCCCTGAGCATGTTCAGAGCATGCTCCGGGGGGAGCCCCAGCCAGTGCCTAGCCACCAGAACGGCCACATTGGATGCTCAGCCTGAGCAGGGCTTAAAGAAAGGGGAGTAAGCCCCAGCCTGTGCCTAGCTGCTGGAGTGCTGAGGATCGGCTCAGGGGACCCAGTGTCAGGGCCTAAGGGTTAGTGAGGGGGTAGGGATGCCTGGAGAAGCGGTGGCATGGTCACGGAACGGCAGGGAGAAGCACCGCGTGGTTGGGATTCTGTCTCAGGTCCTAATGTAGTTTACTAGCTGTTAATATTGTGTTTTGCAACTCCTTCTAAACGTGATGATGAATAATAAATGAAAATACAAAAAAAGAAAATAGTTTACTATATAGGCCTAGCTTTTTCACGGTAACCTTAAGTAATTATTAGAATCTGACATTAGTAGGATCAATATTCACTCTCTTTTTACAGTATAATTGAAATGTACAATGAATTTCAAACTTAGTAATTCTGGAGTAGGTAAAAGCATGTAGTTATATGCCTCAGTGCTGCTCTTGAAGGTTTAATAATCAATTTGTGTAGCTCTTGAGTTCCATAAGTTCGGCCCCTTCTGCTATGTAAGTTACACTCCCCTAAATCTATGTGCAAAAAAAAAAGGGCAAGGAATCTTGTGGCACTTAAGGACTAACTGATTTATTTATTGCATGAGCTTTCGTGGGAGAATATCCCACTTCGTCAGGCTCTTCAAAGCGTCTGACGAAGTGGGATATTCTCCCAGGACAACTCATGCGATAAACAAATTTCTTAGTCTTTAAGTGCCACAAATCTCCTTGCTTTTTTTGCTTTAGGGAAACAACACAGCTGCCCCTTTAGAACCGGGCTAAATTTATGTCTCTCCCATTCTGTAACCTCCCGATCTTCAAGCATCTGACAAAGTAGGATTTTCTCCCAGGAAAAGCTCACGCTTTAAATAAATTTGGTCGCCTTTAGAAGTGCCTAGGACTCCTTGTTTGTCCTAAGTCACAGAAAATAATCTAAATGTTTCTATCGTTGTACAGAAAGAGCCTGGCACAACGTCAAAACATATTAAAATTTTAAACCTAAAACCAGCGCCTCTTAAAGGTCAGGGCGCCCGTGGTATGGGAGAGAAGCGGGGATAACGCCTATTTAATTTCCTTTCTTTACCCGGGAATTAGCGACGCGCTGCTGGCAGCTCCCTTCTCAGTCACCAGAGACAAATCACAGGCGCCCGAGGAGCCCCCCGCAGCCACCTCAGTCTCCCCCCACCCTCCAGTCCGAAATGGCGCCCGCGGTGCGCGGGGACGCCCAGGCTCGCGCAACCCCCGGGCCTGACCCAACCGCCGCCATCTCCGCGCAGCGGAGGGGATTAGCCCGGGCCGGGGAGCCGCGGCCCGGCCGGAAGACCAGCGCCGGCCACTCCCCTCCCGCGCGGCTGGGGGAGGCCGGGCCCGGCGACTCACTCACCGGCCTCCAGCGGCCGGCGTCAGTTCAGCGCGGCCTTCGCCCGGCCCGGCTGCGCCTGCGCCACGCCTGTCGGGGGGCGGCCGAGGCGTAGCTGCGTCATGGCGCCGGCTTCTCCGCGCGCGCACGCGGCGCGGCGGCAAAGCGGGGCTGGGCGCCGGTAGCGAGGCAGCCGCTGCCGCCGCCGCCAGGAGCGTGATGGTCCCCGCCTGAGGCGCTGGCGCTGCCGTCGCGCAGCGGGCGCGGATCTGGCCGTTAGGGGGCGGAAGGCGCCCGCCCCTGTTCCCTGCCCCCGCACGCGGTGTCCGGCCCGGGCCGCCAGTGCCGTGTCTCGCTCTGCGGGGGGTCCCTCTCCCGCCGGGCTCCAGGCGCGTCGGGCGGCGCTCAGCTGAATGGGCGTAGGGTTACGGGATGTCAGGCACAAGGAGAAGGTGTCCTCCTTTTTACCTTCACGTCCTCCGTCCAGCAGGCATTTTAAAAATACCCGATTTTGTCTGGCTTTTTACTTACAGGGGTTAAAGGATGCTGGAACACCCCAGAACACCCTATTTTTAGGAGGAAGTGTTCAAGGGCCCCCCAAAAACCAGAAGAATATGACATGAATACTACATTTTCTCCATGTGTCTTCCAGTGTCCTCCTTTCCATACTTCCCTGTCCTCCTTTCCATGCTTTGGAATCTGGTAACTGTAGGTGCGCGGGGCCCGCCAAGCAGCCTGAGTGTGCGGTCTCCACCGTGCAGCCTGCAGTGAGACTTGTCCCAGCCAGTGCAGCCCAGCGGGCTCAGCCGCCTTCAGCCAGAGCAGGACCTCCGGCCTGGTCATTTTCGGCAGCCGTGAATGGCCCTGGCCTCCAGTCTGGTCACAGCTTAGAAAGCTTTTGCCTAATTTAATACGTGGTTTTATTTAAAAAACAGCAAATGCAGAGGAGAGCATGGCTTGGTATTTTACTCCAGCCTGAAAGTTCCGTCAAAATAAAATGATAAGGACCCAGAGCAGATCAGTTCTGACTCCTTTTCTGAGCTTCCAAGGCCAGAGAATTTAAAAAATATTTTCATATCACATCTCTTTAAAGGGTATTTGTAAAGGGGCTGTGTGAAGAAGTGGGTAGCTGAAGAAACAATGAAAGGAACAGGAAATAATTACCATGGTCATGGGCAGCCGTCAGTTACCTTATTTCCCAGGGTTTTCTGCTGGGGAGTTTTAAAACACAGGTGTTTTGAAAGCTGATTTTTTTTCCCCCTCAAAAGTTCTTAAACATCCATTATGTTTCCTTACGTGATTGGCTACATTATTAACTGTCACCAAAAAATCTGAAAATAGCAGTAAGTGTAAAATCTAGAATAAATTTAGTTACAAATGTCTGCCTCTTTCTGTACAATAGTGTGAAAGTAAACAATCTTGTTTCACTGTAATGCATTTATTGCACTAATAACCGCAACATAGAAATGTATCAGAAATAACTTACAAAAACCAAAACTGTATAATTCAGTGAAGTTTTTCAGAACATTTAATCATTCACTGCTAAGTAAAATTTAATTTTCAAGATTACAAACATTTCTAAAATATGTTGTATATATTAAATGAAATGTTTTTACAATAAACAATCAAATCTATGTCAGTCAATGAAAACTATATTCTACCTAGCAATCTTCTATCCATAAAAATATTACTTCATTAATGGAATTACATTTATGGAAAAGCCTTTAGGACCAACTGAAATACAAAATAAATGTTTTTGCCAAGCTAATCAGAATCCAGTAGTTCAATGAAAATGCACAATTATTTAATTGTTGTACATTCCAAACTAAGCAGATGTTGGATCCACATCTTTAAGAGAAAAAAACATCTGTAATTTGTGATCAAAGTCAATAGGTCTATTTTGAGGTTCTTTGTATTTGCGGGTCATTTTGGTACCCAAGTAGGGGATGAGGTCACAGTGATCTTTGAACTGCTCCAGTTTCCTCTTGTACTTCTTTCGCACATATTCTGAGCTCTTGGGGTTATAAGCTGCAAGATATTAAATATATTAAAATGTCTGGTGTTATGTTTGGTTTTTTAAGATTTATATTTCAGCCATCATGATATATAAGGTCAGTTTACAAATTAAAAAAAGATGGCAAAATCAAGTCCAGACCTTTCCACCTCAGCTACTGATAACATTACCACAGCCTACTTCCAGAAGCAACATGACCAGATTAAAAAGCACTTATACCTTGAATTTAAATAGCCACAAGTGCTCAACTTTTGGGGAAAAAACAAGCCTTTAATGAAAAGAATACACACTAAAGTACATCTTAAATATCCCAAAAGAAAAATTTCAGGGTCAAGGGTTTTACACTGAAAATCCTGACCCCACTTCTACACCCTTCATTTTGATATTCAACCAGAGTGACAGCAAGAGTATTCTTATTGATTGCAGTTATCAGGAGGAATGGACAAAATCATGGTTTAAGACACTCAAATTTCTGATGACACAGTGCTGTATAGATGATGATCAGTACCTTGTATGAGACCTGGACCTGGACTGCGCAGCATGGAGAACCATGCTAGGTACTATAACAATCTGCATCAATTAATGTGGGGGGGGGGCACGTGCACTAGCTGAAGTTCCTCAGAGGTGTTCAAGTGTAGCTGGAAGTAGAGCGGTAATAATAGTCAAGTGAGGTAATTTAATCATTTCATTATGATGAGTGACATCTAATCTCTGATTTATGGGCAGTGTCTTTTCTGCACAGATACTGGAAGCAGTTCAGCACTGTTCCTAGGGAAGCACATTACACCTATTGTTTCTACTTGTCAGAAGATTGCTTCCAAAACCACAGAAACAAATGTAATTTTAAATCAAAACCATAACAATAAACTCTGAATTTGTAGACAAAATATCTTTCCAGTATGGGGATGTATTAGACAAACTCTTTGCTGGTTTTCCTATTTAGAAATCACTAAGATGAGTGGATTGCAGCAGATGTCCTGAAACTGTTACCAGGCAACAAAATTTCCATTTTGACCTCCAGCATCTCCCACAATCTGTGACTTAGTGCACTAAAGCACAAAAGTGAAATAGTAAAGCACAGGAACCGGAAAAAAAGACAGTAGAGATAAAAGGGAGAGAGATATCCAAACTGGTTCACCTAAAAGATTGAGAATATTTTGAAATGGGACCATCTCATACAGCAGCTTCCCATGAAGGAAGTACCTTAAAAGGGCATGTATGCCAGTCAACATTAAAGGTGCAGATCAAGTATCAAGTGGCTGCTCTATATTTGTCTTTTTGTAGTACTGAAGGCTCTTTCTGTCCAGAAAACAGCTACAGAGTGTGTGGAATGATGTTTAATCTGTGGAACTGATTTAACAGATGCTTACAAAAGGATTAATGATTCAGCACTTCATCTCCATAATCAGGGGGAATTTGGAGACCCAGAGATCTATACACTTTGGGAGAAAGTAAGTGAATCTTGAGGCTGGTTCTGCAAATGACTCTGTACATCTGAGATCAATTTTCATGACTGTTTCCAGATGGTGCCCTAGTTTCTCCTTTGGATGCTTATGGTTTGAACACAAAAATAATACAATGATTGCTTGAGAAATGTGGAAAATGTATTGGTTAGAAAGCGTTTGGGGATTATGAGAACCACTTTGTTTTTGTGGAATACATGATTTGTGGCTCTTGCATTGACAGCACTGCCCGTTCTGAAACCTTTCTTGTTCATAGTCACAAGGAAACATCTTGAAAGAACAATAACTATTAGAACAAATGTCCTAGAAAAGTGGTTACGAATCTGTTCTTTAACTGTTGTTCTTGGAGATATGTTATACATGTGCTTTCCACTCTTGGGATATAGCTACACTGGAGGCTCTGTTAAGTTGACCTAACAAGTTTGACATTAAGTTGACTTAAAGCCAACCTTGTTAAGTCAACTTAGTCCACACTGAAAACTCCTGTCAGCTGCCTGCATCCACACCGGCAGATGCTAAGTTGACCTTTCTTGATGGCCAGGAACTTTAGGAGGGGGCCTGGAGGTTTTCCCCATCTACACTGGCATAAGTCGACTTCATAAGGTTGACTAGGTGTTAAGTCAACCTTAAGAGGTGGTGTTATTAAGTTGACTTAAGGAAGCGCTTAAGTCGACTTAATAAAAGCCCAGTGTGGTCTCAGGAGTGTGTAGGTCAACTTAACCTTCCTTAAGTCAACCTAAGGCTCCAGAGTAGATGTACCCTTAGTGTCCATGTGTGCCCAGTGCACAACTGTTAAACTTTTTTCCTCAGTGGAACCCACTGGGCAGTTTGACCTACCCCTGCTGGCATGTGTTGCTGAATGCAGGTATAAAAAGCAGAAACACCCCACAGTTCCTTCTTGCCACAACTCCAGTGAAGAAGAATAGAAAGGTGGGTCATGGAATGGACATGTGCAACACATGCTGAATAAAAACATTCACAAAACTGGTTAGTAACTGTTTTTACTTCAACTGATTACACATGTGCATTCCACTCTTGCTGACTCACAAGCCACATAACAAAAGGAGGGATTGACCCTCATTTCAATAAAGTTTGTAGAGCAACTCATCCAACCCTAGCATACTCTTTGGTGCCTTGAGCCACAGCATACTGGGAGACAAACATGGACCAAGGACCAGACTGCCACTTTACAGATGCCTCCAACTGGAATGCCAGAAATGCCACTGTAGTGGTTCTGATCTTTTCGAATGAACTATAGCTCTGATGGGTGGAGTGACATCAGCCAAATCTTAGCTCATGTGTGTACAGGATGAGATCCAGGAAGAAATTCTCTGGGTGGAGACTGACTGACATTTTACTTCTGTCAGCCACTGCTATGAACAGCTGCAAAGAGCTAGAAGAGTCTCTGGTTCTACCTAGGTAAAATGTCAAGGTCTTCTGATGTCCAAGGTATGCAAATACTCTTCCTCCACGATTGTACATGGTTTTGGGCAGAGAATAGGCATATAAATTGACTGTTTGATGCGGAAAGAGGAAACCACCTTAGGGAGGAACTTCAGATGAGGGCACAGGCAAATATTGTCCTTAAAAATGATCGCACATGGGGGTCCTGACATTAATATACATACTGCTTTACTTTTCTGGCTGAAGTAATGACCCCCAGAAAAGCCACCTTCATTGACAGAAAGAGCTTGGTAGCTGACTATTCAAGTGGAAGATCCATGAGTCTTCACAATACTAGGTTTAGATTCCACAGGGAATGGGATGTTGCACTTGAAGGTATAATTTGATCAAGCCCTTTAAAACCTTATGGACATGTCATTGATTAAAACAGAGTGATTGTCAGTCTTAGGATGAAATGCTGAAATAGCAGCCAGATGTACCTTGATGGAACTAACCCCCAGCTTTGGTGTTTAGGTATAACAAGTAGTCCAGAATATGCTGAACTGAGGAACTGGATGATGATACCTCATGCTGAGGAGATCAGCTGGATAAATGCCCTCATTTATTCACTTTGTAGGAGCTTTCTACCATTTAGCATGATCTCTTGAATGCCTTTTGAAGAAGGCTGCTCTTGAATAGCTAGCCATGCGTCATCCAGACAGTTAAATGAAGGGACTGTAGGCTTGGGTGAAGAAGGTGACCATGATCCATAGTTTAGATCCAAATCCATAGAAAGTGAAATTGGAAATTTCACTGATAGCTCTAGGAAAGTGGAGAACCAATGGCAATGGGCCCATCCAGGGGCTGTAAGTATGACTTTGCTCTGGTCCTGTTTTAGGTCTAGCAATACTCTGCGAATGAGCTGGATTGGTAGAAAAGAGTAGAGGTATACGCCTGATCACATAAGTAAAACGGCTTCTGTCATGGAACCCAGGCTATGGCATATAGAGAGCAGAACTGCTGTCAATTTCTGCTGGATTTTGACACAAATAGGTCTACTGCCATACCAATGGTGGAATAATTGACAGCGCTGCTGGTGGATCAGACACTTCTAAGGGCAGGGACATCAGAAAAAAGAGCCAAGGTTCTTGTCACTGCAAATGCCTCTGAAGTAGTTAGCACTGAGATGGTCTCTTGTTTTGATGCTGAAGAATCTGATGACACTGGGCTTGATGGTGCCCCTTGTGACACTGGAACTGACTTTGCTGATTTAGGCAGAGTTTTGGAGGAGAAGTGGTTATGGGTCAGGTGCACTCTTTTCAACTCCATTTTTACCCTCTTACCAGATGTAAAGGCTACATATTTTCCTCTGGCAGGTACCTATATAGAAACTTTGTACTTCTTCCTTGGTACAGGAGAAGGAGAATTGTGCTTGGATTCTGCTAACATTGAAGGTGCGCTTCTCACTGGAGCTGCAGGACTCAGCATTGGGTCAGAGTACCAGGTTAACTGTGGGCTGAGCACTGTTTCCATCAGCATGAATTTCAGTTTGGCTTCACTATCCTTCATCCTAAACTTGAACTCCTTGCAGATCTGTGAACAGGTACCTCACTTCTGCACTTGAGGCAGGTATTGGGCAGGTTGCTAACTGGCATAGACCTGAAGTAAAAAGCACATGGCTTGTATATGAAAGAGTTAACCTGAGCACCTAGCCTGAATGATAGCTACTTTGGCAATTGGGTTTTTATGAGCAAGCCTTGCTGTCCTGTAAATAAGATTCTAGTTAACAGTTGTTATCTTCCTTTTTCTCTATCTTCCCCTCCTAAATAAGGTCTCAATAAGGTAACCTGACCTACATTGCTGGCAGCAGTTGACAGGAGATACAAAAGGTACATACTGAAACTTGTGTTTCTCCTGTTAACTTACTAATGTTCCCTTGCTGCAGTGTCTTCCTCTGCACTTTGTTAACTGGAAACAATCTCCAGTTGGCTCAGTTTTACTCTTTTCAACAGGGCCATCCTTGGTCACAAGGGGGGATTTGAGTCGGGGGACCACTCCAGGCTCCACGGTTTTGAGGACCCCACAATGCCTTTGGCGGCATTTCGGCAGTGGAGGACACTGCATTTTGGTGGCATTTTGGCAGCAGGGTTCTGCACAGGGCAATTCACCCTGGGCTCTGCTGACCCCCAAAGGACAACTGTGCTTTGCAGAGGGCTGTAGATGCTTTGGCAGGAGAGCACTTTGGGGACTGACTGTGCGGGACTAACTCCACTGCCTGCTCAGTCAATCCTGCTGCATCAATCTGTGGAGCCAGATGCAGCCCCAGCAGTGTAAATACACCTGATATCATGAACAGAAAACCTCTGAACAAGGGAAATGATAAGTCTAAAGTATTTTTTAAAGAATTCTGAGAACTAAATTAATATTATATATATACATACTATGTTACATGAAGGCTGGCAGAATTGTTCCAGTATTGTCGCGGAGTGATTGAGCTCCGCGTGCCACCCGGGCAAGGCGTTAGGGTTCAATGCCCGGGTCAAGAAGTCTCAGCCCTTGCGTCAGGGCAGTGCGGCCCACTGGCCAGAGTCAGCAAGTCTCAGCCCTTGCGTCAGGGCAGTGCGGCCCACTGGCCGGAGTCAATAAGTCCCAGCCCTTGCGTCAGGGCAGGGCGGCCCACTGGCCAGAGTCAGCAAGTCTCAGCCCTTGCGTCAGGGCAGTGCGGCCCACTGGCCGGAGTCAGCAAGTCTCAGCCCTTGCGTCAGGGCAGTGCGGCCCACTGGCCGGAGTACGTAAGTCCCGGCCCTTGCGTCAGGGCAGTGCGGCCCACTGGCCAGAGTCGGCAAGTCTCAGCCCTCGCGTCAGGGCAGTGCGGCCCACTGGCCAGAGTCGGCAAGTCGTAGGTCCAGCGTGGCGCCCTGGGGCACGGGGGCCCAGGTAGGGGGGTTCAGGCCCTCCCACTCCTCTGAACCCCAGCCCAGGGCCCTGGGGTGTGCAGGGGAATCCTGGCCCCGTCGGCGGGGATCCACCGCAACGCGCCGACTGAGGCTCGGACGCGGCCTGTGTCCGCCACGACTTACCCCGCCCTGGGCTACTTCCTACCTGGCCGCCGAGAGGTGGGCCGCAGGGGCTACAGACGCCCCACTGGTCAAGGGTCTTGTCCCGTCGGGGTCCTCGGATCCGCCCTGGCTAGGTGCGCCTTGATCCGCCTTGCCTTTGGTTCTCCCCGTGACGGACGTCCCTGGCTTCGGCTCTGTTGAGGCAGGACCTAGACCAGAGTCTGAGCGGGAGCTCCTAGCCTGTGTCTGCTCCCTCCGCCGGTCAGGCCCCAACTGAGGGGAATCCCAGCCTTTTATAGTTGGGCAGCTGTTTGAGCATGCCCAGCAGGGTCTGAGGGCCGGGGCTTCCCTTCCCTTCCGGGCATATAGGCCCGCCTGAGTGCGGGGCCGGCCTGCCCCGTCACAAGTATAAAACAGAGTTTAAACATCCTTTGAAGGTGGTAAGAAGGAACTGAGGAGAGCTAGGGTGGCTCTGCCCTTTATACCTGCATGTAGTGGCATGCACCAGGATGGAGAGCTCTAGCCACTAAACTGGTAACATGAAGGGAAAGTTTCCAGTGGCTGTGTGCTGGATTCACAGACACCTGGGATGAAATGCATATGTATAATCACTTAGAGAAGAACTGAAAGATGATGAAGCAAGAGTCTGTCCAACCAAATGGAAGTCCCACTCTGGGATGATAGCCACAGGGGTCTCCAAACTAGTGGTATGGCTTCTAATGACACTTGAGGTTCATAGGTGATTGATCAGTGATTCTATTATTCTTGCTCACTGCACATTCCTGAAGGTCAAGACATGCCCTTGACTTCTCATTGGAACCACCTGTACCTGTTCAAAAAAATGCCCAAACTACCCAAACTTGAGATCCATTCTTTCCAGTTTTGGAGATAATCACAGATGGCTGGAATTCTGGGATTTCTAGGATCAAGCTAGTTATCCTTGCACAAAGAGAAGAATTTTGTCCAGGTTGCCATGAAAATTTTGCAAGGTTGATCCCTTACTGGGATTAGTAAAATGTCAATTAATCTTGTGGAGAAGACCTCAGAGTTCTGAAAGCTCCAAAAAGTGACAAAGTATGTGAAGAACTTGATAGAAAAGACAAATTGATTGTTACCTAAAACATTCTTTGTAAAGCAAAAGGTTAACAGCAGAAAATGGTAAGGGAGAGCTGAACCATTTGACATACTGTGCTCTATCAAAGGGAAGACTTTTGATGGGTGGAAGTAAAGGGTATGGTTTTGCCACGGAGTCTTCTAGCAACAGCACCGAACTGCCTCCTATATCTCCACAGAAGGCATAGCTCAGTCACAAACCAGGGATATGTTAGAATCCTGAGCACACTGGAAAGGAGAACTTGCCTTCTCTGGGCCAGCTACAGATGAAGAATTTATTAGGTTATACTAGTCACCAGGAGCAGCTGATACGAAAAACTGAGAGAAGATTTGGGCATGCTCTCCATGGAGGAAGCAGTCCTGATGCCTGTCAATTCCACAAGATATTTTATTTTATCAAGTCTCACTTCAGGTTTATATGAACTGAGTCTAAGCAAACTTTCTTTAAGGAGTCTGTCTGTCTACTGAGAAAGCAAAGTGATCCAGAACATAGGTTCAATAAGAATATGTATTATACTACATATAATATTTATTTTTTAAAGAATCAGATTTGAGAAGATTAGGGAAATCAGATGTGTCAGTGATTCCATTTTTATCTAAAAATATTAACTAAACCTATTCCTTGCATTTATTTAGTTAATGTGATTACTCAAATACATGTTTTACCTTACCTTTTAAATGATAGGCCACAAACAACAGGGCAGTTTTTTTTACAGTTAGGAATGGAAACTTTGGCTTTAAGCAGCCCACTTCATTCATAGCTTTTATTAGAGCAGTTGCTGTTCCCTAGAGATATAGAACAATTTTAAAAAGGCAATGTAGCAAAGACTTGAATACAGTATATCAAAATACATTAAAAGCATCTGCTGTCACTCAAGTCTATCTATAAGTTTTGATATACCATGGTGTCTGAACATCTAAATCTCTGGGCGTTTTGTCACTGACTTTAGCTGGCATGGGGTCACACCCTAAATAGTCATCTTTCCATCCATATGTTATAGAGAAAGAAAATTCCTGCTTGTGACTTATTTCAATAACACTTCCCCAAGGCAAGTTGTTGTTATGTTAGCCACATCATGTAATATTTATGTGGGAGTTTGTGCAAACACATGTATACATGATGCATGGCCAGACCTTCCTCTGCAATGTAGCTGCTCCATTCTGTACTGTACTATTATCATAAACAGCTCACGGACCCTCTTTAACTTACAGAGAGGATCACCCTGTAGTAAATGTGATTCTCCAGTAACACAGAGCTTAAAGAGTGATTCTTATGGAACAAACTCTCCTTTTTGCCCATACAGCATGGAAAAATAGGCAAAATCCTGGACTCATAGTCTGTGTTTTTGTTATGTGTTTGTATAGAACAGCACTAGGCCACAATTCAGACCTCTAAGTGCAATTACAATACAATGAAAGTAAGAGGAATGTCCAGGCCTGTCCTCCGCATCCTTGGCCCCTTATCACCATTATAGGCTGACATAAGTTTGAGCACCTCTCTGTGCACAAAGAAGTACCAATATTAGGGTAATACAAAGGTCAGCTTTATACTACCTGTTGCATCTCACCTAAAATAGATTAGTGAGTGGAACATGGACTGGGGGCAGATGATGGAGTCATAGGTCTGTGACAAACTGAATGGGCTTGGATATTAGCTCCATACATATTTTATATAAAACATTATGTATGTAGTAGTTATAACTCTAGGATAAATTAGAGAGCCCCGTAAGATAAAATGAGGAACCAATAGGATAAATTTATCATTTATCATGAAGTTTCTCATGTATATTTGATCACCTCCCCTGAATTATGTCCATTAATAAATCTGTCCAGTACTCCTTTAAGATTACAAATCTCTGAGTAGCTTCAAACAACTGCCACTTTTAAACTACTTGTAATATCATTCCTTAACTGTCAATATGTATATGTATATGTATATTACCATGATCTTTATTGAATATCTGTTAATAAAATTATCATTAATATCAATTTTAAAATAAAAACTAGGAAACAGAAAATCTAATATGATCCTATATTGTGGTTAACATTTTAATCTAATTTAAATTAAAGAAGCAAAAACGAGCCTGTTCAAGGTATCCAGCCAGAGGAAGACAAGTAAGTAGAATTGGTTCCTTTATTGGTGGGAGTTTATGTGGAAGCTTCTGATTCCAGTATTTTTCTGGTAACCTAAGACACAGAAATTTAATGCTTTCAAACCACAGAAAATATTAAATGATTAAAAGATAAAATATATTAATAATTTTACCTCATAAACTTCTGGAGTTTTTCTTCATTTTCAAAAATATATAGTTTATCTCGATATTCCACAGCATACTCAATGATGCCAGGTACCAAGGCTTCATATCTCAAAGAACAGAACAAGAAAGATGGTATATATTTTACTAGGTATATGAAGAATCACTTGTGCTATTTAAACACGTTAAACATTGGGACTGTGCTGATTGAACAGGTCTACTAATCACAAAAACAACCAGCCATGATAGTTCATGCTTTCAGCATCCAACCAAAAGAGCTACTCATAGCTCAAAGGGTATGTGTACACTGGAGGCTTAAGTCAACTTAAGCACTCCCTGGGCACATTTGGTGTTCATTAAGTTGACTTAAGCACTTGCTTAAGTCAGCTTAATAACTCTTACCCTTAAAGTTGACTTTATTAAGTTGATCTAACACAATGTGCCCATTAAAGTCGACTTAAAAAAGTCAACTTGGGGCATTAGAACCATTTAAGTCGACTTTATAAAGTCGCCTTAAGCCAAGGGACCCATTTAAAAATTTAGCCTTAATAAAGTCGACTTTAAGTTGACCATATTCAGTCAACTCACCTGAGTCCTGTAGTGCAGACATAGCCAAAATGTGAATCAGGGACACTGTCTCAATAAGTAACATGGGTTCTACTGTAGACTTGCTTTTAAACAACCTCCATCAGGGATTGTTTCCTTGGATTAGTATCTTTGGCTATGTCTACATCTACTTTCTTAGTTCTGACTTCCTAGCCCAAACTAAAAAAGTCCAGGGTTAGTCTGAACTAGCAACAGGCCAGTTCGGACTAACCGTGGATTTTTAGTTCGAACTAGCCGTGCATCCTACTTCAAACTAACTTTTTATTTTGAATTAGAGCATGTTTTAACTAGTTTTAACTAGCCATTACTTTGAGTCTTGCCCTTGTTTAGTTTGAACTAAAGTTTGAACTAAGCTGGCTAGTTTGGACTATGCAAGGGTCTTACTAGGTTTTGGCTAGTCTGAACTAAGAAATTTGGCCAAATTAGACCGGACTACTAATTCGGCAGTGTAGATGTAGCCTTTGAAACAAAGAAGGGGTTTTATAAACCTGGCTATGTAGGCTCTACTGCAGCAACAGATTCCCACGCAAGGAGTGAATCTCCAGGTACTCCTATTTAGGGGAGTTTCGTGGCTTTCTTGTGTGTTACTGGTGGTTCAGATTGCATCTTCTTAGGATGCTTGGAATGTGGGTGCAATTTTGCAAATTAATAACTTGAAAACCCCAAAGTAAATCTTGGCTGAAACCATGCAAACTATGCAAGTTTTGTTACAATAGAAAATAAGGCAACATAGATCCCCTCCTCACAGGCCCTACTTCCCTCCAAAAGGTCCACACTTACCCCTATTTTAGTCATCTCTGGAGAAAATAGAAGAAGGAGTCCTATGTGAACTATTATTTATTAAAGGCCACTAAATGCCATTATTTATTAAATGCCAATACTTGGCATTGTATAAGATACAAAAGAAAGAACAGTTTCAGTCACAAAAACTTGCAATATAGGTACCTTCCCCATTTGCTAGTCTGTTCCCAAAGTCTTCCCTATTGCTGTTTCTTTTGCAGCAAGTGTGTGGAAACTGATGCTCTGGAGCAGGGGTCTCAAACTCAAGTCACCATGAGGGCCACATGAGGACTAGTAAGTTAGCCTGAGGGCTGCACCGCTGAAACCTTTTCACACTACTATACAAAGTATAGTCAAAAAATCTAAAAATAAAAGAGTAACGTATATATGCCAAGAGTAAGTAAGAATTACTTCCATTCAGGATGGAGGTATCATCAGGAAGACAAAGAGTAAGTAAGTAAACACACTTAAATTTTGTATTATCAATTATTTGAGAAATTCTAAGTGTTGTTTTGGGCTGCAGGAAATAACTTTAGGGGCTGCATGTGGCCCACACACTGCAAGTTTGAGACCCCTGCTGTGGAAGATGCTCCAGTCACTGGCCTTGTCTCCTTCTGCTCATCAGAAATGCTTCAGAGCACACTCATGTTACCAGAATTGCAAATTAGTAGGATGTCTTTAATCCTCAGAATGAGGGCTAACAGGTCATCACCAGCAGCTAAAGGAGCAGTGTTTTTAACTCTCACTGCTGCAGAAAACAAAGGGCCAGGCAAAACCTCAGTCTCTAAAAGACACTTTAGATCTTGAGGAGGAGACAGATGACCTATTGGCTGTCCACTCACCAAAAATACAACAAAAAAAATGGAGCAGTGTCACTGGCTGCTCTGTGAAAATATCAGGAGGGATGAAGGGCATGAAGGGGCTACTGGGCTCCACTACGCTTTAGATAAAAACAGGAGCAGGAACTTTGGCTTTCCTGGGGGTACACAAATTTTTGCTGGTTAAGTCCACTTTATATCTTATGCAACCTCTTCAATGTTTCAGGTTCCTAATGAAGTCCAAAGCCAATTGGGTTTTAAAAGTTTGTTACAAAAGTTTTGCAAAGGTGAAGCGTAAAGAATTGTAATTTTTTCCTGTTGAAAACAGAACAGCAGCATTTTGTCACGGTACTTTGCTTTTTAATAAAAAATCATTTTGGGAAATGTAAGGATTTACCTTTGTTTTCCATCTAGGTAAGTGACTGGACAGTATCCTTGCATTTCAGCCTTTTTAGGGAATAAGGCCTTCACTTCTGTCATTGTCAGTTTCTTTGGTAGCAGATCTGATGAGGGAAGAGGATGAGGTGCTAATGGTGGCACATAAAAATCTGGTGAATTCAAGAATTTCTGTAATAAGAAAAAATAAACTTTTGTAATATAAAAAACCCCACTGCATTATATGAACATTATACAAGCTGCACTGGAAGCGGCTTATGTCATTCTGGCTCTGCTCCTCTTTCTTGCTACTTCCCTGACTTTCAAAGGACGGATGCAGCAGCATCTCTTCTAGAAAAGACATCTTCACCCACACCACACCCTGCTCTGAGACCCCTGAGGTCCTTGGGTACTTACATCCAATTCCTCCTGAGAAGCCATTTTGTAATAGTGTCCTCGAAACTCTGCTGCAAACTGTAATGATGAAGTTACAGAGCAGTCAACCAGTTCACCCTTTTCTGCAAGGCTGACAGGACAGTATTGTCCAAACTCTCCCAACCGAGACTGCAATTCTTGAGGTGTGATACATAAATCAGCAATACTGGCTGCTTTCCCTGTCAATAATAGAATAAAATGTTATTCTGGAATGTTCAAATGTTTTGCTCATGCAGTATAAAACATTGCAGTTTCTGAGGATTATTTTCCAATGTGTAAATGCAACAATTACACTTGGTGATGAGAGTCATAAACTGGAAATCTTTATAAAAAGTTTGATTATTAAAATAACTAGGTTGCATAATGTTTTAGTATTTTATTTTGGTAATCTTTCCTTTAGCAATTACTTAAAATATACAATCACTAATGTTGCAGGATCATACACATGCTTAATTTATTAGGCTGCTTTCTTTGAGGTACTTTTTTGTATTGGGGTGTACTGTTTCATTCCTCCGATACAAAGGAACATTTCCATTGTTACTTGACATTTTGACATGGATGAAAATGAGTTTCAATTAGGATGTGATAAAAGCTTTCATTTGTTCACCTCAATCTTATAAACTCTAGGCTCTGGGCTAATAGATTTAGTCCAAATCTCTTGGAATAAAGTGTCTTCTATGAAATCCAAGTTATATTTAAAAAGCCTGAATCTAAAAAGATAGATTAAAGAGGAACTGAATATTATTTATGGTCTCAAGTTACAGTTAGGGAGGTCGAGGCCGGATATTAGAAACAACTTTTTTACTAGGCAAGTGGTGAAGCATTGGAATGAGCTGCCTAGAGAGGTGGTGGAGTCTCCATCTTTGGAGGTGTTTAAGGCCCGGTTGGACAAAACCATGACTGGGTTGGTTTAGTGGGAGTGGTCCTGCCTCTTGCAGGGGGTTGGACTAGCTGACCTATGAGGTCCCTTCCAACCTTATGATTCTATGATTTGGGATATGACTAAAGTTTAGAAGAGTGAAGTTTGGGTGCTGGGGCTGTAACAGGAGAAGGAAAAGAGAAAAGAGAGTATAAAATAAGACAGCACATCTTTCATCCTCAGACATTCTAATTTAGATTGCACCAGGAGCATCGCTGGCACCTGGCGCACAGAGCACATGCCCCAAGTCCTAGAGCCAATGTCCCGAATGCCTGGGGAGGCCCCAGCCTCTCCCAGCCCCGTCCAGGAAACCGGGGCCAGGTTGGCAGGGGCAGGAGCCCGATGCCAGATTGGGCCCGGGTTCCGGATTGTAGCCTGGGAGCAGGGACCTGGGTACAAGGGGCGGGGCCTAGGCCTGCGCCCTGGGTTTTTCCCTGGGGCAGCAATGTTCCTGGATTGCACCATCTTCAAGCACAGCTGTGGCCAAATTCAACCTTGATGCAAGATGACACAACAACTAAAATATGTCAGCTTATGGCAGGATTGAATCTGGTCCCTAAAGAATAGTAATTTGGTTTTCACAAAACAGTAAATTAATTTAAATAATATTGGTTATGTACTTATCATAATACGAAATCAGTACAAATTATATCATTTTGCCTCTTAAACCCCTCACCCTATTAGATTTGGAAGAAGAGAAAGTATCTCTCCTTTGCTTCTGTATTCCTGGGTCTAAGGCACCAACTCTTAACCTCCCGATTGCCAGCAGATTTGTCTAAATGGGGTTGTTCCTTCAGAGAGAGTATGATTTATTCATTCATTCATTCATTTAAATGTAAAAAATGTACGTGCATGCTCTGTATGAATGCAGTCTTGAAAAACTTTAAAACAGAATCAAAGTACTCCTTCCCTTCCAAACAGTAATCACTCCCATTCATCCTTTGAATCCATTCAATCTTCTCACACAGAAGATGCCTGATATTTGAGATAAGACTTGAAGAGAGATCTTGTTATCAAATTCCATCCTCTGTCAAAGCATATCTTGCAAGATGCTTATGTACTTCTCCAGCAGCAGAATCTATTATGCCATCACAGAGTGGCAAATAGCAACAGAATCTCTACCAGCTGGTAGGAGAAGAGGAATGATTGTCCCAGTCCTGGGGAGTTTGAGGTATCTAACTATCAGAGGACTGCTAAGAAGCCGAGGACTCAGTAAAGCTCACATTTCCTGCCTTTCCCATTATCCTTGGCTCCTTTCTTTCCAACTTCACCAATTTCCCCTTTTCCCTAAAAAATACATAAAATAAAAATTCCCAGACAAAATGAACAAACATTTTGTTAGGCTGAGTGTACATTTGGGTGGGAAAAAAACAAAAACAAATAAACCTAAAGTAAACCTTAGAGAGAAAAGGTAGGTGAGGTAATATCTTTTATTGGACCACCTTCTGTTAGTGAAAGACAAAATTGCAAGTTACACAATTCTTCTTGGGGAACTCTTTATATCTCTGTGTTGCTTGAAAGCTTGTCTCTTTCACAAACAGAAGTTGGGTCAATAAAATATGGAGTTGTATGGCACTTAAAGACAAGTCTTTAAGTGCCACATGACTCCTTGTTCCTTTTTTTTTTTTTTTCTGGATTAGACTAACACGGCTATCCCTCTGGAAATCAATAAAATATATCACTTCACTTTGTCTCTAAATATCTTCGAATTAACATGGCTACAACACCACTAAAGAACAAACCTTGTAAGATGGGTTTTATAAGTGTACTTTTAAAAATCTTTTTTCCTAGTTTACAAAACAAAATATTAGTCCCAGGCTTGGCATCCTTAACAAGCATTTCAAATATATAAATATAATGAACATTTTTTTCCAATAGCTCCTAAGATACAACATCCTGGCAATTACAAAAATATACAAAAAAAAAAATGTTGGCTAGCAGTGGTCCCAATAAAGATTCTTGGGAGAGCCTGCTACTTCACTCTTTCCATTGTGAAAACTGACCATTTATTCTTTACCATTTGTTTTCTATCTCTTAACCAGTTACTGATCCATGAAAGGCTATTTCCTGATCCTATGGGTTGTACTCCTCCTCATTTGTTTTGTTCCCATTCGGAGAGTTCCCTATCTTCAAGCATCTGATGAAGTGGAATTTTCTCCCATGAAAGCTCGTTGGATAAATAAATTGATTGGCCTTTAAAAGTACCACCAGGCTCCTTTTTTGTTTTGCTCAACTAGACTGACATGGCTATCCCTTTGGAACTCCTCTTATTCCATGACTGCTTACATTGTTCCCTTTAGCACTTTAACATAGATAGTTCTGTGCATGCTAAAGTGCGTTAAGGTACTTTTAGTGGGTACTAGCAGGAACTACATTAATGCTTAACTTGCTAGTAGGCTTTAGAAATTATACTTTTATAGTGTCCATCATCTCACCTTGTAGACAAACTCTCTGTTAATGTAATGTAAAATTATATAAATAAGGGGCTCATATTTAAAACCAACAGGATTAACCATGACCAGCTAACATGTTTAGCTTTTATCTATGCAAGCTGTGTTTTGCCTCATATTAGGTATCAGAAACTAACATTAGGTAGCAGAAACTAGCAAATGCCATGATACATATTCTTAGTGTTGTCCAGATAGAATTGTAGAATCATAGGGTTGGAAGGGACCTTATAGGTCATCTAGTCCAACCCCCTGCCAGAGGCAGGACCACTCCCACTTAAACCATCCCAGTCAGGGTTTTGTCCAGCCGGGCCTTAAACACCTCCAAAGATGGAGACTCCACCACCTCCCTTGGCAGCTCATTCCAAGACTTCACCACTCTCCTGGTAAAAAAGTTTTTTCTAATATCCAGCCTCGACATCCCTAACCGCAACTTGAGACCATTGCTCCTCGTTCTGTCCTCCGTTACTACCGAGATATTAGATTTGTTTATAACTACTATTTCGTGTGAGACTTTTATTACTACTCAGTAACTAAAATATGCTTTAAAACTTAAATCCAAATTAAATATTTTTGCCTTAACTTGAAGCAAGTTAAAATTGAATCTGAATGTGACAAAATGGATTCCTTAAATTACAATTACTTAAACAAAGCAGAAAGCACTATTTTAAAACAACAATTCTTCTTTTACCTTCTTGTATTCTTTCCAGATATACCTGGATCTGCTTAATGATCACTTGAACTTCTTCAAATACTTTGTTCCAGACCCACCACTTGCTACGGAATGCATCAACCACACACCAGTTCTGATGTTCCGTCTCATAGTAAGTCCTAATAGCATCAATTTGCTTTTTATAGCAGGAGTTCTGTATGGCTAGAATCTGTGAGCTGTCATGTAGAGGATAAGGAGGACTAAGGAAAATAAAAAAAAAGCAATGATTTAAGAAATAACACAGATATAAGAAGAATCCAAAACATACAACATATATATTTTTTCCAGATGACAACTATGATTGAATCTCAAATTTATACGTGAGCGTTCACTATCAATATTTTTATATTAGGTTTATTGAAACTTTAGAACACTGTTGAAGAAAAAGAGTTCTGTTATTAATAACCATATTGCTATTTGAACAGACAAAATAGTTTCTCATTCTTATCAGTACATAATTCTGAGGAACCAAGTGGCTATCCAGGTGCAAAGCAAATTTCAGCAAATTACACTCTGTTTATTTATTTACTGACTTTAACTTGAACATTTTGAAAAAGATTTTAGAATATGAGTTATTACATTTTATGGACACAGTCTAATAAAATGCCTTGAAATCATAGTCTAAGCAAAGTTTTATGAGCCATTTAAGACAGGGCTGTTTGTACAAGTTTAGGCACAATCATGCATTCAGTATCTGAACTCGAAATTTATGATATCCGGGACAAAAAAGTCAAGTGGGCATCAAAGTCCAAATTCAGGAATATAATATAATATAATTAATATAATATAATATAATATAATATAATATAATATAATATAATATA
>ML681979.1:56667270-56758405 GCA_007922195.1 Podocnemis expansa
TAATATAATATAATATAATATAATATAATATAATATAATATAATATAATATAATCTCAAACTGTATGTTATATAAAACTCTCTCTGCAATCTGAATTATTCAAACAGTGCCAAAAGCATATATGAGGGATGTTTAAAACAATAAGATAAAGCTCTTTATGGAATACTACCTGTCAGTAATTATTCAAATTACAAATCCAGATTGATTCAAACCTACAAAATAAATCTTGTTTGAAATTAAAAATGGGAACTGTAAAAAACTCTTGCAAAAATATAGTTCTAGGTTAATTTTTTGCGATGCAGGTAAACTATATTAAGCAATGTAGTCATTTTTTTGATGAAGCATTCTGTAATTATTTCCTGGAAACGTTTTATCTAATAAGGAGAAGATTTTATTCAACTTGATTTTTAGACTGAGTGTTCTATGCTTTTGGTAGTCCCTTCAGTGATAAACTATTTTATTTTAATTGAGAAAACAAACTGATAACTTCTGAGTTTTAATGTTTACCTCATCAGAAAGGCAAAGGAGGAGTGAGAAGTTTTCAGTTTAGGTAGCTTGGGCACTAGACTTTAAAAAAATGAAACGCTACTCTTGACCTTTAAAAGGTCTACCATTAGAACTCTTAAGAAAAAGAGACAGACTAAATTAGAGACAGTTAAATATCAATTTTACTGACCCTAGTAATTCTTTTGTGGCTCAGAAATAAAACTGAGTAGCAAGGCAAGCAGACAGTTTTTGGTAATCACTTTCAGCAGCACTCAGATGAGGGACACATGAGAACTTAAATCAATAAGTAAGAGAAAGATGATATGATTTACATGAACAAAATAATCGTTTTTTGTGAGCATCACTACCTGTTAGGACTTTCCTTGTCCATTAGTGCTCTTTGAAAAAGCTCCTTTACATCTACTTGTAACTCAAAGATTTTCACTGGAATTATTCTCATTGCTTCCAAGATGTTTACTTGTTTTCTTGTTACAGGATACCCATCAATAACGACTCTGTGTATAAACAGAAACATAAATACAGGTTTTTAAAAAATCCTGTCAGTTCCTTCTTTGCCACTAAGGCTATGTTCACACAGGGTATGCTTGTTTTGAAACAAGACGTTTCGAAACAAGCTGTTTCGAAATAACATATTATTTCGAAACACCTTATTTTGAGAACAAAAAACTTTGTCCTCAAAATAAGGCAGTGAAATAGCATGTCCACAGTGTGGACATGCTATTCCGCCTGGGGAGGGGATTGCAGGCACCCGCCAGGAAAGGGGCGGTGGGGCGTCTCACCCCGGGGGCTTTAAAGCCCCCTGCCCCCAAACCTGGGGGCGTGGCCCTGGCGTGCGGCTGGAGACCGCTGCTGCCGGGGCCAGAGTGAGCGACGGCCCGGAATCCCCGGGGCCGACGCTCCTGCGGGAGGCGTGGCCAGTGCATCCCCCGGACATCCGAAACAACCCTGTTTCAAAAGCAAACGAGGTTTAAGTTGTTTCGGTAGAACCACGCCCATTTCGAAACAAGCTGTTTGCTTGTTTCGAAATGGCCGTGCGTCGTGTGGCCATGGCACTTCTTATTTCAAAACCCCTGTTGTTTCGAAATAAGAAGTGTGTGTGGCCATACCCTAACACTAAAAAGTACATAGCAAGAACATATTTTTAATTGCAGCAAAAAGGATATCAAGGGCCTGATCCTATACCCTCAAATCAGTGCACGAGAGATTTTCTATTATTAATAACAATTAATAGCAGGACTACAGTAATGTTCAGATACTCCAGTCAAGATCCAAGTACCGGGAGCTGGACAAATGTATAGAAAAACACAACCTACATCTCACAGAGTTGACAATAAAATTTACTACAAAATACAAGAACTAGGTGTAACAAAAATTGGAGGAAATGGGGAAGTAGGCCAAGCATAAAAATCTAGAGAACACATAGTTACATAACCTGGTGATGTGTACAACCTGAGAGTTCTGAGTCATTTAAAGTTGCAGTTTTAAATATGAGATCTTACCTATCTAGTTATAGCTCTCCACAGTCCCCACTGGTCCTCACATAATTAGTGCCTTGACTGGAGGAGAATTAGTGCCAAAGAGATAACACCTCAACATCTAGCATTTTAACTCTTGGTTTTCCCAATTCATATTGAAAAGGAAACATAATTTATGTTACATATTAGGCACCAGTGGGCCAAGATACAGCATGTAGAGTTTTAAGGGAAATTATAATCCAATAAAGAGGACAGCATATTCAAAGCTGTATAAGAAGTCTTTATTGAAAGAGAACTGAGAGAGAGAGAGGAGACAGACAGGTTTCCCTAGCACCTAAATGACTCTCCCATTTATCACTGTGACAACCCCAATGACCCTAGGTAGTCCAAAACACCACATATTCCTCCCTCTCTAATGAACCCCCCCCCCGAATAAAGCCCTCCTCCCCTCCGAAAGAATAAGAACTAAACTAGGAGATGAGGGTAGACTGACCCATCTCCAGCGAACCCCTGGGGAACTATTCTGCCCCATGAAGAGGGGGTCACCACTAGCTAAAGATCCAGCCAATTAGGAGGCCTTCTGTCGCGAGGTGGATTACAGCGAACTTCTGGTGTGCTCACCCCACAAGGTGGTATTGGTGGTGGTGGGATCACAGGTACTGGGGAAGTAGCCGGAACCGGAGAGGATGTTGTATCCGGTTGGTCCAGGAAGGCTGAAGGCGTTGAAGGGGTGGCTGGAGCAGGAGAGACAGAAATAGTAGTTTCATGCTCTGATGTTGTATCATCAGTAAGGGTGAAGTCAGATATGTCTGCTGGAGATGCATCTTCTGGGTGGATATGACGGAGAAGCAGCTGACCTACATGCCGTCGCCAAACTAGGCCACTCGCTGTCTGGACAGAGTAGGAAACAGGTCCTGTCTGGGCAATGACCGTTGCTGGGACCCATTTAGCTCCTGAAGCATAGTTTCGAGCAAGAACTGGCTGTCTAATACTGAAGGTGCGGCCCTTTGTTCTTGGTGAATGTCTGCTGACTTGGTCCTGCTGTTGGCGTTGAACCACTTGCCGTCTGTCTCGTGGTTTCAACAAATCAAAGCAAGAGCGCAACTGCCATCCCATCATAAGAAAAGCTGGAGATGCCTTAGTTGTAGCCTGTGGAGTGTTTCTATAGGACAACAAGAAGTTGTCCAGAAGCTTATGAAGAGGTGAACATCCCTTTGCAGATTTTAGAGCTTGCTTCATAGTTTGTACAAAACTTTCAGCAAGTCCACTGGTGGAAGGATGATACGGTGCTGACCTGATGTGATGTATTCCATTGGCCTTCATAAAAGTTTCAAATCCTGAGAAACAAATTGTGGTCCATTGTCACTCACCAGCTGTTCTGGAAGACCATAACGACTAAAAAAGCCACGCAGGGTCTGAATAGTGGCTTCCGTAGTAGTGGACTGCATTACAGAGACTTCTGGCCATTTTGAATGGGCATCCACAGCAATTAAGAACATACATCCTTCAAATGGGCCAGTAAAATCAACATGGATATGTTGCCATGGCCTTTCGGGCCAATCCCATGGGTGAAGAGGTGCCAACTGAGGTGCGTTCCAGACGTTCTGGCATGAGGTACAAGCTCTAGCCATTTCTTCAGTGGCCCTGTCTAAGCCCGGCCACCAGAAATAGCTCCGTGCAATTTCTTTCATGCGCACTATGCCGCAGTGACTTGAATGGAGCTGTTCCAACAAACGTGGTCTTAATGAAGGTGGGATAATGACACGCATACCCCACAACAAACACCTGGATTGGGTTGATAACTCTGTCCTCCTAGACACATAGGGGCAGAGGTCAGGAGAGACCTGAGAGTCAGGTAAGAACGTTCCATGCATCATGAAATCCATAACTCATGAGAGTACTGGGTCAACCCGTGTTGCTTTCTTTACTTGAGAAGCTGTGACAGGTGTGTTTTCCACCTGTTCAAAGTAAAAGATTCCTTCCTGGCCCTGATTCTGACGGTGTGCCAGTAAGGGTAGCCTTGAAAGGCCATCAGCATTGCAATGCAAAGAGGATTGCCTGTACTTGAGTTCATATGTGTATCCAGAAAGTATCAATGCCCATCATTGCATCCAACTGGCAGCCAAATGTGGGATGCCTGTGCGTGGCCCCAAAATTGATGTCAGGGGTCGATGGTCAGTGAGAAGTGTGAACTTCTTTCCCCACAGGTACTGGTGAAATTTCCAAACGCCAAAAACAATGCCCAGTGCTTTGCGTTCAATTTGGGCATAGTTAGTTTCTGCCTTGGTCAAGGAGCGTGAAGCAAAAGCAATAGGCCTCTCTTCACCAGAAGGCATAATATGTGACAATACAGCCCCAACTCCATAAGGGGAGGCATCACAAGCCAACTGTAGGGGCAAGGATGGATCAAAATGTGTGAGAACCTTAGAGTTTACCGGTGAGCATTTAGCTTCATTAAATGCAACATCACAGGCTTCAGTCCAGTTCCAGGCCTTTTTCGGCCCCAGAAGCTCAGGTAGGGGTTTCAGGAGCGTCGCTAATTGTGGAATAAACTTGCCATAATAGTTTAATAAGCCTAAAAAAGAGTGAAGTTGGCTTACGTTCTGAGGTAGTGGAGCATCCACAATAGCCTTAACCTTGGCTGGAGACTTATGGAGATCATCAGCATCAATTACATGTCCTAAATATTCAGCTGAGGGCTGGAAAAACTTACATTTGTCTCTGTGAACATGTAGACCATACTCTTCCAGTCTTTGTAGAGTAGCTTCCAAGTTCGTAAGGTGTTCCTCCTCATTTTTGCCCGTGACCAGGATGTCATCCAGATAGCACTGTACTCCGGATAAACCACTCAAAATCTGATCCATTGCCCTTTGGAACAAAGCTGGGGCTGAAGTAATGCCGAAAGGTAAACGACAGTATCTGTACAACCCCTTATGTGTTACGATTATCAAAAATTCTTGAGATTCTTCTTCAACATGCATCTGTAAGTACGCTTGACTCAAATCAATCTTGCTAAATTTTTGTCCTCCAGCCAAACCTGCAAAGATGTCCTCAATGTGGGGAAGAGGATATTGTTCTGTACATAACACTGGGTTGACAGTGACCTTGAAATCTCCACAAATCCAAATGGAGCCATCCTTCTTTGCTATTCGGACAATGGGTGTCGCCCACTGGCTGTCAGTAACTGGCACCAAGACTCCCTCTTTGACTAACCACTCCAAGTTTTCTTCCACCTTGGGTCTGATGGCAAATGGCACCATCCTGGCCTTCAAACATTTTGGTTGGCAATCAGGCTTTATATTTAATTTCACAGTGATTCCCTTCATACTGCCTAAGTCTTCACCGAAAACATCAGCATGCTTCGTTAGTACCGCTGCTAGATTAATTTCTTCTTTAGTCAATTGATGCACTTGTGACCAATCAAGTTGGATTTTCCTGATCCAAGATCTTCCTATTAGGGCTGGGTAATTCCCCTTTACCACAAACAGTGGTAGCTTTGTGGTCTGTCCATTGAGTTCTACTTTCACATCAATAGTACCCAACAGGGGAACAGTCTCTCCAGTATATGTCTTCAAAACAACTACTGTCGGCTTAAGTGGCAGATGTCTAAAGTCCTTCTCATACACAAGGTTAGAAACTAATGAAACTGCTGCGCCAGTGTCCAGTTCCATGCGTGTAGGTTTGCCTTCCAACACAGGCGTTACCCAGAATTTATGTGGGCCAGCTGTTATAGACAAAACATGGAGGGAATCTTCATCTTCCAATTGGGTGTCACTATGATCACCTGTATTCTGCTCTACTGCATGTAGAATTTCCCTCTTAGTCTGCCAAACCAATGGCCCATTTTTCTCAGGTCTGCCTCTTCTGTTTGGCTCACCCTTCCTTTGTTTGAAGGCACATTCAATGTGCCCTCTCTTACCACATTGTCGACACAGTAGTTCTTTAAACCTGCACTCAGATGCGAGGTGGTCCTGCTTCCCACACTGGTAACATTTCTTGTCTCCCTGGTGCCCTGGGGGCAGACTGTAGGGATACTTTACAGACACTGACCCCGATCTGTTGCATGTCTTGGGTGACGCGTTCCATGGAGACTGCAATTTCCACAGCCCTCTGCAAGGTGAGTTGACCTTCAGTCCATAGGCGTTTTCGTGTTGATTCACTGTGCAGGCCACACACCAGCCTGTCACGCAGCATTTCCTCTAACATGTTCTTGAAGTCACAGTGTGCTACCAGCTTCTGCAGAGCTGCTACAAATTGTACAACTGATTCACCTTCCTCTTGGTTCCTTTGGTAGAACCTATACCTCTCTGCAATTACTAGTGGTTTTGGGGAAAAATGTGCTCCCAGAACTTCCACTAGGTCCCCGTAAGGTTTCTGCTCTGGCTTCTCCGGATAAAGCAAATCACATAGCAAATTATAAGTCTTAACTCCAATGACCGTTAGAAAAACTGGTACCTTCTTCTCATCAGTTATGTCGTTTGCTATTACAAAATTTTGAAATCAGGCTGTATATGTCTGCCAGGAATCTGCCGAATGATCATATGCTTCAAAGGTTGTAGTAAGTAAAGCCATGATGCCCTCTTGTGGTTATTGTTTGTCTCTTCTCTTAACAGCAGGCAGATCACCTTTCAGAATAGCCAGCCAGCCTTCTCTCTTCCTTGTGCTTAACGACAGGCAGATCAGCTTTTAGAATAGCCAGCTAGCCCTTAGGCAAACAGATCAGCTTTCACAGCTACAACCCAACCCCCATGCAAGCAGTAAAATAAAGTTTTGCTTCTTACATAGTATTCTGGTTTTCCAAAGTTGTCAGGATTGTTGAGGATAGCTACTCCATCACAAATCCCATCCTCTGTCGCCAGATGTAGAGTTTTAAGTGAAATTATAATCCAATAAAGAGGACAGCATATTCAGAGCTATATAAGAAGTCTTTATTGAAAGAGAACAGAGAGAGAGAGGAGACAGACAGGTTTCCCTAGCACCTAAAGGACTCTCCCATTTATCACTATGACAACCCCAATGACCCTACGTAGTCCAAAATACCACACAGCACAGCCTTCTAACACTCACACAAAGGAAGCTTATGCAATCCAGATCTCAAAGCTCAAAATTGCATGTCAGAAATTGATTTGCTATTGTCTTGTCCTCTGAGAAATCCCCTTCTTCAGGGAAGCAGTTGGAGCTTGCAGGAGAGATGAAGAAGTGGGATGATTTTTAATTTTGGTCAGCTTAGCAGGTGGTTCCATTCTGGGAACAGATGCTTGAAATTTGGGTTCCATGTGTTAGAGGACAGAAAACAGATTTTATTTGTTGGCTGTTCCTAGGAACAAAATGGGAGCACTAAACTGCCAATCTGCACTACCAGAATGGGAAAAACTGGTTCCAGGGAAGAATGGATACAGCCCAGCCCAAGAACCCTTTGGATAAATCTGAGTTGCAACTAATGTTTGTGGTAAGAGGTGCAGTCCTTGTGTCTCAGACTGGGGGAAACATCAGGACAGAGAAAGAAACAAGAATTTTCAGTATATGAAAATATTGTCCTTTTGACTGAAAAAATTATTTTGGTAAAATATGACATACTGAATGTAAACAAGGAAAGTGGAATATACTTGCTTGAGAATTGTAGAAAATCATGCTTGAAACCTCTTTCTGAAGACTGAAGTGAAGAGCCTGGTATGTGATCCATTATGAACAGTACCAAAGTGTAACTTTTTTGTAGGATAATGTTAAATACTGGGGAGTGGGCCATGGCTGCATATGTTATGGGGCTTTATTGGATAAGCAGTAACTTTAAGCTCCTCATAAGTTTTGCTTAAGATAGGAGTTTTGTTATGTTTCTGGCGCTGGACAGTATGTAATCTTAACCTTGTGCAATTTATTAGAGCATTGCTTAGTATAAGACTTCTCTTTGTTTCCTGGCCATTTGGATAATGCCTGCAGTTCAAAAAGACACCTCTCCTTCCCTTTTATTCCTTGCCCTCAACATCATGTTCTTGCTTATCATCTCCTGTCCTCACCCCCAGGGCCAGCGCTGGGGATTGTGGCGCCTCCCCCGCAGCTGAGCGATGCCGGCAAAGACTAGTGACGTCATCAGGGGCGCGCCACGGTGCTGTACCCTTTTGGCACCCCTCAAATACCAGCACCCCCCTGCAACACGCGGGCTGCTTACTGTCTAGCGCCAGCCCTGCTCACCCCTTCCCCCCTCCTTGTGACGTCATGTGCCCCAAGGATTACCAATTCAGCAATTTAACAGAAATAAATGATAGAATGCTCACACAGAATAGATATAATCAGTAAATAGTAAACAGAAGTGTGGATAATTGCACGCATTATATGCCTGTTAATATTCATTGTTTAAGTACTAAAGTAACCAAGAAGGGTCTTTGGGAAACTGTCAATCATGTATGTATTATTATACTGTTTTGGATAAAATTGTTGAACAACCCTATTTAGCTAACTTGAGATGTCAGGGGAGCAGGTAGTGGTTAATAAAGGGTGCCAGTTTGACCCATTCCTCTTCCAGGACAAACTGTTTGCATCTTCTCACGAGGTCCCTTCCAACCCTATGATTCTATTCTATTCTATTCTATTCTATTCTATTCTATTCTTCTGTTAACATTGCTAATGTGCAAATTTTCGATTCTACTGACGTGATTTAGTGAAACCATTTTTTCCTGTTATGGTTATGCAAATCATTGCTTATGAAAGGACTGTTACCTTACAAAAACAAAACAAAACAAAACAAAGCCAGACAAACTTCTTACCCAGCAGTATTGCACACATGATCCATCAGAGCCACTTCTAGAGCCTGGACAGCCAGTTCGTCAGGTGCAGTCAGTCCTTTATGAAGATGCCACTTTAACATAAGTGCCAGTTCACTTTCTGGTTGATTGTTTAAAACTAATCGTATAGCATCACCCATAGATAAGCGCATTAGCCCACAGACACTTGCAAACTTCTTAGCAACTGAAACACATTTTGTTTTTAACATTGAGCTTTCACTTAGACATCAATGCAATGCAATATTTTCTTGACAAAATTTGGTTCATATGCCATAAAGCTATGACTTTCACAACATAGGGTAAAGGTAGTGTGCCACTGGTACATGACCAGGACACAGGACTTCCCCAAAAATGTAGGCCAAGCTTGTATATTTTCACATTATATATAATTTAAAAAGCATTAGTATTCAGACATTGACACCCAACTGCCAAAAGCAATGTCTGTGTTACTAAAGTTGTCAGTGCTTAGTGTAAGTCCAGGACTGAAATGACAGGCACAAGATGTTCCTTCTCAAATATTAAGATGCAGTGGTAGAGCTACATGTCTGGAACTTGCAAAATTGTTTTCTGGTCTATGTGTGGGCATAACCAATACCATTAGAATTAGATCATCACCTATATGAAAATTGAATTTATCCACAATATTAAAAAAAGTAAAGAAATTGATAATTGCCATCTTCTCCTTCTTCTTCTATGTGGTTGCATTACTGTCCTACATTCTCAGGGTGATTAGTGGACAATTTGTGATAAAATGTTAATACAATACAAAGCAAAACTTATCTGGTAGTTAGTATTCTGCACTAGTAAGTAAGCAACCGTACTTTTGACTAAAATTCTGCTTTCTTGGACACTAGGTTCTGCTGGGCTTTACCGTTCTATAGAGACACTTCATCATTGTCCCCAAGTATCTGGGGGATGGACAATGGGGAAGGAATATGATAAAAGGATTTTGGTTAAAGTAAAAAAATAAAAACCATCTAGTTTTGCATAGCTTTTTAAAACATTGTGGTTACAAAAACAAAACCAGAAACTACAGAATGATTGTTAACAGAAAATGGCAAACTGTACATGAACAATTTTAGCAGAATTTCAGTTGTATCAATTTGTCAGAGTACCCAAATCACCTACTAACATTTAGTTTAAAAAACAAGACATTGCCAATTGCCAATTTAGTTTAACATAGTGTTTTCTTTGCTTTACAGAGTTATACATACAATAGATTAAAAACTATTTCAATGCTATGGAAAAGGCATGTTCAGTTTCTGGGAAAGAATAAAGGCAAGATTTTTAGTAGAGCCACTGACTTTCAATGCAATTTAGGTTTTTAACTGACAAAAGCACTTTCCAAAATGGGATTTATGAGTACTTAGATGCTTTGGAAAATGTTATCCAGAATGCTTGGCTTCTGGACAGTTAAGGGGCAGCATTCAAAGGAGTCTCTTATAGTTTATCCTAGGCCACAAAGTAGTGCTTGAAGAATGCTGTGATCAGTAAGAGATGAGAGTGAACTCTAGGAGATTGCAGTAGACATAAAAAGTCTTATACTTCTGGATGTGAAGGGAAGATTAAAAATTGAAAATTAAATAAAGGAGGGTTAATTTATCTTCACAGTAACTTGAGTTCTTTCAGATGTGTGGTCCCCTATTGGTATTTCACTTCAGGTGTGCATATACTTTATGTGTTTGGAAACAGATTTTTGATGGCAATGTTTTTTGGTCTGTACCAATGTTTTTGGTCTTTCTTTTGCTTGTGCAACAAGCCAAAGATATAAGGGTTGGTGCAGGTTGACTGCCTCTCCAGTTATCTTTCTATGATACACAGTCTATGATAAGGTTTTGGAACAGAAGGGAAAGAGGGTGGGTAGTGAAATACAGATAGGAACCACATATCTCAAAGAAGAATAGTTACTGTACAAGGTAAATAACTCTCCTTTCTTCTTTGAGTGATGGTCCCTATATGTAGTCCACGTGAAGTGACTCTTAAGAAATTTTTGTTAAGTGGGAAGGTGCCGACAATCCTGCTGTACTACAGGCTGGAGCAATGCTCTGCTAAATAATATGTCTGCCATAGAGGCCTACATGATGTTTCACAAAGATATGACTGGAACCCCACATGGCTGCTATGCTACTCTGCAAATTTCTAGGGGAGTGTAGCAGGATGCAGGTGGTCTGAGTGGGTTAACCCCTGCTGCTGAGCCCTAATTAGGGGGAAAAGCCAGCCCAGCTGAGCAGACTGGCTGGAAGCTGGAATGAGGACCAGCTGTGGAGCCTGGGAGGTCAATAAAAGCTCTCAGGAAGCAGATGGTAGGAGGAGGAGTAGGGGAAGTTTCAGGAGGAGAAGACTATCTTGTTGCTTCTGGCCCATCTCTATCAGACCTAGCTGACTGTGTGGACTTCTGTATCTGGATGGTGATATAAAACCTGCTATAAATAAAGCATACAGTGAAGCAAAAGAGTGGTTTTGTCATGGTTTATGGAACTGAGGGCCCAAGTATGAACAGCTTCAGAGAGGAACATCTCAAAATGAAGCTACCATTGTAGCTTTTGGCTCTAGTCAAGTGAACCCTCACACATTGAGGAGGAAGGACTGAAATTGTGAGAGGTGGATTTTCCCACCCCTCTCTGTGTTTTCTTTTGCTGTGACCAAACTTCAGCTTGTCTTATGGAATGTGACCTGTTAGGCCTCTACAATTAGATGGTGTTATCTCTTGACAGCAGGGAATAATGGCCTTCAAGAAGAGTTATTGTCAGTATCCAAGCTGAGTGGGACCAGACCTGAAGAAAGTGATAAAATAAACTATAGGTTATAGCTGCAAAACTTATGAGTTACAGCTGAAAGACTTATGAGTTCAGTAAGTTTCTATGACAACAAGCGATATGCTAATTTTTGGGGATCCAAGACATAAAGCCGGCGTTCTGGTCTAGGCACGTTGGAGGAGTGATAGGTCAGCAGCTTGTCGTGTTGCCAGGGGATTTGGCCACCCCCTAGGCATCTCCCCACTCTTCACAAGGAAGAGTGTTAAACCCCTTGACTAATCACCAAGGGAGTCTGCAGTTTTGTTTTTTTTCCTTTTGGCAGATCTTTTTCTTTTTCTTTTTGAATTCTTTAATTTTCACTTGTTCACCCTGGAATGGGAGGCGGGCTGTAGCACTCAGGCATTCCAAAGGGGGTGGCAGGGTGTGTTCAACCACTGCAGCTGGTCATGGTGGGCTCTGGATTTTAAGGCTGCAGGCAAGAGCCACGAGGCTGCCTGTTGGTCGAGCCGTTTTAACACTGGGCAAGTAAAGTGCAAGAGGAGCACGCAGTCAGTAGGTACCAGACCGGTGGGCTCTGGATTTGAAGGTCACAGGCAAGAGCCACGAGGCTGCCTGTTGGTCGAGCCGTTTTAACACTGGGCTGTTTTATCATGTCTTGCTATCTTTCTCTTAAAAAACAGGTCTGCTGTCTGTCACTCTGGAGATAACATACAGATGTGGTAAATATGCTTGGGTCAAATTTGGGATTTAAATTGGGAAATGCTCTTTAGGGATGTGTATGTGCATTATTACTGCTCTGAACCTATTAACCTCACAGATCAGAATCAAGCTGGTGCTCCACAATCAAATTGGGAAACAGCAGTGTGAAAAAGTGTGATGAAAGAATAAATCCATTCGTGTTCCCTGCCAGGCACCCCAGCTGACCCTTGTAACTCCTAGCTGCAAACAGCCCATGGCTAGCCTCACTGGGCAGTGATCCATGGTGTCTGGAGAGCCAGGGGGGGAAGCAAGGTGTTCGTGCTGTCCTGGGTTGTGCATGAAGTTTTAGTGTAATGTTTCAGTGTGTGTATGTGGTAAATAGCAAAGCTCTTTTGCCTACAGATTGTGTGCTCTATCTCTCTCTCATAAACCCCACTCTGTTAAATTATATCAATCAGGATTGGAACTGGGGGGGTTTAATTCAGGGTTAGGCACAAAAATGAGGATAAATGTTATAGTGATATTTGTGCTCTGTTTTTAGTTTATTGGGCAATTAATTTGTACTTAGAAGATCTTTAAATGCCTTAAAGAAATAGAGTTCTAAAACCGCAGTTTGTATGAGTTTTAATAAGTGTAATTTAATAGGAATTGCAAGTTTTACTTTTTGTAACAGGAATATTAGTAATTAGATAATATTAACCTCTTATTTAACCTTTTTTTTCTCTTCTTTCTTTTTTGTAATTTTAATTTCAATAAAAGTCACATAGAAAGTAGTTAACCCAAAAAAATTGTGGTTTGGTGTCTTGCCTCTCAGTTGGAACTCCTTCTTGCAGTGTGGGGATCATGTCCCCTGCACCCACTCCCCCACAACAGAAATGAGCTCATAACATAGCAGGATGCAGTGCAATATCCATTTGGACTGTGTCTGTGATGAGATAACTTTTTCTTTTGTTTATGCATTCATTCTGAAAAGGAGAGAAACAGGTTGGGAGATTTTCTGATGGATTTTATTCTGTGTAAGTAGAAGGCTAAAGCTCAATAGACAATCAGAATGGAGCTTCCTGTCCCCTCTGATGTGGAGATTTAGATAGAAGACAGGTATATGACCTGGTTCAGATAGGATTCTGCAATTACTTTAGAATTAACTTAGAATGTAACCTCAAGGAAACCTTATCCTTATAGAAAACCATATGGGCTGGGAAAAACAGCAAGGAGTCTTGTGGTACTTAAAGACTAACATTTATTTATCACATGAGCTTTTGTGGGAGAAAATCCCACTTCATCAGAATCAAGGCCCTTGACTCACTGACACTTCTGGCGGAGGTGATGGCAATTAGCAATGAAACCTTCACAGACAGATGAATGAATTAACATGAGTCTAAGGGTTTGATCACAGGTTCATCACTGTTGACATGAGTAGAATGAGGTTCATGTTGGGAAAGGTTTCAGCACTGGAGGGAAGGTTCAAATCAATCTCTTCAGAAACCTTACTGTGGTAGAACAAATGAAGACTGAACTGCTGTCCACCAGAAGGGCAACTATTATTTTGCCTACTTGTACCCAACAGATGTGGCAAAACTGAGGAAAAGGCATGCTTAGTTTTTGAGAAAAGAACAGTAAAATTTTTACTACACTCACCAAATACACTTACAAGGAGCTGAAAGAGACTTACGTTATTTTTAACAAGGGAAGGTAGCCCCAAATAGCAGGGATCATGAAATCTTCTGTTCTGATGATGGAGTCAAAGAATCTTTTCCATTTTGCTGTGTGGTATTTTCTCATATAATCTTTCCTACTATTGTTAATCATGGATTGTATTATCTCTAAGCATGACTTTTCTAGGTCTGTTGTCCATACAAATACTACACCAGGCGTGGCCAAACTGCAGCTCACGAGCCGCATGCAGCTCTTTAAAGAAAAATTGCGGCTCCTGGAAGAGTGCAGCAGGGAAGGGTGGCATGGCAGGAGACAGGGGTGAGAAATTTGCAGTGGTCGGGGACAACAGAGAGGAGGCAGCTTGGTAGAGCCAGCAGAGGAGCAGCATTGTGAGAGCTGCAGGAAAAAGCAGCATGGTCAGAGCTGAGGGAGGGGCACCATTGTGAGAGCGGGGAAGGAAAAAAGCAACGTGGTGAGAGCTGGGAGGGGAGGGAAGAGGAGGGGAGGGGCAGCATTGTGAGAGCCAGCAGGGAAAAGCAACATTATCAGTTAGGTGCAAAGACAAATACTCAGAGTAAGTAAATGTCAGATTCTACAGTTTACCCACACAAGAAATAGTGTAGTGGCTAACACCTCTGCTTAACATGCAGATGGTCCTGGGTTCAATTCCCAGGGGGTTAGACTTGATGATCTCATGAGGTCCCTTCCAGTCCTATGATATAAGATTAATTCTACCCTCCTTGTCTGTATGCATTATGATACAGTCTTTAATATCATCATTAGAGGCTTCATTCATTGCACAAACTGGATGCACAGAAGCAGAATTAAAGTAGCACCAGCAAGAAGAAGTCTGACCTTCTGAGTGCATGATTTTTTAAATACTTTTCTTTTTTGATATTGATTTCTGGTTAAATATTTTTAAAACTGGCAACATAAATTGATCAAGAGGAAGTCTACAGTGAACTATAGATAAGTGATGATAATTAGCAATTTAAACCTGAAAAGCAATTGTAAATTAATTTTCTTTTTTAAAACCTGGCATTTCTTGTAGGCCCTACAAGAAAATGTTAAAATAAATTGTTAAATTGTTAAAATAAAATTATGTTTTACAAGTCCTAAACATGATGTGGAATATTAAGAAATGAAAATTCAAAGGAGAAATGCTTAAAACTGAAAGTAGACTACTTTCAATTTTTGGCACAACTTACTGCTGTGAAACATCCTATTCCACAATGAAATTCAAAACATTGTGCAATACTTAGAGATCAGCATCTGAGACAGATTTTACATGCATTGACAAGTTACTGCCCAAATTTAAAAAAAAACTTGCCACAACCTGTAGTGTTCTCCATCTAGCGACAGCTAAATTTTTACTGTATAGGCCTAGTTTCATGGTAATCTTAAATAATTATTAGAATCTGATATTAGTAGGATCAATATTTGCCCTATTTTTACAATAAAATTAAAGTGCACAATGAATTTTAAGCCTAGTAATTTTGGAGTAGGTAAAAATATGTGGTTATATGCCTCAGTGAGGCTCTTGAAGGTTTAATAATCAACTTGTGCAGCTCTTGAGTTCCATAAGTTTGGCCACCCCTGTACTACACTGTTTAATGGAGTGAAGCAGGGTTGATCTTGCCTTTGTCTTGGGTCAGTAGGGCTTGGAGCAGCTGAATGTGGATGCACAGATGTGAGGACATCTGGAGAATACTTGGGCACCACACCAGAATTGACTAGGCCATTAGGGTGCTATCAGAATCACTGATATCCATGTTGTTTGATTTTCCTCAGAACTGAGGTAAAAGGGATAAGTGGAAATGTGTATATAAGTTGTCACAATCACTGAATTAGAAAGGCATCGTCTCTAGAGTCATGGCTCAAGCTATCCTGGACTAGTATATCAAACTTATTTTTATTCTCTTGAGATGCAGAGAGATCCCAACACAAGAATTCTCACTGCTGAAAGATGCTCTGTCATATGGCTCCTACTTGTGGTTTCTGAAGAAATGTGTCCTAAGGTTGCTTGATATATTGTGCACCCTTAGACAGTCCATACCAGAGAGAGTGATCTCGTTGCAAATGCATGGGTTCTGGATTGACAGCTTTTATGCAAAGGAAATGGGGAAATTACTTCCCTTTGTTTGTTAAAATAATAAAATGTTGTCAAGTTCTGTGACATGACTTGAGTGTGAAAGGTCCAAATAAATGGTAGGAATTTTTTCTAAGTTTTGTATACTGCACACAGCTCCAGACAGTTTAGGTGCAATTGGGATTCTTGTTGCATCCAGGCACCCTGGATGGGCTTTCCATTCTAGTAAGGGAGTATCTTTAACCAGTCTTTTTGTGGATGGAGGTAGGATAAAAGGAAATCTCATACACACTTATCTCCCTGCTTTTCCACCAAGAGAGAGAAGTCAGAACTATATGTGGGGGTAAGACAGTTTGTCCAGACTGTGCTTGCTTGGCACATACACTGTCCATAACTAAGTCTGCAGACACTGAAGGTAAAAGGTGTCACCAAAGTACTGAGGCCACATGATCTTGGAGGATGAGATGGGTATGAACTGCCATTTCAGGGTTCAGTTGTAGCTGAGTGATGAGGGCCTTTATAGCCTGGAATCTGTCCTGAGGTAGGAATGGCTTTAGCTCTGACTGAATCTAAGGCTAGGTCTCTGCTAATGGCAGCACAGTGTAGAATCAATTCTGCAAGTTCAATTGAGTGTCAGTAAAATTCTCTCAACAGAATCTGGAAATAGCTGGAGGTCAATTTATTAAGATTTACCTGACAAGTGGATGGAAAGAGAGAGGATGTACAATCAGAACACCAAAACTGAGGAATGGGACATTACTTGACTTGTCAGAGGATGTCTGTCAGCAATGGGAATAGAACAGAACCTATATCTCCTAAGTACCATGCCAGGGTTTTAACCACATGACTAGCCTTCCTTCCTGAGGTGTAGGGACAGGGTTGAAATGGTGAACAAACATATTTCTGGCTGATGAACAGGACAGTGAGAAAACTAATTATAGCATTTTGTTTGTAATTTCTTGCTAACCTGAGTAGAGCAGACACAACTCCAATTATAAAAGAAGACCTCACCTTCTAGAAAATACTGGACCTTACCTGTAGTTTTTCCAGATTTCGGAGGTCCCACAATTGCTATCTTAACTGGTACAGATGGCTTGGGTTTTGGCTGACGGATAAATTTGATGGGATTTTTCATAAATTTTTCTTTATTTTCTTTACTTGAAAAGAAATAAATATATTGTCTGTGGATTACAGGAAAGCTTGGACTCTCTGGGTTTTGGAAAGGCTTGATTACATCTCCTTCACTTAGCTGTAACAGATAAAAATGAGAAAAAGTTACTAATACTTCTGTTTCCTTAGTCTCCTCTTCTCCTATCTTACAACAATAGATTCATGGACACAGTGCTATGGAAACACCTAGGAAGAAAACAAAGATTTTGAAAACCCTACCTCTGATTACATAAGCCTCAGACAGGATGCAATCCCTCAACTAGAGGAATTTCTGGGGCCAGAAAGAAGGACATAGTAACAGTGAAAGAAATAAGGTATGAGCTGTAACTTACCATCCAAAGGGGAGGAGGAGGGCATATAGGATGGGAGAAGCAGACACTATGACGAACAGATGTATCAGTAAGTAAGTAATTCTCCTTTGTCCTACATCTTTTTTCTGTCTTATCTCATGACACTGAACTTACAGAAAAATAACAGAAATACCAAGGCAGGCCTCTAAACCTGCAACAGATCCCGCTGTCAACTCTACGCACATATCTATTCAAATAATACTGTCATAGGACCTAACCAAACCAGTTACTCCATAATTGGCTCATTCAGCTGCTCATCCATGAATGTAGGGATGGCTCTAGCCATGAGCCAATGAGGGCCTGGCTTAGGGCGTCCCAGTTTAGGGGCGCTACAGCACCACGCCAGGGGTAGGGCAGGCCGGCCCAGAAGCAGAAACCTGTGCTCCTATCCTTCCCCAAGCAACCCACTCCACAGGGCAGTCCCAGCTCTCTCTCCCCATCTCTGGGTTGGCCCGCTCCGCCCCTGGGCTGACTGTTCCCTGCACTGGGGGTGGGGCAAGCTGGCTAAGAGCAAAGGCTGTGTTTGCACCCCTCCCCCAGAGGGGCACAAAAGCAAAACCTGGCTTGGGGCTCCAGGGCCCCTTGAGCTGGCCCTGCACCAATGTGATATATATGCTACCATGTGCCAACAATGCCTCCTGCCTTAAACATTGGCTAAACTGGACTATCTCTGGGTGAAAGAATAAATGTACACAAACCAGATATTAAGCAAGGTCACATTGAAAAACCAATAGGGGAACACTTCAAATTCCCTAAACATTTTGTGAAAGACATGACAGTTACAGTGCTTCACCAGAAACACTTCAAATCAAGAATCCAAAGGAAAACTACAGAGTTAGAATTCATATGCAAATTTTAAACTATTACATCAGGTCTGACTAGAGATCTCAGCTGGTTCTGTCATTACAAAAGGTGATTTCCCTCACGTTTAACTTTCTCACCTTCTTATCTGTTGTTCCACACTGTTTGAATCAAAACAACTTGCTTGGTTGCTGAAAAAAATCTGATCTTGTGACTTACCCTTCTATGTATTTATCCATTCACTTCCATACTGTAGTTCTCCTTCGAGTGCTGCTCACATCATTCAGTTACAGGTGTCTACGTGCCACAGTGCATGGTAGCTTGGAAAGTCTTCAGCCTTAGCCTGTCAGGTCAGGGCACACGGCCAACGCCCCCTCCACGCCGCGACCACGGCTATATAGGTGACCGTAACCCTGACCCTCCCAGTTCCTTTCTCCGCCCTCAGTGACAGTTTCGGATCAGCCAAGAAACTTGCGTAAGCAAGTGCCTACCTTCTACCGCAAAATTCAAGATGCCTAGTTTCAAGCCATGCTTAGGATGCTGCAAAGCTTTCCCGCTTGACGATCCGCACGATAAATGTCTCGCATACCTTGGTGAGTCCCATCTTGCCGAGAGCTGCTCCCTCTTTCAGTCCTTCAAAAGGAGGACTCATAAGGACAGAGAGATGCATCTCCAATCCCTTGCTGGGAGCAGCGCGCAAGCCTCTGATGCCGCCCTACCCCGAGTGCTCCACCAGCTCACCCATTGGCCTGGGCGCTGAAACTCTGGGACCGATCTCTGGTGCCAAGCCTAAAGCCTCAGTCAACGCCCCCATCGGTGCCGTCAGGGTACTGAACACCACGGTCACTGAATCAACCAGGTGCCGAACCCAAGGCACTACCACCAGGGGTACCGCCGACACTGCAGGCTTCCACATCAGTGCAGACACATCCTCCAGTGTGCATACCGACACTGCAGAAGAAAACCAGCTCGATGCTGACAGCAGCACCGGAAGCCCAGCTGATGCATGGAGTGGCTCTGCCCACCGATCCGGCACCACCTAGCCCATTGCCGGCACCGCAATCCGGCACTCGGGACTGCTTTCCCAACCTGGTGCTGTCCAGTCCAGCTTCAGTACTGCAATCAGTGGAGGACTGCTCTCCGGCCTCCTCCCCATGCTCCTCCTGAGAAGTGTCGGTGCCATGCTCCCAAGTCTCGGGGGCTCCTTCACATGCATCAGCATCAACTTTACCTCCAGCCTTGGTGTGCTCTTTTCCTCTCAAGATGGTCATAAGGGTAGGAGAACATTTAGGGAAACGGCACCGTAAGCGCTCTCCCTTACCCGCGCCTCATCGCAAGCACAGATCCTTGGGCCTGCGTGAACCAATGGGGCCCTCCCCTTTGGGTACCGCACTGCAACCTAGCTGAGGCTGCTCCCCTCTGCACCATCTGGAGGCCGGAGAGTCTTTTAACGACTGGTCACATGACTGGCTGGACATGGCCGCCGATGATACTTTAGCATCATGGCACTGCTCCGTCTGGTCCCCCTCACAGACCATGGATTCGGATTTCTTGGATGATGAACCCAATCCTGATTCCACACGTCAGAGTAGATCGCAGGCCCGTTCTTCCTCTTTGCCAGACGAATACACCTTTGAGAGACCAATTGACTGTAATGAGGACTCTCATGTCCACCAGGAGTTGCTACACCGCATGGCAGCCAACCTGGACCTGGAGCTCAGGGTCGTCTAAGAGGAGGCAAACCCTCTCATCGATGTCAGCTGGAGGGCTCCACCTGCTAAGGTGTCTGTTCCGCTCCATGAAAGGGTATACAGCATCGTCAAGGCACGCTGGCAAACCCCCTCCTCGAGCCCCCCGGTATCCAGGGTCGCAGACCGCAAGTACCACGTCCCTCAGGACAAATTCTCCTTTCTGTTCCAGCACCCCACTCTGGGGTCGCTGGTTGTCAATGCTGTGAACCAGAGAGGCAAGGTCCACCCCTAAGAATAAGGAGGCAAGCAATGTTCCCTCTAAGCTGCACATGTGCGCGCGCGCGCACAGCAACCCCAACTCTCCTGCGTATGCCTCGCTGCCCCTGGCATAGGGCTTCCTTCTGGCTGGAGCACACATTCTTCCGCCTGGCAGGGAGCAGTTCTGTGGAGTTTAAAATATCCCCTGAATATGCTCAGGGTGGGAGATTTTAAACTTTTCAGCACAGCTTCCTGCCGCCCAGAAGAATGGCGGCAGTATAAGGCATGCTCCACGTGGGAGCGGCTCTGGCAGCGGGGGCAGTGATCTGAGGGGGTTGGGGACCCAGGGGAAGGGGTGCCCAGGGGACTTGCGGAAGTCAGCTGGAGAGCACATAGAGGAGGCACCCAGCTGTGGGACTTGGGGAATGCCCCCCCCCAATGCCTGCAAGGAGGCAAGCAGCTTCCCCAGGACTAGGGTTGCCAGACATCTGGCAAAAGGAGGACATGTCCTCCTTTTTACTTTCATGTCCTGACTGGCCACCGTCCTCAGGCATTCTAAAAATAGGTGATTCCCCTACCCCCATGTTACTTTTTATGAAGAGAATGTTAAAAAGAAAAGAAAAGAAAAGAAAAGAAACACACCTAATACAGGACTCAAACCCATGAGCCTGAGGCTAAGTCTCCTGTACACAGGAAACACAGGGAAGCAGAACATACAGTTCCCCTGGCTCTAAGAAATATAAACAACCTCAGCTTCTGTGGTACAGTGACTAAACCAACAGACTTTGAGTTAGAAAGTCATGGGTTTGAGCCCTGGGGTAGTTGTTTTGATTTTTGGTGGGGGGGGGACTGTTAGTTCCTGCAGAAGGGCTACAGCGGGGGGTGAAGAGGAGGGGGAAGAAAACCCTAATAAAATAAAATAAAATAGAATAAAGTATACTATGAATAAAATGCTAACAGGGACCAATTAAGTAAAACAAATAAAGGCACATTTGAATTGGTTAGAAACAATGTAGGATTTTTTTTTTTATTGTAAAATGGGCTGCTGTGGAAAATAAAAAAGCAGGATGTCAACTTTTTAAACTTTTTAGTTGTTTTTCAAGTTTATATTTGCAAATTTAGGGTATTTTTACTTTTCTTAGTTTCATGAACATTAATGAAAGGGTGATGAAAAGTTTTCATTTACTGAGAAAAGTCAGTTTTCAGTAAAATAAGACATTTTGGTAATTTTTTTTATTTTAAAATAATTAAAAAAAACACATAACGTTGTGATGTTTTAATGCTGCATTCATTATCATTACCATTTTCCATGACACAATATGGTAATGACAGCAGTGCTCCCTCTAAGCTGATGATGCAGCTGAGCAACTTACGGATATGCTTTGGGGGCCAGCAGGCAGTGGGGAAGGACCTGTATAGGTTGGGGAACTTGCTCAGCTGCATCCATAACTTGCTCACCTGCATCCATAAGTTGCTCAGCCGCATCAGGTTAGGGACTGCTTAAAGAAGGTGGATGTGCACAAGTCCATGGGGCCAGACGAACTGCATCCAAGAGTGCTAAGGGAATTGGCTGATGAGATAGCAGCACCGCTGGCCGTTATCTTTCAAAACTCGTGGAGAATGGGGGAGGTGCCAGAGGATTGGAAAAAAGCAAATGTAGTGCCTATTTTCAAGAAAGGGAAAAAGGAGGATCTGGGGAATTATAGACCAGTCAGCCTCACCTCAATCCCTGGAAAAATTATGGAGCAGATTCTCAAAGAATCCATCCTCAAACACTTAGAGGAAAATAAAGTGATCAGGAACAGTCAGCATGGATTTACCAAGGCTAAATCATGCCTGACTAATCTCATCTCCTTCTATGATCAGATGACTGGTTTTCTGGATGCAGGAAGAACTGTTGATGTGATATAACTTGATTTTAGCAAGGCTTTTGACACAGTTTCCCACAGCATTCTCATTGGCAAATTAAGGAAGTATGGGTTGGATAGGTGGATAGAGAACTGGCTAGATCAATGGTTTCAGCATGTAGGAATCAATGGTTCCATGTCTAGCTGGCAGCCAGTCACGAGTGGTGTGCCCCAGGGGTCGGTCCTGGGGCTGGTTCTGTTCAATATTTTCATCAATGATCTGGATGATGGAATAGACTGCACTCTCAGTAAGTTTGCAGATGACACCAAGCTGGGGGTAACAGTACACACATTGGAGGGCAAGGACAGGATTCAGGGAGACCTAGATAAATTGGAGCAGTGGGCCAATAGAAATCTTATGAGGTTCAATAAGGACAAGTGTAAAATCCTGCACGTGGGACGAAAAAACCCCATGCACTGCTACAGGCTGGGAAACATTCAGCTAAGTAGCAGCAGTGTAGAAAAGGACCTGGGGGTCATGGTGGATGGGAAGCTAGATATGAGTCAGCAGTGTGCTCTTGCTGCCAAAGAGGCCAATGGCATACTGGGCTGCATCAAAAGAAGTATTACCAGCAGATCAAGGGATGTGATCATTCCCCTCTATTCTGCACTGGTGAGGCCACATCTAGAATACTGTGTTCAGTTTTGGGCTCCCCACTACAAAAAGGACAGGGACATGCTAGAGAGAGTTCAGAGGAGGGCAACCAAAATGATCAAAGGGCTGGAGCATAAGCCCTATGAGGAAAGACTGAAAGCATTAGGCTTATTTAGTCCGCAGAAGAGAAGATTGAGGGGGGATTTGATAGCAACCTTCAACTACTTGAAGGGATGCTCTAAGGAAGATGGAGCTCGACTGTTCTCGGTAATAACAGAGGACAGAACGAGGACCAATGGTCTCAAGTTGCAGTTAGGGAGGTCGAGGCTGGATATTAGAAAAAAACTTTTTTACTAGGAGAGTGGTGAAGCCTTGGAATGAGCTGCCAAGGGAGGTGGTGGAGTCTCCATCTTTGGAGGTGTTTAAGGCCCGGCTGGACAAAACCATGACTGGGATGGTTTAGTGGGAGTGGTCCTGCCTCTGGCAGGGGGTTGGACTAGATGACCTATGAGGTCCCTTCCAACCCTATGATTCTATGATTCTATGATCATCACCTTAGAGGGAACATTGGAGGTGAGGAAACTTGACCTGCTTGGCAGGAAGGTTTACTCCACAGCAGCCCTTCAGCTGTGCATAGCAAATAACTTGGCCCTTGTGACAAGGTATATCTTTAACCTCTGGAATGCCATGCAAGGCTTTTGTGCTGTTATCCTGAAGGATCGTCTCAGAGACTTCAACACGATGATTGAAGAAGGGGAAATGGAATCCAGAGATGCTCTGATGGACATCTGGGATGCCATAGACACAGCCACCCATACGATGGCATCGGCTGTAGTACCGCGTCGCTTGGCCTGGCTACAGGGCTCAGGCTTACCTCCGCAGCTGCAGCTCACTATTCAGGATCTCCCATTCGAAGGCCCTGATCTTTTCGCCGAGTCCACAGACACGAAGCTCCATGGCATGAAAGACTCGAGGTTCATGCTCTGGTTGCTGGGAATTTACATCCCGCAACCTAACAGACGTTCTCTAAAACCCCATCAACAACTTCAGCAGTTAAAATAACAGATCCAACTGCAGAGGATATTCCCGAGATCCCTCCCCTTTTCCCAGCGCCACCTTGGGGAGATGGAAAGGGACAAGGTCCGTTCGGGGAAGGGTGAGAAGTCCCATGTTTCCCAATCAGGTAGGCATGGGCAGGCCTCCGAATGCTCGTCGGGGAAGAAACAGCGCTTTTGATGGTTACCACGTGGCCAGCGAACCCACAAATTGACTGTTCCCCAACCGCTTACACCGCTTCACACACCACTGGTCCAACATCACATCCGACCAGTGGGTCCTCGAGACGGTCGTGGAAGGGTATCGTAGTCAGTTTCTTTCAATTCCTCAGGACAGAAAACCGTCCCCTCATTCATTCCTCGGAAACCAGGAACTGTCCTACCTTCTTGAGATTGAATGCCAGAAACTCCTCTCCGTCGGAGCCATAGAAAAGGTTCCCAAGTGGGAGTGGGGAAAAGGATTTTAGTCCTGATACTTCCTGGTCCCGAAATCCAACAGGGACCTTTGACCCATTCTAAATCTCAGAGCCTTAAACAAACACATAAGGAGAATAACGTTCTGCATGGTTTCCCTATCACAAATCCTTCCGTCTCTGTCTCCTGGGGATTGGTTCGTGGCCTCGATCTGAAAGACGCCTACTTTCACATAGCCATAAGGCTCCACCACAAGCCGTTGCTAAGGCTCATGGTGGTAAATGACCACTTTCAGTTCACCTCTCTCCCTTTCGGGCTCTCCCTGGCCCCCAGGATGTTCACGATGTGCATGGCGCCAGTCGTGGCATACTTGCGCAGATGGGGAATAAGAATTTATCCCTATCTGAATGACTGGTTATTAGTTGGGAGATCAAGCTACCAAGTAGACCTCCACATCAAGGCTCTGTGACTATCTGGTCCTCCATATAAACCAAGAGAAGTCAAAGCTCCGCCTGTCCCAAAACATAGAGTTCATAGGGGCGCGTCTAGATGCCCACAAGGGGTTAGCATTCCTACTCCACTCCAGATTTCAGTCAATTTGTACCATCATTTCAGAGCTGCATATGTCCCCCGTGACCATGGCCCAACGGTGCCTGCAGCTCCTCGGTCACATGGCAGCCTCCACCTTGGTGATCCAGAAGGCACGCCTGAGGATGAGGCCTTTCCAAATCTAGCTTTCCATGTTGTTCCACATATGGAGGAACTCCCTGAACAAGGTACTGTCTGTCCCCCAGGATACTCTGGGGACACTTCAGGTTTGGAGGGATCCCCACTTTGCCATGGGGGGCATTCCCTTCAAAGATCTCAGGCCTTCAGTGACCCCAAGCCCGGACACCCTGCCGACAGGGCGGGGGGCCACCCCCCCCGCGCGACTCTCCACTCAGGGGCTCTGGTTCCACGCCGATGGCTCTCTCCACATAAACGTGAAGCAACTAAGGGCCACCGGGTTAGCCTGCTTGACCTTCCTAGACAAGATACGGGGCAGGTCAGTCCAGATCCTCATGGACAATACCACAGCCGTGTTCTACACGAATTGGCAAGGGGGGGGGTCCATTCTACACCACTTTATGAGGAGGCGTGCAAACTCTGGAAATTGGCCATACGATATGACTTCCTCCCAGTGGCCTCCCATCTACCCAGGGTGGACAACGGGCTGGCGAACTCTCTAAGCAGAAAACCACTAGCGAACCACAAGTGGTCCCTTCATGACAAGGTATTCTCCCTCCTGGTAGACAAATGGGGTCTCCCCCAGATAGACTTGTTTATGACATGACAGAATCACAAATGCCCCCAGGTCTGCTTCCTCAGAGACCAGGAGGAGGGGTCCCTCACTGATGCCTTCCTCATCAACTGGTTGGGGCCCCTGATGTACACGTTCCTGCTGGTTCCCCAGCTACAGAGGGTGCTCCTGAAGACTGACAGGGATGGAGCAAACATAATACTAATAGCTCCAGACTGGCCCAGACAGCACTGGTTCCCACGCCTGCAGGACATGTCCATAGAGACTCCCACTCCGTCTTGCACTGTGGGTGGACCTCCTGACACAGGACTTGGGGCACCTTTGGCACCCAGATCCGGGCCACCTACACCTGATGGCCTGGATGCTCTCTGGCTCAGTGGGCAGGAGAGGCTTTGCTCAGACAGGGTTAAGTAGGTCCTCGTTGGTAGCTGAAGACCATCCACCAGGTCCACGTACACAGCCAAATGGAAGCGATTCTTCATTTGGGCCCGGGACAAGGCTGTAGACCCTATATCAGCCCCGATTCCCCTGATCCTCGACTATCTGCTAGACCTAAGGGAAGGAGGCCTCTCTTCTTCCTCACTGAGAGTTCATTTAGCGGCAATCTCCGCTCTCCACGAGAGTGTGGATGGGCAATCAGTTTTCTCAAATCCCACGTCCATCAGATTCCTAAAAGGGGTGGAGAGACTTTTCCCCCAACCTTGTAAGCCCACCCTGCCTTAGGACCTGACTATCATCCTCTGGGCACTGACAGAGCCGCCCTATGAACCCTTGGGCTCAGCCACCCTCCTGGTCTTGTCCTGGAAGGTGACTTTCGTAGTAGCAATCACCTCTGCCAGAAGGGTTTCAGAGTTAAAAGCCCTCTCCTCGGAACCCCCATACATGAGGTTCTACCCGGATAAGGTGGTTTTGCTTCACCACCCATCCTTCCTCTGTTATGTAGCCAACCCTTTCCACCTTAACCAAGAAATCTGCTTGCCATTTTTTTACCCAGATCCCCAGGTTACGCAGAACCAGAGGAAGTGGCATACACTGGATGTGAGGAGAGCACTCCTAAGTTACTTCGAGCGCACCCGGCCATTTTGCAAGACCCCCCAACTGTTTGTGGCAGTCGCTGAACGTAAGAGAGGTTTACCAGTATCCTCTCAGTGTATCTTTAAATGGATTGTAAACTGTATCAAGGATTGCTATGGAAGGTCGAAAATGCCCATTCCTGGAACTGTTAGAGCCCACTCTACCAGGACCCAAGTGTCCTCTATGGCTTTCCTTGCCAAGGTCCTGATCCAAGAGATCTGCAGGGCCGCTACGCGGTCGTCGAGTCATACCTTCATGACACACTACACTATTGCCCAGCAGGCTAGAGATGATGCCGCTCTGGGCAGAGCTGTACTCAATGTGGGTAGACTGTAACTCCTCCCACCGTCCATGGGTATAGCCAGCAGTCATCTGTAACTGAATGATGTGAGCAGCGCTCAAAGGAGAACTGTGGGTTACTTGTGAGTAACCATCCTTCTTTGAGATGGGCTGCTCACATACATTCAGACCCCTCCCACCGTCCCCGCTAACGGAGTTGGTGAAGGTATATAGAACTGGGAGGGTCATGGTCATGGTCACCTATATAGCCATGATGACGGCGTGGAGGGGGTGTTGGCCATGTGCCCTGATCTGACAGGCTAAGGCTGAAGACTTTCCAAGCTACCATGCGCTGTCGCATGTACACACCTGTAACTGAATGTATGTGAGCAGCCCTTTCTCGAAGAAGGACGGTTACTGATAGGTAACCCACCATTTCCATTTCATATGTCTGATGAAGTAGGATTTTACCCATGAAAGCTCATGCAATAGATAAATTTGTTAATTGTCAAAACAGCCACAGGACTCCTTGTTTGTTTTGCTGAACTATGCTAACAAAGCTACCCCTCTGAAATGGACAAACAATGGATGTAGCAAACAGCATTCCCAGAAGGTCTAACCTTACCATGTTACTAGCAAGACTCTGAGCACCAAGGAGGGACCATGAGAAGCAACTAATCCAGTAGATGATGACATATAAAAGAGCATGAATATAACCATATTGCCACTTTATATACCTTGGAACTCGATGCTTCTTTGTACTCACTGTCTGTGAAGCAAAGACTTCTCTAGGTAAGCAGCATGTGTCACTAATGACAAAGTTATGAGCCGTGTTATACACTGCAAAAATGTAGCCTAAAACCCATGTAGCAATAGTCACTTTAGCCACAGCCATGCCCATGTTGTAACATTCCAAACAGAGACAGTTACTTTGACTTTCTAAATTCCTGAGAATGAGAAAAATAAAAATTGACAACATATGTAACATCAACCCAACTCAATCTCTTGCTGAGGGATGATGAGGTTCACACAGAGTGGAATCTGATATTCATACTGTTAATAAACTCTAAACAAAGCTGAAAAAACATCCTCCTGGAAAGAACTGTGAGTAAAGCAGAGTTATCATGTGAGACTGGAGAGCTTAAAAGGCAGTAGAGGGTAGTAGTTAAGGGACCTTAAGATGTGATGCAACGTAGGAGCTGCAATGAAGGACACAAAAGACAGTGACAGAGAGGAGTGCAGGCAGACCACTGAAGGCACTTGCAAAGAACTGTCTGCTGTGACACAGAGAGTATAACAATAAGAAAAATGGAAAGAATACTGCCAGCAAAGAGCATAGGTGAGAGATCCACAGACAAGTGCAAGGGCACAATATTGTTCTTTTACCAAAAAACTGCTGGTCCCATGGTGACAAAGCAGAAAATGAAGGGAAAATTGCTACAGAGAACAAGCACTGAAAGCCAAAGAGAAATGGTGGCTCCAAAATATACAGACTCACTCAAAACCCTTGAACTTGGTGAAAATAGACAAGGTTCTGCAGAGCTGATTAAACCATGGAGCAGAGTTGCTAGCTGAAACAGAGTGCTGACAACATAAAAGCGTAACTACAGAGTATCCCCACAGAATCATAAAAACATAGAATGGAGGGTACCTGGAGCCCCCTTCATTGAAGCCTGACAAAGTAAAGCCTGGACAGGAATGTGTGTCCAAACTGTTCTTAAAAAGGTTCAGTGATGGGGATTTCACAACCTCCCTTGGAAATCTAGTCCAGATATTAACTATCTGTACAGTTAGAAAGTTTTTCCTAATACCTAACCAAAATCTCATTTGATGCAGATGAAGCCCATTGGGGACCCTCACTCCTTATTCATAGTTTGAAGTCAAACTGGACACGAGTATCTTTTAAATAGGCTGATGTTGTTGTACCCACCAAGGTGCCCAACTCTTATTCAGAAGTTTGGCCAAGAACAAATACATTGAAGGAGGATGATCTGTGTGAGCCAATATCATTGTGATTGGGTGGACTGGGCCCCAATAGTGTCTCCAAGGAGGAAGCCCTGGGAGCAAGGCTCCATAGAAAGGCCTGGACTACTTAAAGACTGAGCCTGGGGAGAGGCAGAGAGACACCAACAGAAGGGTACTGATGTAAGCTTCAGTGGACTGTATACCCCAGAAGAGGTTATTCTGTTTCACATACAGACTGTGTATGTGACTTAACCAGAAAGCTGAGTCACTAAAAACTGCATGAGAATTATGGGGTCACCATAAACTGAAAGACTGTGTACACAGCCGACCAGAAGGGGGTACTCGTGAGAGACAGGTGTTGTCATGTTATAATGAGATTGTAGCAAAGAGATGTGGTCACCCTCTGGGAAAAGGCAGCTAAACCTGCAAAATGGCTGGAGGGCGGAGTCAGGCAGGGGCTGTCAGTCAGCCTGGAAGTGGAGGGGCGGGACAGGAAGTATAAAGGCAGAGGCAGGCAGCTCAGTTGAGGCCAGGGTGGTGAAGGGGAAGGCTGCAACTCCACCTGCTCCTGACCCTGCACAGCCCAAGGGAGGAGCTGGGCCCTGGCAGCCCAAACTGGACCTGTTGGCCTCGCCAGGGCCACCCTGAGGCAGCAACTGGGGCCCCCTACCCGAACCCTGGGTTGTTCCCTGCCAGCTGGAGAGACCCCTAGGAGGGGGATTGATGAGGTGGCCAGAGCTGACACTGGATGGGGAGCCTGCACCCCAAGCTACCTTGGAGGACCTGGAGGAGCTACCCCTAGCTGCTGAAGAGCCCAGTGCCTGGCCTACCCCATGCAATCTGGAGGAGCTACCCCTGGCTGATGAGGATCCTGTGCCAGCAACCCCCTCATGTGACCTGGAGGAGCTACCCCTCGCTGAGGAGCTGGACACACTTCTGGACTTGCCTCCACCTGATGAGGTCGAGGGCTTCTACAATGTACCCCTGGGTGACTACCTGGAGGAACTGGACAGCGAGGTATGGCCGAGATGAGGGCCCCAGGGTGGCCAGGGGGAAATTGAGGCTCGGGCCTCCACGGGGGGTCTCCTCGCTGAGGCAGTGTGTTGCGGCCCGGACCCTGCTGACCCCTATCCAGAGGCCTCTGACGCTCTGCGGGCGGCGTGTTGCGGCTGGGACCCTGCTGACCCATGCACCGAAGCCTCCGGTACTCGGCGGTCAGTGTGTTGCGGCCCGGACCCCACTGACCCAGGCCCCACAGCTCTAGCCCCCCTTGGGGACCTGAGCTGGGACACAGTGGAGTGGGAGGACCCCACACCTCCACTGATCCCATTACCCAGCACCAACCCCCTTCCCTGACTTGCAACCCTTTTGGACACGAGAGAGCCCTAAACCCCCACTCCTGAGACAGTGATACCCACTCATTGGACCCTGACTGAGGGACGAAAGACTAGGAGGCCCGCCCCACTCCGGGCGAGCCAAGCCCCTGCTTAGGGCAAGGGGACAAAGGACCGGGTGGTCTTGCCCAACAGGGGCTAGAGACCCGAGGGGAGGATGCCTCCTAACCAAGGGGGCATGGCCTTGTTACAGAGATATTCCCAGAATGCTTTGTATTTGTCTGTTATATTAATACAAACTGTACTCCCAGAATGTCTTTTATCCTTTCCCTGACTACACAACATATGGATCATTTATGCCCATTTCCATCTACCACAATAATTCCATTGTCCAAAATGAGTCTTATCACCAGGATGAAGTTAAATACAGCAGTTTTTAATGTACACAGTGATCCACTAACTTTAACTTTAAAAACATTAGTTCAAAAAATATGCACATCACTGATATTAGCAGTGATATGCACAAAACAGAAAAGGTTCTGGAAATCTATTGTATGATGACAAACAAGGAGTCTTATGGCACTTAGACTGCTGTCTGGGTCAGGGGACTGTTTATGGTTATATTTCATATTAATACTTCATATTTGCAATAGCTCATATGTGATATACCATGTTTGGTGTCAATAGAAAGGCTATAATCTGCTAAGAAGGATTATATGGTTTATATCTAGGTCTCATGCCTGTATATCGAGCTTGCGAACAGGGGACAGCAAACAGGGGAGTTTGCGAGGGAAGGAGTTTGTGAAGCCCTGAGGAGGCGAAGATGATCCCCTAGCTGAAGCAGCAAGGGACAGAGCGAAGCTTGGGTGAGAGTTTGCTAACTAACTGTTTGACTCTTTCCCTACAGCTGACTTCTGTTAGTTGTTTCTTACTGAGGGTGGTGGCTGTTTGCACCATTGTTCCCTGATACCCTTTGAGCACCAGCCTCAATCAGCCTTGTGATCACCCTTCCCCTGTGTGTTTAATGAGGGACAAGGGCTGACCTAGGCAGAGAAGGCTTTAAAAGCCAGTGCCTGAGCGACCAGAGGACAGCAAACAGGGGAGTTTGAGTGCGAGTTAGGGGAGGAGTTTGTGAAGCCACGATGGTGAAGAGGAGCCGCACTGCTGTCAGCGCCCCTTCTGTGTCTCCTACCTGTGCCTGTAGCCAGACAGCCATCCTGACCATAGATATCTCTACCCAGATCCTGGTGTGGACTTGCAGGGACTGTGACCTGCATTTCCCTGTTACTGACAATCAGGCTGGGGAGATGAATTGATGTGGCAGGTGCCTCTCATGGAATCTCTCAGGAAGCAGGTGGGAGAGTTACAGGAGGAGGAGTCTCAGCTCAGGAGTATCCACACCCTGGAGAACTTCCTCAACAGCATCCACGAGGAGATGTGCAAGAAGGAGGGCACTATCCAGGTGCCAGAGACTACTGCCACAACACTGGAGATGGATGGGGAGCCTGTGGCAGGGGGAGGACACTGGCAGTTGGTTACCTCTGGTAGCAGAGTGCTCCACCCCTGCTCACAACCCACGCTCCGTTGTGGGCAAAGAATCATTATGCAGTGCTAGAGACGTTGAAGGAAGTGGAAGAAGAAAGGCCATGCACCCCCGAGGCTCGGAGGATCACAGCCACCACAGCTAGGAGGAAACGTAGAGTTGTGGTGATTGGGGACTCACTTCTGAGGGGGCTGAGGCGCCCATCTGTCACCCTGACAAGGTCTCTCAAGAGGTACGCTGCCTGCCGGTGCCCGCATCCGAGATGTTACGGAGGGACTGTTAAAAATCATCTGTCCCTCTGACTAGTACCCCATGCTTCTCATCCATGTGGGAACAAATGATACTGTGAGAGATGATCCTGAGCAGATCAAAGGTGACTTCAAGGCTCTGGGAGTGAGGGTGAAGGAGTTTGGAGCACAGGTGGTGGTCTCGATTCTTCCGGTCAAGGGTAGGGGCCTGAGCAGAGACAGATGCATCCTGGAGATGAATGCCTGGCTGTGAAAATGGTGTCGTTGGGAGGGCTTTGGCTTCCTTGACCATGGGTTGCTGTTTCAGGAAGAAGGATTGCTAGGCAGAGATGGACTCCATCTTTTGAGGAAGGGGAAGAGCATATTTGGACGCAGACTGGCTGACCTAGTGAGGAGGGCTTTAAACTAGGTCTGAAGGGGGAAGGAGACCAAAGCCCACAGGTAAGTGACAATGTGGGAGATGAGGGGGAAGGGATGGAACTTGGGGGCTGGGGCTCTAACTCCAGGGATAGAAGAGGATAGTTGGAACATGCAGGGGAAACCAAATCATCTTAGGTGCTCTAACGAAGCCCTAATACCTGAGGCAAGTGGGGGAGGTCAACACGAGAGAAAATAGAATTGAAAATCAAAATGGGAAAGTAGGGCAATCGGCCTGGTATCTTAGGTGCCTATACACAAATGCAAGGAGCCTGGGAAACAAGCAGGAAGAATTGGTAGTACTGGCGCAGACAAAGAACTATGATATAATTGGGATAACAGAGACATGGTGGGATAGTTTGCATGACTGAAGCTCTGCAATGGATGGGTATAAACTGTTCAGGAAGGACAGGCAGGGAAGAAGAGGGGGAGGAGGAGCACTATATGTAAAAGAGCTCTATGACTACTCAGCTTCATTACAAAAGTGGAAACAAGCCAGTTGAAAGTCTGTGGGTTAAGTTTAGAGGGGAGACCAACAAGGGGGATGTCATAGTGGGTGTCTGCTATAGACCACAATATCAGAAGGAGAAGGTGGATGAGGCATTCTATGGACAACTGGCAGAAGTTTCTAGATCACAGGCCCTGGTTCTCATGGGGGACTTCAATTACCCTGATATCTGCTGGGAGGCCAATACAGCAGTGCACAGGCAATCCAGGGAGTTTTTGGAGAGTGTTGAGGACACCTTCCTGGTACAAATGCTGGAGGAACCAACTAGGGGCCTTGCACCTCTTGACCTGCTGCTCACAAACAGAAGAACTGATCAGGGAAGATGTGATTGGCAACCTGGGTAGCAGTGATCATGAGATGATTGAGTTCAAAATGCTGATTAAAGGAAAGAAGCAAAACGCAGACCCTCGACTTCAGTTCCCTGAGGGAGCCAAAATCTGCTCTTCTGATGGGCAAGATCTGAAGGGGAAATGTGTCCAAGAGTTGGCTGCATTTTAAAGACACCCTGCTAAAGGCACAGGAAGATACCATTCCAATAAAGAGAAAGTATAGCAAATGTGGAAGGCATCCAGAGTGGCTTAACAGAGACCTCTGCACTGAGCTGAAGCACAAAAAGGAAGCTTACAGGAAGTGGAAGCTAGGACAGATGACTAAGGAGGCATATGAAGACATTGCTAGGAACTGTAGGGATAAAATCAGAAAGGCCAAAGGACAAGTGGAGTTGCAGCTAGCAAGGGATGTGAAGGATAACAGGAAGGGGTTCTACAAGTATATCAATAACAAGAAGAGGATCAGGGATGGTGTAGGTCCCTTACTGAATGGGGCAGGTATCCTTGTGACAGAGGATGAGGAAAAAGCTGAAGTGCTCAATGCTTTTTTACTTCAGTTTTCACAGCCAGGGTCAGCTCCCAGCCCACTACACTAGGTACGGTAGATTGGAGAGAAGAAGAGGCCCTTGGTGACAGAAGGTCAGGTTAGGGACTACTTAAAGAAGCTAGATGTGCCCAAGTCCATGGGGCCAGATGAACTGCATCCAAGGGTGCTGAGGGCCCTGGCTGAGATAGCAGTACCATTGGCCATTATCTTTGAAAACTCATGGCAAACAGGGGAGGTGCCAGAGGACTGGAAAAAAGCAAATATAGTGCAAATATATCTTCAAGAAAGGGAAAAAGGAGGATCCAGGGAATTACAGACCTGTCAGCCTCACCCAAATCCCCAGAAAAATCATGGAGCAGGTTCTCAAAGAATCCATCCTGAAACACTTGGAGGAAAATAGAGTGATCAGGAACAGTCAGCATGGATTCACCAAGGGTAAATCATGCCTGACCAACCTCATTGCCTTCTATGATGAGATGACTGGATTTGTGGATGCAGGAAGAACCGTTGATGTGATATACAGTACCTCAACTTCAGCAAGGCTTTTGATAGTTTCCCACAGCATGCTCATTGGCAAGTTAAGGAAGTATGGGTTGGATGCACGGACTGTAAGGTGGATAGAAAACTGGATAGATCAATTGTTTCAGTGTGTAGGAATTAATGGTTCCATGTCAAATTGGAAACCAATAATGAGTGCTGTGCCCCAGGGGTCGGTCCTGGGGCCAGTTCTGTTCAACATCTTCATTAATGATCTGGATGATGGGATAGATTGCACACTCAGTAAGTTTGCAGATGACACTAAGCTGGGGTGAATGGTAGACACCCTGGAGGGCAGGGACAGGATTCAGGGAGACCTTGACAAATTGGAACAGTGGGCCAATAGAAATCTCATGAGGTTCAACAAGGACAAGTGCAAAATCCTGCACATGGGATGAAAAAACCCCATGTACTGCTACAGGCTGGGGAACATTCAGCTAAGTAGCAGCACTGGAGAAAAGGACCTGGGAGTCATGGTGGATGGGAAGCTGGATATGAGGCAAAAGTGTGTGCTTGCTGCCAAAAAGGCCAATGGCATACTGGGCTGCATCAGAAGTGTTGCCAGCAGATTGAGGGATGTGATTGTTCCCTTCTATCCGGCACTGGTGAGGCCACATCTGGAATAATGTGTCCAGTTTTGGGCTCCCCACTACAAAAAGGACATGGACAAATTAGAGTGCAGTGGAGGGCAACAAAAAATGATCAAGGGGCTGGAGCACAAGCCCTATGAAGAAAGACTGAAGGAACTAGGCTTATTTAGGCTGCAGAAGAGAAGACTGAGAGGGCATTTGATAGCAACCTTCAACTACTTGAAGGGTTGATCCAATGAGGATGGAGCTCGAATGTTCTCAGCAGTAACAGATGACAGAACGAGGAGCAATGGTTTCAAGTTACAGCTGGGGAGGTCCAGGCTGGATATTAGGAAAAATTTTCTTACTAGGAGAGTGGTGAAGCATTGGAATAAGCTACCTAGGGAGGTGGTGGAATCTCCATCTTTGGAGGTGTTAAGGCCCAGCTGGACAAAACCCTGGCTGGGATAATCCAGTGGGAGTGGTCCTGCTTTTTTTGGCAGGGGGCTGGACTAGATGACCTCATGGGGTCCCTTCCAACCCTATGATTCTATTAGAAATTAGAAATCTATTTGTTTTATGTGTTCCAAGTGATTTGTTCTTAAGGTATTCCCAGACTGGGTGTCTGCAAAACTATTGTTCCTCTTAATGGCCTCATCAGGGGAGCTCCCAGCTAGCTGCAGTGGGCCCAAGAAGAAACCTGTTTGACCAGTTACCCTACTGACCATGTGGGACCAACTCCACCCATCTCTATTTTGTCTTTAGTCTTCAGTCTTCAGCCTGTCTGCAACCAACACCCTCCTCTGGAACTATTCTTCTGGGACTGTACAAAGGACTGAGACCCACCCAGCTGCTGCTGCTGTTGTTGCTGGGTGCACACCAGAGGAGTGAGACTAGACCTGGAAACTACAGGATCCTCAAGGATTTGTTTTCTATGGACTCTAAATCATTTATATGTATATGATTCACTTTGACCCTTTAACATCTCTCATATTTTGCCTGTTTTCTTTTTATATTAAATCTTTAGCTGTAGTTACTAAGGGATTGGCTGGCCACATGGTATATTGGGTAATATCCAAGCCTATATTTTTCTGGGTGATGTGGCTGGCCCTTTCACGTCAGGAGAACCTATTTCTGTAAGAGACCCAGGGGTTAAGGGGGACCATAGAAACTGATGTGCATAAAGGGGGCTGTTTCTATTTTGCTATGCTTAGTGATGACCAGAGTGGGGAATCAGAAGCATGTTTTGTTGCTGACTGGGAGACTAGTTTAAGTACCACCCAGAAGTGGTTTAGAGGTTTGGCCCCCGGTTTTGCAGCTTGCCCTGATTTTTGGCACATTCAGAAGGTTATCCCAGGAGGCCCAGGTCACAAAGACTAACAAATTTATTTATTGCATGAACTTTTGTGGCAGAAAATCCTACTTTGTCAGATGTTTTGAAGATGGGGGATCTTACAGAATGGGAGGAAATAAATGCAGGGAAGTGTAAATCATGGGATCAGTTTGACCTGATTATATATCATATATGTTCAATATCATATATTGCCAAAATGCTTTGTATTTAGGCTAAGTTGTATAACTATAAATTATACTCCCAGAATGCCTTGTAATCACACTAAGTTTTATTGTAGAAATCTACTAGTAGTTAAACTGTCATAACTTCTGTTATTTGTGTCGAATCTGTCAGAAGCAAGATGTATATTTCACTGAAGATTGTCAAATATGAACTGTGTGCTAGGTAAAGCTAGTGTAAATATCTCCATGATCTATTGACATCTGGAATGTTATGTACAAACTGGAATAATGAAAAAATGTGTAAGATTTGTGGAATTTTTTTGTCTGTCATGAACAAACATAAAATTGGCAAAATTCAGCTCATAATTTGGAATAGGGTAACAATGTAATTGCCACAAGATTGTTCTTGGGATTATTGCTGTATTAACCTTTCTGTATTGTGCAGATCTCTTTGATTGATAAACTTTCTCTGTGAAAGAATGCTATGTAATAAATCTGTTGCTGTGAGAAAATGCAGGCCTTGGGGATTTCAAACTCGTGCCCCTCTGTACCCTCTCCCCTTGCTCCAGACACCAAGCATCTTTGACACATACCATGTTGCCTTATCATACTGGTACAAGCTGCCTCAATCCTGTTGCTATCAATTTATGTGAGATTCTCTCTCCTTCTGACCTTAGTCCCTTTTAAGGAATAATGTTAGCTTGCACCAATATGAAAATGTTAGATCTTATTACTGCTACTTCAGGTATATGCATATATGTTAATGTTGCTGATTAGCTATAAAAGTTTCTGTAATGCACTACAGCAGCAGAGACTAGCATCTAACTGCTCTCTCCCCACTATAGTGTTCCTGTTACTTACTGGTAATAAAACTATCAGCTTTGATATCGCACTCAAGTTTTATGTTTTAAGTTGTATTTTTCTACCACACTTGTTATCTGATATCTTATAAATAAAAGACCTGAACCCTCAATACCTGACTGAGGTTTAGGCACTCATGGGAGGGTTTCAGAACTCTTTGCCTCTTTATTTTCATTAGGTGGTACCATAACATCATCTGTCCATGGATTTATTGTTGTAGTATAGGAAAAAGAGAATTCCATACTCATATTAACCTCCAGAGAATTGCCCTATTTCTGGTAAGAACCAACAAAAACATGGTTAATTCTCCAAATTAAAGATAATACTGACACACTGCTTTTTGGTGGCTACAGCATGTCATACTACACATTTGTCTCTGCAAGATTCTTACTAGAGTCTTCATTTCTTTAGTTCATCAGGTTCATTCAACCCATAAATCTTATATCTGTAAGCTACTAGGATTCAGCCTTAATCCACTTTTGGTCCTTACACTCCTGGTTTGTTATTCTTATCCATTATCTCCTCCATGGTCTTGTTTGGTCTTCATCACCATAATTACTTAATTTCCAATTGGTATATCTTATACCTATTGATCTATGAAGTCTTTAAACCATGATTTGAAGACTTTAGTAACCTAGTCATAGGTAGAGCAGCAATTCTCAACCACTGTGTCAGGATACATTAATGTGGTAAGTGTTAAGGAGAGCCAGGGAGATGGCTGGACTCAGTCGTATTGGGAGGGAAGGGTGAGCTGGTATGTCCTGTAGGTTTGCGATTTGCTGCTAAGTGTGTCATGTCCCACAAAAGGTTGAGAACCAGGGATGTCTGTGGCACCGGGCACATGCCCTGACTCCCAGTGTCAGTGCCCTGAATCTCTTGCATGCCCCCGCCTCTCCTGGCCTCATCCCCAGCCAGGTATCTGGGGCCAGGCTGGCAGTGGCGGCGGCAGGGGCTGCCTCTCCCAGCCTGGGATCCGGGCTGAGCTGCCTGAGGCAGCTACTGCTCGCCCAGCCCCAGCCCCAGCTGGGGATTGAGGGCCAGGCTAGCAGCAGCAGGAGTCCAGAGCCCCAATTCCAGATCAGGGGCAGGGGTGGGGCAGAGGCTTAAGGGGTGGGGCCTGGGCAGGCCCCAGGTCTTTTCAAGGGGCAACAACACTCATATTGAGAACCACTGGGTTAGAAGTTTATTATGGGAATGGGTGGGGAGGTTCTATGGTCCGCATTGAGCAGGAGGTCAAACTAGATCTGGGCTCAGCAACATGAAGCTCTGGAGCTGCATGCAGCTCTGAGGTGATCAAAGCCAGTGAGCTCTGAGCTCCACAGAGGAGCTGCCAGCTCCTCCCCCCTTTCATCACATAGCCAGGCTTAAGAAGAAGAGAAATTTAAAACACTCCCTCTCTGGCCCAGGCAGTGTGGGGTGGTCTGTGGAGGCAGCTGAGCTGTGCCTGTGCAGTGGTAGGGGGGCCCGGCCCCACTGGGCAAGGGGTAGTTAGACACTGGGACAGATGTCCTTCTCTGGGCTGCCTGACAAACACTCACAGCTGAGCGGCAATGGCTGGAGTCACTGGAACAGGCTGTCTCCCAAGGTTTCCTACTACAGGGAAAAGCTGCCTTGAGCTGTAAAGGAGTTGGAGAAGGCAAGGCTGGGACTGCAACTACCCCCCAATTAGCCTCCTAGAACTGAACATGGGGACCACAGCTTAAACATGTCCAGGGCTTCCAAGTTCCCTGACCTACCTAGCTGAGCTTGAGGTTTCCCCTCAGTCTTGCAATGTGCTAAGTAAGGGAGTGGGACTTCTGAGATGAAGGGGGTGTGTGCAGGCTAAGGGCTGGGTGGAACCTGCTGCAGTGGGCAGGGCCGACTCAACCAATAAGCAAATAAGGCAGTGGCTTTGGGTGCCACTGCCTCAGGGGTGGCAGGATGGGATGGTTCAGAAGCTGGACCCATGTTCTCACCCCTCCCTGAGCTCGCCATTCCACCCCCGTGGCTGGAGCCAGCCAGCCCATGGGGTTGCCTCTGCTTTCTTGCCCTGCCTCTTGGCTGGCCCGTTCTGCCCCTCGGGGCGAATAGCTGGCCCGGAGGAGGAGAAGAATGTAGCCCAGCCTGCTCCACACCTGGGCCAGCTGCTCCCTGCCCGGGGGTGGGGTGATCTGGCTGGAGTGGAGGCCAGATTCCATGCCCCCCTGGGGTTGCAAAATCAAAAGCTGGCTGGGGTGTCACAGCCCTTGGAGCTGGCCCTGCCAGTGGGGGCTTTGAGCAACACCTCTGCAGCTGCTCTGTTACTACTTGTAGGAAAGAGAGATAACAGCAGTGCAGTCTCCCATTCTCCACTCCCCTGCCCCAGTCCTCATACAATTTTACATCCTCCTGAGGGCCCCCATGTTCTCCTAAGCCAGAGCAGGGAGCACTTCTCAGCTTGAGCCAGGATCCTCCTAACTCCTCCCACCCACCAAGAATCCCATAGAACTGCACCCTTCCCTTCCTCCTCCATCCCTGCCCAAGCCAGAGAGTCATCATAATGCCCTCTCCAGGGGATTAGCCTCCACTTTAGCAAGGCAATTGATGTTGAATCCAGACTTTTAAACCCCATCTGATGGGGATTCTGCAAGGCAATGGGTTGTGGGGCTGAAGCAGAAGGTATGTGTATGCTGGAGGGTGCCGTCCAGACTGTTCCTACCTGGGGGCAGGAGGCACAGAAGCTTCTGAGGCGGCCATCAGCACTCCTCCTGTGCATCATGAAAGACCAGCCACACCCCACCTCAGCTGTGGGGTTAGGCTGTCCCATGAGTCAGTGCCAAGCTGCAGGGGGAGAGGTAGGCACCATGCACTTGATAAAAGCAGACAGGGCAGTGGAGCCAAGCCTGAATTTATATCCCCCACATCTCCAGCCCCCTTCTCCCCTACTCTGCAGATACAGATGCCCCTCCCTAGGGTAGCTAGAGGGCTGTGCCAGGACGCCTCCTACTTTGTGTGAAGGGGTGTGTCAGGTATGGGAGTAAAAAATTTAGGATTGCCCCTGGGCGCTGGAGATCCTGGGGCCTGGCAGCTTTTTGAGCCAGGTGTTGACTCTGGGCTGGGCCAGGGGAGAGCAGGGGGTGGCACCAGGTGGGGCCAGGTGAGAGCTAGGGAGCAGGAGGGGGTCACTGCAGCTAGGCTGAGCAAGAGCTGGGAGGCCACAGCCAGCTGGGCAAGAGCTACACCCATTGCAGCTCTCAAAATACTTGGCTATTGAAAGAATTTTAATAGAAGACTCTTCTTATCTTTTGGGTTGCTGACCCCTTAACTAGATGGTCATGTTGGTCCCTTCTGACCTTAGAGTCTATGGGTATACCTACACAGGAGGCTTAAGTCAACTTAACCAGGCTTAAGTCAACTTAAGCAACTGCAGGGCCACATTTGGAGTTCATTAAGTCGACTTAGAATAGAATAGAATAGAATAGAATAGAATCATGTGGTCGGAAGGGACCTCATGAGATCATCGAGTCCAACCCCCTGGGGCTTGAACCTATTAAATTGACTTAGAATGCTGCCATTAAAGACAACTTAATAAAGTTGAATTAAGGCAGTAGAGCCATTTAAGTCGACTTTATAAAGTCGACTTAAACAAATGGGGCCTCTCTGAGTCAGCTTAGTAAGGTTGATTTTCCTGAGCCCTGTAGTGTAGACATAGCCTGTGAGTCTATGAAGACATTGGCTTTCTTGACTGTACTTATCATTTCTATTTGTTCCTAATACACTCTAATTTTTCTCCGTTATTCTCATCGTCTTACCCTTCATTCATTCTACAGCTTTGACAGCATACCACCGTGATTCCTTCTAAAGACACCCATATACTTGCTTTTTTCTTTTAACAGACTTTTTTTTCAGGTTTCAGATGTTAAATTGTTCTCTTCCTTACTCACTTTCTCTTAGCTTTACCTTTGACAGCTCTCCCAGATATTAACAATGTCTGAGCATTTGCAAAGCTATCACTTCTCCAACAGTATCTTTCCAATCTACTTTCTTCAGAAATGTCTTTATAATTGTTTCCTGTTCACTGGACTTTTCTTAGCTCAGCTCTGTTCCTCGTTTTGTACTCACTCACATAACCAAGATGCAATTTTAGCTTTCCAACAAAGTTACTTACAGATTACCCACCAGCACTTTGCACTAGTCTCCCACAAATCCAAAATCCTTTTACATGTCCCTGCTGCTTCTGGAAGGCTTTAGGAACCTCCTGTTTGCTGTCCTATATTTACTAGGTTCTAAAATCATACAGTTCTTTCTTACTCATTTCTCTTTGAATGCACTCATTCACAAATCTCTATCTGTCAAACCTAACAGAATATATCATTAGTCAGTGCTTAAAACACATTACTAAATTGGTCAATTCTTGTCATTATTAATATGTACTGGTTATTGAAAATATTCAGTGATGTGGTTATCATAACATTTTATCTTAATTAAATTATACGGAAATAAAGAAAACAAGAACATATTACTTCCTAAAAATATACCCCAGCAATTTCATTACATTACCTTGATTGGGTCCCATTGACCAAAAGAGCTGGGATGTTTATAAGAGAGAACTAACATCTTGCGTGCAAGCGGCAAACTTATTGGGTAACATTTCTCAAAAATACTTTCTCGATTTTCTGTTAGATGTTTCAATTTGCCATACAGTTGGTAACATACAATGTGAGGTTTTCGCCGTCCATTGATGGTGATTTGTGGTATCAGCAATTTTTCAAATTCTTCCTGAATAATGAAAGCATAATATATGATAAAAATCATAAACATGATCAAATGTAATAAAGAATAATATGAAATATTAACTACTAGTGATCTTTGGACTAAATTCTCTGCTAGCATAATTCAGTACCTCCACTGACTTCAGCTTCAGTTAAGGACTGAACCCTCTGTTTTCATTATTAAGATCTGTATTACAATATTACAACATGTTAAAATAAAATTAAATTACTCCCCCTCCACAATTTCCATTAACTTTGAAGACTCCAGCTCCATTCAGGTAAACTTTAAAAAAGATCTCTTATCAAGATCTCTTATCCGATCTACAAAAAAGGAAATAAGAGCAATTCAGGGAATTATAGACCAATCAATTTAACCTCTATACTCGGAAAAATAATGGAACAGATAATTAAGGACTCGATTCGCAAACATCTAGAACAGACTAAGGTGCTTAGGGCTAGTCAGCAAGGATTTGTCAAAAACAAATCATGTCAGACCAACTTGATAGCTTTCTATGATGTGATAACGAGCCTTGTGGATAGAGGGGAAGCGGTAGATATGGTATATCTAGACTTTAGTAAGGCATTCAATATGGTTTCACATCACATTCTTACTAATAAACTGGAAGGCACAAACTAGATGTAGCTACTATAAGATGGGTGGAAAACTGGTTCGATAACCACTCCCAGAGGGTAGTTATATGGAGGTTACTCACCTTGGTGCCGTAGCTGGAGTTCTTCAAGATACATGTCCCCAACATGCTCCACTTCAGGTGTCTGGGCACACCCCACATCTGGATCAGAGATTTTGCAGCAGTACCCCTAGTGGGGGGGGGGGGGAGGCACGCGCTGGGATCGAAGGAATGTCACTTTCACGCCAAATGTGAGGCGCACGCACCCCCCCCCTTCCCTCAGTTCTCTGTCAACCACAGATGCCAGGGTGTGTAAGGTACACTCCGAAGTAGAGGGGAGGAGGGAGGGTAGTGGAGCATGTCAGGGACATGCATCTCGAAGAACTCCGGCTACTGCACCAAGGTGAGTAACCTCCATTTCCTCTTCGAGCAGTGTCCCCAACTGCTCCACTTCAGGTGAATATTTAGCAGTATCCTGCAGAGGAGGTGGGAACTTCAGAGTGCTGGGTGTGTGATGTTCCCAAGACTGCTCTGCTGACTGCTGTGTCTAGTTTGGAAAGTTGCTCTATAGCGTAATGTCAAAGAAAAACAGCTGCTGGTATGCAGACTCCATGATGCCTCCCAGCCTCTCCCTGTCCGCTCACTGAGGGGGCCAGCTGCGATCAAGAGTCGCAAGTGGAGGCGCCTTCCTAGACATGGCCGATGGGCAGCAGGGAGCAAAACAGCTAGAGCAGTCACCAGGCAGTTGCCATCTGAGTTCCCGGGTTTTGGCACCAAAACTGTCAAAGAAAAACAGCTGAACCCAACCTGAGTGCAGAACCAACCAGCTAATAGCTTTATTAGAGGAAAACAAAAGAAACAAAACAAAAAATACACACTGCAGCGGGGGAGAGAGCAGTTATGTGCTGGTCTCTGTCCCTGTGATATATTACAGAAACTTTTATAGCTTAACAGCAACATTAACATACAATGCATGTTCATAAGTACAAACTAATATTATTCCATAAAAGGGACCAAGGTCAGGAGGGGTAAGAATCTCACATAACATTGCTGATAATGTCAGAATTGAGGCAGCTCAGACTGGTATGATAAGACAGGATGGTTATACGTCAAGGATATTTGGTATTTGGAACAAGGGGGTTACAGAGAGGCACCAGTCAAAATACCTTAGGCTTGCACTTTATCACAACATTCTTAATAACATTCCATTTATCTCTGAGTGCATTCTTTAACACCCCCCCCCCCGGCCCACTAAGCTATCTTTGTCTCAACGCTGTCAGGTCTTAGCTACGAAATTCTTCCACAGTAATGTTTCACAAACATGTCCACTGAGGACCATGTGGCGGCTTGGCAAATATCTGAGAGTGGGACATTGTTGAGGAAGGCCATGGATGTGGCTAGTGATCTAGTGGAGTGGGCTCTAATGGTGTCAGGTGGATTAGCCTGGATAACACATAAGCTGTTTTTATGCATGAAGAAATCCATTTAGATAGTCTCTGTTTTGATTTTGGATTGCCTTGAGAGTGTTCCGTAGTAGAAATGAAGAGTCTAGGGGTTTTTCTGAAACCCTTCATTTTCTGCAAGTAGAAGGTGAGGGCACACCTCACATCCAATGTATGGAGGGCAGCTTGCTGGGGCATAGTATGTAGTTTCAGGAAAAGTGTCAGAAGATGTATTGTCTGGTTAATATGAAATGGGGATGTGATTTTGGGGAGAAATTTAGGACGTGGGCAGAGAGATATTTTATCTTATCTTATCCACTGGGTCTCTCAATTGTCGAACCATCGAGGTATCACACTGTCAGGTGAAGTCTTTGCAGGTAAGTGTGTATCATTTTCCCCCTGTTCTGTGAGAGGAGGGCGGGAGTGATAAGGAGAATGACTGGCAGTTTTGTGAATGTTTGGAGAAGGTAAGTATACCACATTTGACGGGGCCAGGCCAGGGCTGTTATCATCACTCTGGCCCTGTCCTGACGGATCTTCCAGATTACTTTGGGTACCATGGGTATCGGGGGAAATGTGTAAAGGAGTGACTGACTCCAATCAAGCAGGAATGCGTTGCCTTGAGAGTCCTGGCCTATCCCTGCTCTGGAGCAGAATTTCCAGCATTTCTTGTTCTCAGATGCAAAAAGGTTCATGGTGGGCTCTCCCCAGAGTTTGAATATGTTTTTGAGGATGTCATTGTGTATCTCCCATTCGTTGGCATGTGAAAAAGTTCTGCTCAGGGCGTCTGCTATGGCGTTCTGCTTGCCTGGGAGGTACATCACTGACGTGGATCTTGTGTAATATACACCATTCCCAGAGTCTCATTCCTTCTGTGCAGAGAGATGGGGAATGTGTGCCTCCCTGACGGTTGATGTAATACATGCATGCAATGTTGTCTGTGTGGATCTTTATTGCCTTGCCTGATATGCTGGGAAGAAAGTGACAGCATGCATATCGTACTGCTCTGAGTTCAAGGAGGTTTATGTGTAGCGATTTCTCTTGCATAGACCAGCATCCCTAGGCAGTTTGTTGTAGAAGATGTGCTCCCCAGTCCATAAGGGAGGCATCTGTGGTGATCTGTATTGACGGTTTCTGAGTGGCAAATGGAACTCCTTGACACAAGTTCATGTCGATTGTCCACCAGGTTAGAGATTCCTTGACGAGACGTGGGATCGATAAGATGAACCTGGGATGAGAGCCATGTCGACATTGTTGATTGAGGAACCAGAGTTGAAATGGCCTCATTTGAAGCCTTGCATGGTGGACCAGGTAAGTAGTGGCTGCCATACGACCAAGCATTTGCATACAGGTGTGTGGTGACACCGCTAGTGAAGTTTGGACCGTGAGTGCCAACTGTTTTATTATGAGATATCTCTCCTGTGGTAAGTATGCCCTTGCTGAGGTGGTGTTGATACGGCCCCCAATAAAGTGGATTTCCTGTGTTGGATGTGTGGAGGACTTGTTGTAATTTATTGGTAGGCCTAGTGAAAGAAATGTCTTTTCTGTTATTTTGGTTGCTACTAACGCTTCCTGATATGATTTGCCTTGATGAGAAAGTCGTTCAAGTAGGGGAAAGTTATGATGTTTTGTCTGCGCAGAAACGCTATGACCACAGACATGAGTTTTGAAAAGACCCTTGGGGCCGTAGAAAGGCTGAAAGGAAGTACAGTGTATTGGTAGTATCTGTGCTGGAACTGGAATCTTAAGAATTTTCTGTGTGCTGGGTGTATAGGCACATGAAAGTATGTATCTGTGAGATCGAGGGACATTAACCAGTCCCTTGTTCGAGAGAGGGAAATATCATGCCTAGAGTTACCATTTTGAACCTCTGAGTCAGTACAAATTTGTTGAGATTGCGGAGATCTAGGATTGGCCTCCATCCTCCTGTGCACTTTTCGGTTATGAAGCAGCAAGAATAAAATCCCTTACTGAGGAACTGAGTGGGAACCTCCTCTATTGCGCCTATCTGTATGAGGTTGTCTGTCTCCTGCTGTAATATTTGTACATGACTGGGGTCCATGAATAGGGATGGGGAAGGGCAATGGAATGTGGGTTTCAATGTAAAGGGGATGGAATAGCCCTTGGTAATGATCTCTATGACCCACTTGTCTGTTGTTATATCTTGCCAGGGGTGTCGCTGGCTTTGGGCATGCTGGGGCATGTGCCCCGGGTCCCAACGCCAGTGCTGCGGATCTCCGGCCCAGTCGGGCTCGGGATCTGGGGCCTGCCTGGCTGACCGGCAGGCCCCACCCCTGGCCAGGGCTAGGGCCAGGGGGAGGCTGCACTGCTGCGGGTGGCTAGGTGGCGGTGGGCTTGGGCCAGAAGCGGCCGCTGGAGGCTGGGCCCGTGCCCGTGGCCACGGGCGACCAGGCCCCTGATCTCCGGCCGGGGACAGGGCTGCTGCGGCCGCTGGTGGCCAGGCCCCAGATCCCCAGCCAGGGATCTGGGGCCTGGCTGGCTACCCGTGGGAGCCCTGTCCCCCGCCAGGGATCCGGGGCCGGGCTGCTGGCAGCTGCGGCGGCCCCATCCCCGGCCGGGGATTGGGGGCCTGGCCGCCTGCGGCTGTGGGCCCGATCTCCAGCGGCCACTTCTGGCCACGCCGCGCCATGCCACACCGCAGCCTAGCTGCCCACAGTGGCGTGGCCCCCCCCACCAGCCCTATCCCTGGCTAGGGGGCGGGGCCTGGGCCCATGCCCCGGGTCCCTTCCCACCCCAGCACCGCCTCTGTATCTCGCCATTGTTGGAGGAATGGTAGTAATCAGTGGCAGACAGACATAGGTTTTATTGGAAGTACTTCTGGCATGAGGGTGGGGTGGTTGAACGGGTCCTCGATCAAAGCATCAAAACTGTTTCTTGGAGCTGTTTATCAGAGAGGTGGGAACTGCCTGGTTAGTCTGTCTCCTCCTGTTTTGTTGTCTAAGTCTTGTCCTTGTGTTGTCATATCTTCTGTTCTGATGGTATTGGGAGTATCTGTAGTTGTAAGATTGGTATCTGTGATATATCTTTCTTGGTGCTGGGGTATATATACCCAGCGTACATAATGTGGCCCTGGAATCTTTTAACATGTGCATTACTTTGTTGGTCTTTTTCACAAAGAGTTTTTCACTGTCAAAAAGCAAATCCTCAATTGTATTTTGCATCTGTTTAGGTAGTCCTGCAGCATGGAGCCAGGATGATCTCCACATGACTATGGCCATGCCTATCGTTCTTGCCGCTATGTCTGCAGCATCCAAGGAAGCTTGTAACAATGTGCGTGCGACCAATTGTCCTTCATTTATAAAAGCCTTGAGATCATTCTTTTTGTCATCTGGAATAAATTCTATAAAATCCATCATCTTCGTGTGTATATCATGATCCTAGTTAGACAAGACCACAGTACAGTTGGCGACTCTTAGTTGAAAGGTGGCCAATGTGTAAACCTTTCTGCCAAGGACACCTAGCTTCTTTTCATCCTTGTTTCCTGAGTTGGCCTTGTTGTGGGACTGCTTAGCTCTTTGGTCCAAGGCATGCACGGTACGCTGAAAGCAGAGCTCATAGGCCACTGAGGGTATGGCCATAAATATCCTACATTAGGAATCTGTGAAGTAGGTTGAGGCTGTTGCAATGGCAGCATTTTGTCAGCAGAGGGAGCTTCACTGCTCCCAGATAGCACACTCTGATTAGAGCAATATGAGATAGGTGAAAGGCAATCAGGAGATGTGTCTGTACCAAAAAGAGGAGAAATTGGGGAGGAATCTACTGGGAAATCCTCCCTTATGTGAGAATGATGGGACTTTCTCTCATGTTTTTTTGGAACGTTGCTCTGCAAGGCTGTATCTGGCATGTTTTGTATCAGTGCTGTAACCTCATGCAATGGCTGAGCTGGCATTGAAGCCTGCGGCATCAGGATCAGTGCCAGATGGAGGAAGGCAGGCACTGGTGTTGGGGCGGGTAGCGGTGCCTGCCCTGGAAGCAGTTCGGTGACGATGCCGAGATGACCGCTGATGGCATGGAGGAAGCTGTTAACGGAGCTGATGCAGTGCTTGAATCATTTAATGGTGCTGGTGTGTGGTCCGCCATTGTATTTTTATGCCCGCGCTCTCTAGAAGCAGATTTTGGGCATTCCCCTCTTTTGGGGGTATGCATACCCAAGGAACCTTTTGCCTCAAGGGTATCAATGGCCCTCACAGTGCCCCTCGATCTTTTTGGTGGCACAGGGGATGGCTCAGAGGAGCGTCTTTTATGCACTTCATGCAGTGACTGAGGAGATGGACTGGGATCAGACGCTGGTCTGAGAGAGCTCTCCATAAATAAACGTTTGAGTTTCTTCTCTCTCTCTTTTCTGGTTCTAGAGGTGAGCGTTGGCATCTGTTTGTTATGTGTGCCTCTTCCAGGAACTTAGTACAGTTGTGCCCATCAGATTCCTGCATAGCCTCATGACATGGGGCACATCTCTTAAAGCCAGAGGGGCTTGGCATCATGTTTTAACTTTTATTCTTCAATTTTGAGAGACTTCTTTGATGGCTTGATGTTATCCTTCTATCTTCTTTTAAATCTTCAATATGGTTGTTCAAAGGTTTGTAATTGTGAGGGGTAACTTGGGGTTTGACCAGAGAGAGCTGTGAGCTGCCGCGATCTCCGTCCATAGGTCAGAGTGGTAACAGGTGAACTGAGGGAAGGGGGGGGATGCGTGCGCCTCACATTTGGTGCAAAAGTGACACTCCTTCAATCCTGGCACGCACCTCCCCCCCACTAGGGGTACTGCTGCGAAATCTCCAATCCAGGTGCGGGGTGTGCCCACACACATGAAGTGGAGCAGTCGGGGACACTACTCGAAGAAGAACAATGGTTTACATTCAGGATGGAAGGATATCATGAGTGGGATGCCACAGGAATCTGTCCTGGGTTCAGTTTTGTTCAATATTTTTACCAATGACTTAGATGATGGCATAGAGAGCAAACTTATAAGGTTTGCAGATGATACCAAGTGGGAGGGGTTGCGAGTGCTTTGAAAGGTAGGATCACAATTCAAAATGATTTGGACAAACTGATGAAATGGTGGGAGATAAACAGAATTAAATTCAATAAAGATAAGTGCCAAGTACTCCACTTAGGGTTGAACAACTCATTGTACACATACAAAATGGGCAATGACTGACTAGGAAGGAGTACTGCAGAAAGGGATCTGGGTGTAATAGTGGATCACAAGTTAAATATGAGTTAGCAGTGTAATACTGTTGCAAAAAAAGCAAAGGCCATCCTGGGGTGTATAAACAGGTGTATTGGAAGTAAGACTTGAGAAGTGATTCTTTCACTCTGCACTGATTAGGCCTCAACTTGAGTACTTTGCCCAGTTTTGGGTGCCTCATTTCAGAAAAGATGTAGAGAAACTGGAGAAAGTCCAGAGAAGGGCAACAAAAAAGATTAGAGGTCTGGAACATTTGACCTATAAGGCAAGATTGAAAGAGCTGGGTTTGTTTAGTCTAGAAAAGAGGAGACTGAGAAGGAATACAATAACAGTTTTCAAATATCTAAAAGGTTGTTATGAGAAAGAAGGAGAAAAATTATTCTTCTTAATCATATATGATAGGACAAGAAGCAAGGGGCTTAAATTACAGCAAAGGAGGTTCAACCTAGACTTTAGGAAAACATTCCTAACTGTCAGAGTGATTAAACACTGAAATAAGTTGCCTTGGCAGGCTTTGGAACTCCTACATTGGAGGTTTTTAAGAGCAGGTTAGACAAACACCTGTCAGGGATTGTTTAATAGGGGTACTTGCTCCTGCCATGAGAGCAGGGAAGTGGACTCAACGACCTGTCTTGGTCCCTTCCAGTGATTCTAAGACTAATAAAATGTTCTCTATGATTCTAAGACTAATAAAATGTTCTCATTTTTTTCCATGTTACCTGATCTCCACTGCTTATTTAGTTATTATCTAAGCATAAACAATTGTTTCCTAGTCTCTCTTGATCCATTTTGGAGATTTGTGCCTGGCCAGTTTCTGCCCTCATCAGAAGTGATACATCAGAGTCAGGGATGATAGATTTTAATTTACACTATGAACATATTCTTATTTTCAATATACATGAATCCTGTCATTTTTACACAGGGAACTCCAGAACCCCAGCCTGAGCTACCACCATGCCTCCAACTATCCTCCCAAATGTGAGTGTTACTCACCCTTGTGCAGTAGCCAAGGTTCTTTGAGATGCGTGTCTCCGACATGTTCCACCATAGGTGTCTTCGGCGCCGTGCTCCAGGGATCAGAGATTCTCACAGCCGTGCCCTGAAGCGAGGGGGGGACATTGTGCAACGAGGAGCACCTGGTCACTTCGCGCCCTTAGGGACTCGCACGCGTGCCCCCTCCTGCTCCTCAGTTCCCTCCATACCACATAGTTGAAAGATAAGCCAACTCAGAAGTAGAGGGGAGGAGGGCAGGTAGTGGAGGATGCCGGAAACACACTTCTCGAAGAACCTTGGCTACTGCACAAGGGTGAGTAACACTCACTTCTTCTTTAAGCAGTGTCTCCGACTGCTCCACCGTAGGTGTTTACCAAGCAGTCTGAATTAGTGGATGGTGGGTACTTCGGAATTTAATAGGCGTGGTGAGTTTAGGACTGCTCTGTCAACTGCTGTGTCATTAGTGGCTAGTTGTTGAATAGCATAGTGCCTTGCAGATGTGTCCACTGAAGACCAAGTTGCTGCTCTGCAGATGTCGACTATAGGGACATTTCGCAGGAATGCCTTAAAGGCCACGATGGACCTGGTGGAATGGGCATGGATGGTAGCTGTTGGCTGTCGACCAGATATGTGATATGCGGTCCGTATGCAGGACGAAATCCAGTTTTATAGCCTTTGTTTGGACACTGCTTCTCCTCTAGAGCACTCAGCTGAGGAGACAAAAAGCCTAGGGGACTGCCTGAAGTCCTTTGTTCTGTCCAAGTAGAAGGCGAGAGCTTGGCAAACATCGAGCATATGCAGAGCTGCTTGACGAGGAGTGGAAAAAATACCGGAAGGTGTATTGTCTGATTAAGATGAAAGGGTGATGGGATTTTGGGAATGAATTTTGGGTGTGGTCTCAGCGATACCTTATCCTTAAAGAATACGGTAAAAGGTGGATGAGCCAATAGCGCGACTAGTTCACTAATTTGTCTGGCAGAAGTAATTGCAACTAAGAATAGCACCTTCATAGAGAGGTGTAGAAGGGAACATGTTGCTAGGGGTTCAAAGGGTGGTTTAGTTAGGACCTGAAGGACCATGGTCAAGTCCCATTGAGGTACAGGTGCTTGTATATGAGGATAAAGGTTTTGGAGTCCTGCCATAAATCTTTTCAGTATCAGGTGTGCAAACACTGAGGAATTATTGATGGTTGTGTGGAAACATGATATTGCTTCCAAATGAACCCTGATCGTGTTAATAGAAATGTTTGTGTTTTTCAGGTGGACAAGGTAATCCAGTATTGTTGGATTGGAAGACGTCAGTGGATCGACAGCATGGTGTGAGCACCAGGTGGAGAATCTGTGCCATTTTTGAAGGTAAGTATGCCTAGTGGCTGGCTTCCTACTGTTCAGGAGAATGAACTTTATTGGATCTGAGCAGGCTAATTCTACTTGGCTGAACCATCGAGGAACCACGCTGTCAGATGTAACCTGTTGAGACCTTGATGTAGAGTTCTCCCATTGTCTTGCAAGAGGAGATCCGGTATCAGGGGAAGAGTAATTGGAGTTGCTATTGACATGATTCGGAGATGGGAATACCATGGTTGCCTTGGCCATGATGGTGCTACTAGTATAACTTTGGCTGAGTCTTGACATATTTTTGTTAGGGTTTTGGCAATGAGAGGTATGGGGGGAAACGCATAATGAAGTGGCTTGTTCCATTTGATGAGAAATGCATCCCCTAAGGATTGCGGGTCTGCCCCTGCTCTGGAGCAAAAATGAAGACACTTCCTGTTCTGGACTGTAGCGAACAGGTCAATTGCAGGGAAGCCCCAGACTGTGAATATTTGTTTAAGGATCGAGTCCTTCAGTTCCCACTCGTGATTGTGGTGGAAGTACCCGCTTAAAGAATTGGCTATTATGTTGGCTTTGCCCAGCAAGTATATCACCAAAATGTGTATGTGATTGGCAATGCACCATCTCCAGAATTTCATGGCCTCTATGCATAGAGATGGGGAGTGTCTTCCTCCCTGCCTGTTGATGTAGTACATGCAGGTTGTGTTGTCTGTCCAAATGTTTATCACTTGTCCCTGTATGAAAGGGAGAAAGTGATGGCGCACATTGCGCACTGCTCAAAGCTCGAGGAGATTTATGTGAAGGTGTGCTTGGTGCAGAGACCATCTGCCCTGAGCCGTTTTGTGCTGCAGGCAGGCACCCCAGCCGATCTTTGATGCATCCGTAGTAATCTGTAAGGATGGGCTTTGTGGTATAAAGGGAACACCCTGCAGCAGACTGTTGGATGTAATCCACCAGTTTAGAGAATCCCTTATTGTTTTCGGAACAGAGGGAAGGTGATGAAAGGGCTGTCTCCTGGGATTGAAACTCCTGAGGAACCATAGCTGGAATGATCTCATATATAGTCTGGCATTGTGAACCACGTAAGCAGAGGCAGCCATATGACCTAGTAGTTTCATGCATGTATGCGCCGTCACCAGGGGAGAAAATTGTATTGATTGAGCAAGACACTTTATGGCTTGAAATCTTTCCTGTGGAAGAAAGGCCATAGCTGAAGGGGTGTGAATCCTCGCTCCGATAAAGAGAATGTCTTGCGAGGGAGTTAATGAGGATTTTTTGTAGTTTAGAGTAAGGCTGAGACGGTGGAACAGGGTCAATGTGGTTTGTAAGTGATGTCGAGCCTGTTCTGGAGATCGAGCCTTGATAAGGAGGTCGTCCAGGTAAGGAAAAACTATGATTCCTTCTTTTTTTCTGAGGTAGGCTGTGACTACCGACATGACCTTGGAGAAGACTCGTGGCGCCGTGCAGAGACCAAAGGGGAGCACGGTGTGCTGATAATGATTGTCCAGGTAAGTGAATCTCAAGAATCTCCTGTGGGCTGGACGTATTGCCACATGGAAATAGGCGTCCTTCAAGTCGAGAGATACCAGCCAGTCACCAAAATAGAGTGCAGGAAGAATGATTGGGAGCGTGACCATTTTGAATTTTTGGGTTCGGATAAATGCGTTGAGAGCCCTGAGGTCCAATATGGGCCTCCATCCCCCTGTCTTCTTGGTGGTAAGAACATATTGGGAATAGAAGACCCTCCCCTTGTATTGGTTGGGGACATGCTCTATTGCTCCGAGAGAGAGGAGGTTGTCTATCTCCTGTGAAAGGAGTTGTATGTGAAGGTGGTCCCTGACAAGGGACAGGGAAAGGGGGTGGGGAGTAGGCTTCACGAGAAATGGGATGGTATGTCCATTGGTAATGATGTCGATTACCCATTCGTCCATTGTAATAGCCTTCCAATTGGGGAGGAAGGGCAGAAGCCTGCAATTGAAGTACGGGGTGCGAGGAGAGATTGCTTCCTGTATTGTCATTGAGTGACTAGTCAATCCCTCGACTGAGAAGTCAAAATGATTGTTGAGGATTTGTGTGCTGATTTGCAGATGATGCTCGGTTTGGTTGTCTACATCAGCTTTGATTTCTTGGTCTGGAACGAGGATTGTCATATCTCTTATTCTGGGAGTAGTATGAGAGCCTGTTAGTATAAGGATGGTATCTGTTGGTCTTCCTTGATGGGCCAGGGGTGTAAATGCCCAGTGTGCAGAGGGTGGCTCTAGAGTCCTTCAGAGTGTGCATAATGTCATTTGTTTTTTCTCCAGTTTCTTTTTGTCGAATGGAAGGTCTTCTATCATGTTCTGCAGCTGTTTCAGAAGAGAGGCAGCATGCAACCAGGAAGATCTGTACATGACAACTGCAGTAGCCATAGCCCACGCAGCTGTGCCAGCTATGTTGAGTGATGCTTGAAGAGATGTCCTGGCTGATAATTGAGCTTCTTTGATCAGTGAATTGAATTGTTTTCTTTTGTCCTGGGGAATATGATCAATAAAGTCTGTGAACTTTGCATAGTTGTCGTGGTCGTAATTAGAAAGAACTGCCAAATATTTATTCTCAATATCAGAGAGGCAGAAGTATAGATTTTTCTGCCTAACAGGTTGAGCTTTTTGTCCTCCTTATCTGTAGGGGTTGATTTGCTAGTAGTCTGTTTTGCTCTTTGAGCCGCCGCTTTGATAACCAAAGAATTTGGTTGAGAGTGGGTAAAAAGGAATTCATTGTCTTTTGGGGCAATGAAATATTTCTTGTTGATCTTTTTAAGAGTAGGGGTCGCTGATGCTAGTGTTTGCCAGATGGCATCAGCAGGCTCCATAATACCCTCATCCATTGGAAGGGTGACTTTTGTTGAGACAGAAGATTGCAGGATTCTGTAGAGTTTGTGTGGAGTGGTTGATGTACCCTGCAGTGAGATCTCCATTGCGTCAGCCACTCTCTTAAATAGATCATGGAACTGCTTATCATCATCAGACTTGGTAAGTCTGGTAGTGTGGTCAGCTAATGTATCATTTAATATTTGTCCTAGAGGAGAATCAGAGTGTTGCTGCTGTGGTGGAGCCACCTGCTGAGGATTGTTTGTAAACTGTTGCACAGGGGGAGCTGGCTGTACAGTGAGGTAATAAGGTCAGGATCCCCAAGGCATCCACTGCATAGCCATTGAGGCATTATTACAGTACGGAGGAGGTGCCCAGGTGAGTTTTTTGCTTGTGCTTCCAAGTAGTTCCTGAGGATTGAACTCCCTCTAGTGTCATAGGTGGGAGTCGCGGGGTTTGAGTCGGAGCTGACTGTGACGGAACCTAGTGCTGAGGAAGCACCTGAGGGAAGTTCACTGAAGCAGGGAAAAATGCAGAGGCAGCATGATCTAATGATATCGAAGGCGGGGGGGGGGGGGAGCGGGGAGCACTGAACAGTGCTCTGTGCCAGCTGAAAAAAGGTGGGGACCGGTGCAGAAGTTGTCTGCATTGAGAACGGCACCAATGGAAGAAGGGGGGTCAGAGCCAAATCAAATCCAATCCAATCATAGGGCTGGAAGGGACCTCGTGAGATCATCGCGTCCAACCCCCTGGGAATTGAACCCAGGACCTTCTGCATGTTAAGCAGATTTAGAATAGAATAGAACCATAAGGTTGGAAGGGACCTCATGAGATCATCGAGTCCAACCCCCTGGGAATTGAACCCAGGACCATCTGCATGTTAAGCAGATGTGCTAGCCACTACACTATTTGTGCTTGCTGTTCCTGGCACTGTTCCAGCTCTGTGCTGTGGTGTCACGGCTGTTGATAGAGTTGGCAGTGCTGAAGGCTGAGTGATGGCTGTAGTCTCCCGCCCCTGTTCTTTAGATGAACTAGGGGAGCGGCTTCCCTTAAGAGGGGTAGAATTGCCCAGGGCACTTAAAAGCTCATGGGCAGCATCAGCTCTGTGACTGCTTTTAGATTTTTTTGCAGTCAGAGAGGAGGGCTTGGAGGAATGCTGCTTTTGTGGCTTTTCTGAGGCAGCCAGGGAGCAAGTGGGCTCTGAAGCTGGCTTAAGAGAGCCCTCCATAAGAAGCAGCTTTAGCTTCATTTGCCTATCTTTTCTCACTCTGGAGGTGAGGTTTTTGCAGTGAGGATACTTGTGAGATAAGTGTCCCTCACCAAGGCATTTAATACATTGAGTGTGGCCGTCAGACACCCGTATTGCGTCTCTGCAGGAGGCGCAGTGTTTGAAACCTGGCGTTGTCGGCATGACTGTTGGTTTCGCTTTGTTTGTTTGGGGTTTTTTGTTTTGTTTTCTTCTTTTTCTTTCTTTCTTTTTTATTTGGGATATGTTCTTCTTCTTTTCTTATTGATTCTGTTTTGTTTTCTGGCACTGATTCTGGTGGAACTGGAGCTGCGAGGAATCCGTCCTGAGCCAAGGGCGGAAAGGAGGAAACTGAGGAGCGGGAGGGGGCACGCGTGTGAGTCCCTAAAGGCGCGAAGCGACTGGGTGCTCCTTGTCGCGCGCATCCCCCCTCCCTTCAGAGCACTGCTGTGAGAATCTCCGATCCCTGGCGCATGGCGCCAAAGACACCTACGGTGGAGCAGTTGGAGACACTGCTCGAAGAAGAAACCAGTGGATCTGATCCTCCTGCCTGCCCTGTTGACTGCCACTCATGAGTCAGAAGAATTTCAGCAGATTCATTGCACCATCTTCTGCTCACCTATTATAACCCAGCCATTTCATTACAATATAGAAATTGATCATTTTCTAATTAATCTTTTCCACCTACCTGAAAATTTTAGAGATGTTGCTATGTAGTGCTGGCTGGTATCAAAATTTACTATTGTATAATTGACTGATATGCCATAATGCCCAATGGTGACAATAATGAATGAAATAGGAAGACTGTTATTTATTAATGAATATATAATTCTTGGATATCAATAATAATGGGAAAACAAATTTAGAATAAGTTAAAATGAGTTAAGTACAGTAATATGAAAGTACTAACCTGTAACTGTTGTTCATAATGTAGCATTTATGTAGTTCCACATCCTGAAGTCTTTGTTTCAACCCATAATAGGTTGGGTGCTATGCAGCATGAAATTCCTAAACACTAACAATGTCTCCACTAGTAGGTGCCCATGAATCGCTTGAAACAATAATTCTCAACATTCTCAACTGTTTGTTCATTTCTGACCAAACTGGTCATCAAGATACTAATAAAACAAATAATGTACTCTTAAACTTCAGTGGTGCAAAAGGGAAAGGAATGTGGATCTGTAAAACTATTACCTTAAAAAAAATGGAGTGTTTCGTCAGCTCTAATCTAGAGCCTTTAAAATGACACCCCATAAAAGGCATTAAAAGAGTTCAATATTGATTGTCTGTCAAATGATTTGGTGTCATACATGTTTTTTATAGGAAATACATGCTGTTTTTTTAAATTGTCATCCTTCAAACTTATCTTTCACGCATAAAGAGGACATAGTTGCAATCAACCCTTTAACCATGACAAAGAATAATAGCAATAAAGTCTTATTTTTGTGATTAAAGCAAAGAAACATGACTATGATAACATTGTAGGAGCAGTTCACCAGAGTAAGAAAATGACATTTTTACATAGCCATTTTTTAGTTTAGAATGGCATTTCAAAGTCAGTCTCCCCAGAAATGAACAGAAGCATGTATCTCTGGATGAAGGACAATGGCTTTTCTCCTCAATTCATTCCTCCCTGAAGTGCAAGGAGTGTTATTCTGACTTCTAATTCTGTAGGTGATAAAAAAGGAACTGGAGCCTGAGGATATCAACATGGTTACAGTGGCAGTAGGTGTCACTCAGCAGGACAGCTGAATTTAGAAGTAGATTTTGTACTAGGACAGGGATCAGCAACCCAAAATGGCAGAAGAGTCCTTCGCCCCCACCTTCCCACCACAACCATATGAGCCCGAGCCGGTCCAGCGGCTGCGCAGCGGCCCCTAGCACTGGCAGGGTGTGTGTGGGTAGCACTCCCTCCCTCCCTCTGCTCTACTGGCGGGGCAGAGCAGCACTCCCCACCTACCCCAGGTGGCTGAACCTCCCCAAGGCGAGGGAGGAGAGCAGCCAGCACAGAGCTGAGGCTTGTGGGTGCAGTGCCCTGGAATGGCCCGCTCTGAATAGTTCAGGCTGCTTTGCCCCTGGCCAGGATCCAGGATTGAGCCCACTCAGCCCTGGGGTGGCGGGGGCAAAGTGACCTGAACTCTTCACAGTGGGCCACTCCAGGTCCCCGCCCCTACAAGCTGCAGCTCGATGCTGGCTGCTCTTGGGCGGGATGGCTGGCTGGGGGTAGATGGAGCAGCACTGCTCCACCCTGTCAGTGCAGGGAGAGAGGGATGAAAGGAGGAAAGGAAGGCCGCCCACCTGCACACCCCTGCCAGTGCTAGAGGCCATGGCATAGCTGTTGGGCTGGCTCGGGCTCATGCAGGTCTGGTGGTGACCCTGGCTCCCCAGAAGTGCGGGGCCTGCACTGGCCGGGAGCTGCCTTATTTGGCTCTGATTCCAGAGCCAGCCATGAGTCCCCCTTGCAGCCTGGCATCTCCAGAGTGCACCTGGCTCTCTGGAGGAGGTTGTCAGGGAACCAGAAGGGGACAGTCAGGGAGCCACAGGTGGCTCAATGAGCCTGTGTTGCTGATCCCGTACTAGGAAGTTTACAACTTTGTAATGGGTAGAAGCCCCAGTCTGGGAGTAGAAATATATTTACATAATAACCTTTATAGAAAATAAATTGGTTTTTTAAAATTTAATTTATGTAGATACTGTTTCAATCATCTATGATTAAAATGTGAAATCCAGTTTAAACTATGTTGCAGATTTTAAAAGAGCACTCACACTTTTCTCCTTCTTAATCCTTATGGAAACAAAATTTCTATTGGCTGCAATGAGATTTAGTAAAATCTGTTATAGAATTAAAGGGCTTGGCTTGAATGAGGACCTCAGAAATTCATAGATTTGACAGCCAGAAGGGGCTACTCACCTAGTCTGAGCTCCAGCATTAATCGGCTCATATAAAAATAAAGATCTCAAGTACTATACCTTTGAAATCCAACAATTAAATTAAACCAGCTATAAAACTGAAAACGCTTCTTGCCTCAAGTCATGATATAATTTGATAAAGTAGATAATGAAGACAGTACCTGTACTCCTTGTAAATTATTACTATCTGTTTCATACTTTTCTGTAATTTCATTTTTCATGCGTTCAACAGCATCAGCCTCTTGCTCTTCCTCCTCCTCAGCTACCTCTTCTTCTTTCGGGAACTCTTCTTCAAGAATAACTTCAATATCTTCTTCATCTTCATCCTCTTCATCACTAGCCTCATCCTCTTCCTTATATGCTGCAGCCTAAAGTATAAAATGTTCAACTGTTTCCATGCCTACTGTAAAGAAGTTGAGAAGAAAGAAACTAATAGTATTTTCTCTTTTCTGTCCACTTTTAAACTTATAAATAATTTGCAAAGCTGGTTTGCAGGGTGCCTGAACATAAATGAGAATAAAATGAGATAACAGGGAAAGAGTACATTATTTCACTAGGACATATCAGGATGAATAGAAAAATTAATAAGTTTATTGCTGAGGAAGACATGTTCAACAATAACTTCATGTTTTGTGATGATCTTGTTCTGAAGTTTTTTAATGAGTCAAATTCAAATTACTATTCATAAATGTTAAAGAAATTATAGTAATAGAGCTTCAGATAAAGCTTCTGGTTTAACCACAGACAGTCTTTGAAATCAAAGTGCAGTCTTACCAGAAAATATTTATTAAAACCAGAAAATAAGTATTTTTAAACCTTCCTGAATTTCTTTATCATTTGTCATTGCATATTGTTGTTACTAGTTATTCTGGTAGTGGGAAGATATTCACTGAATCTGGAAATACAGATAGAGAATACTGAAAAAAACCCCAACTTCTGAAGAATATCATAAAGTCTTTAACAATCAGCTTTCTGAACAATTATTTGAACTGGCTAATTAAAATAAAATCCTATTCTTTTTTGGCAAATGGAAGTCTTAATTAAAAAATATAAATAAGTATCTTTGGGTATGTCCAAACGTACCTTTTAAATCGAAATAACAGTGCTTATTTTGATTAAAAAATATTAGGTCCACACGATATTCTTTTGAATCAAAATGACAAGCTCCGTCATTTTGATTCAAGAGACATTGAATCAAAATAGCTTAAACCTAGTTTAAATCGAATCGTCTGTTAAATTGAAACAGTTATTTTGAAATAAGCCGTTTGGATGTGTTGTTTTGAAATAACCATTATTTTGATTTAACACAATTTGATCTTCTTCTGCAAAGGGTGCACAGCCCCAGGCAGGAAGAAGGAAGTGCCTCACTGTTGGCAGACAACATGCTGCAGGCAGTAGAGGCAGCCATGTCCCAGCCTCACACTGCAACACAGGAGCGATGCAGGGCTCCAGTCTGGAGCCATGATGAGGTCCTCTGCCTCATTAAAATATGGGGCAGGAAGGATATCTTTGCCAGGTTCCGGGCTAGGCACTGGAACCAAGATGTATATGCTGAATGTCAGCAGATGGCCACCACTGCGCCTCAGAGCAGGTACATTCTAAAGTCAAAGTCCTGTGGCAGGACTATGTGAAGGTGAGGGAGGCAAGGCGGCTCCAGGGGGCAGCAAGCACCACCAGGTGCCCTTATTATAAGGAACTACATGCCTTCCTCTGGGAGGAGCCCACCAGCCTCCCAGCTAGAAGCTATGACTCGGGGGGTGGGGGGGGTGAGGAGGGCAGAAAATGGAGGTTAATCACCTTTCGTGCAGTAGCCGAAGTTCTTCGAGGTGTGTGTTCTTGACATGCTCCACCGTAGGTCTTCGTGCGGCCCCGCACCCCAGCCCGGAGATTTTTGAAGAGCAGTGGCTCCCTCAGCGGGGAGAGACGGAGATGGCAGAGATAGGCTGGAGCGCTTCCCGCCTTGCCGACGCCATCTGTGCTCTCTCCCCGCTGCCCCCCTCAGTTCCCTCGTACTGCGGAGACCTGGTATGGTCCATTCCAAAGTAGAGGGGAGGAGGGTGGGTTGTGGAGCATGTCAAGAACACGCATCTCGAAGAACTTCAGCTACTGCACGAAAGGTGAGTAACCTCCATTTCTTCGTCGAGCAGTGTTCTTGACTGCTCCACCGTAGGTGAGTGTGTAGCAGTTGCTGTGCTTGGAGGTGGGTACTTCGATCTATAAGTCCCTTGCGGCATTCAAAATTGCTTGTCCCAGTGCCGTATCCATTGCTGAGAGGCGGTCTAGTGCGTAATGTTTTGCAAAAGTATCGGATGAGGCCCAGGTGGCGGCTTGACATATCTCGTGAAGAGGTACATGGGTGAGGAAAGCGATGGAAGATGACATGGATCTGGTGGAGTGAGATCGAATGTTATGTGGAGGAGCTAACTGTGAAGCTGTGTATGTGGTCTGTATACATGTAGCGATCCAACGAGAGATTCGTTGTTTAGAAATGGCTTGGCCCTTTGAGTGTTCAGCGACTGACACGAAGAGTTGAGGCGTTTTCCGGAACGTTTTGGTTCATTCTAAGTAGAAGGCTAAAGCTCAACGGACATCGAGGGTATGTAGTAAACGGTCCTGGGGGGTGGCATGGGGTTTCGGGCAGAAGACCGGAAGATGGATCGCTTGGTTAAGGTGAAAGGCGGAAGAGATTTTAGGGACAAATTTGGGGTGGAGTCGTAAAGAAACCTTATCCTTATAAAAGATGGTGTAGGGTGGGTGGGCCATAAGCGCCGCAATTTCCCCTACACGACAGGCCGATGTGATTGCCACTAGAAATGCTACTTTGAGTGATAGATGCAAGAGAGTTGAAGAAGTGATTGGTTCGAAGGGGGGTCTTGTCAGGGCCCTTAAGACTCTTGTGAGGTCCCATGGGGTAGTTGGAGGTCGAACGTATGGAAAAAGATTCTGCAAGCCCTGCATGAAATGTTTGACCGTCAGGTGAGCAAAAATGGAGCTTTTATGAACTGGCTCGTGGAAGGTGGAGATTGCTGCAAGGTGAACCCGTATGGAATTTACTGACAAATTGTTTTGTTTCAGGTTAGCCAGGTATTCGAGGATTCAAGGCACCGGAGCTGTGACGGGATCCAGGGAATGCTGCGCACACCAAGAGGAAAACCGGCACCATTTGTGCAGGTAAGTGGTTCTGGTTGTGGGTTTTCTGCTATTTAGTAGGATGTGTTGAACGTCCTGTGAGCAGTCTAATTCTATGCCCGTGAACCATCTAGGTTCCAAGCTGTCAGGTGGAGCCTGTCCAGATGGTTGTGGAGAAGTGTTCCGTCGTTCTGCGACAACAGGTCCGGGAGGAGAGGTAAGGAGATCGGTGGTACCGTAGACATGGTTTGTAAGAGAATGAACCAGGTTTGGTGAGGCCATGCCGGTGCTATGACTAGTACTCTCGCCTTGTCCTCCTGGATTTTCCGGAGGGCTCTGGGGATCATTGGAATCGGTGGGAAAGCATAGAGTAAGTCCTTCCCCCAATGTAGAAGGAAGGCATCGCCGCTGGATCCTTGACCGATGCCATCGCGGGAGCAATAGTGTTTGCATTTCCTGTTGTTTTCGGAGGCAAAGAGGTCCATCTCGGGAAATCCCCATCGTTGGAAAATGTTGTGTAGGATGTCGGTGTGGATCTCCCATTCGTGGTGCGATGGGAATGAGCAGCTCAGGGAATCCGCTAATATGTTGTCCTTGCCAGGTAAGTATTCCGCTGAAAGATAAATGTTGTGCTGTATGCACCAGTCCCAAAGTGTCAGAGCTTCCAGGCAAAGACGGGTAGACCTGGTTCCACCCTGACGGTTGATATAGCACATGGACGTCCTGTTGTCTGTGCGGATTCTGACATGCTGGTTTGTGTTGGCGGGGAGAAAGTGCCGGCATACGTATAAGACTGCCCTGAGTTCGAGAATGTTTATGTGAAGATGGGTTTCCTCGGGTGACCAACGGCCCTGAATCGTGTGTTGTTGGAGAAAAGCTCCCCATCCCACGAGGGAGGCGTCGGCAGTGATGGTGAGAGACAGTTGTGATGGCAGAAAGGGGACGCCTTGCAAAAGGTTGTTTGGATCCTTCCACCAGTTCAGAGTATGTTTGACCGGTAGTGGTATGGTTAGGATTCTGCTGACGGAGCGGTTGAACGTGCGACACCGGGACAGAAACCAGAGCTGAAATGGGCGCATACAAAGGCGCGCATACCTGACCAGGTAGGTGGTTGCTGACATGTGGCCTAGAAGCGCCATGCAAGTGCGAGCGGACGTGAAGTTGGAGTTTTGAATTACATGAATTAATTGAGTTATTTTGTGGAACCTCTCAGGAGGAAGAAATGCCCTCCCTAGAGGGGAGTGTATGCTTGCCCCTATAAACTGAAGGATTTGTGTGGGTTTCAGTGTAGACTTTGCGTAGTTTATGGTTAGGCCTAGATCGAGGAACAAGTCGTGGGTACGACGAACTGCCCGCTGCACATGAGAAGGTGAGTGGCCCATTAGGAGAAAATCGTCGAGGTATGGAAAGATGTTGATATGATGTTTCCGAAGGAATGCAGCCACGGGTGCCATGAGCTTGGAGAAAACTCTGGGTGCCGTGCAGAGGCCAAAGGGAAGAACATTGTATTGGTAATGTCTGGAAAGAAGGGTAAAGCGTAAGAAACGTCGATGAGCCTGGATGATGGGGACATGAAAATACGCATCCTTGAGACCGAGAGAGGCCAACCAGTCCCCCTGGTGTAGGGCTGGGAGGATAGTGTTTAGAGTCACCATTTTGAATTTTTTTACTTGAATAAAACGGTTGAGGCGCCGAAGGTCCAAAATTGGTCTCCACCCTCCCATTTCCTTCTTCGTGAGAAAATATGGGGAGTAACAACCCTTTCCCCACTGGTGGCTGGGAACTTCTTTGATCGCTCCGATGTAGAGAAGGTGTCTGACCTCTTCTTGAAGAAGTTGTACATGGGTGGGGTCCCTGAAAAGGGACGGGTAAAGATATTGGGATTTGGGGCGTGTAGTGAACGGTATGGAATAGCCCCGTTGAACGATTTCTAGCACCCATTTGTCCGATGTTATTCTGTGCCATTGTTGGACGAAGGGTTGTAGTCTGCGCATAAAAATAAGATGACGAGGTGGTGACTGGATTTGGTCTGTTACAACATGGTTGGCAGCTCTCTCGATGGGAACGTCAAAAGTGCTGGGTCGACTTTGAGGGTTGAGACGTATGCATGGGTTGGTTGTTTAATTTCCTGCGAGGTTGACGAGGTTTCGATCTATAGGTCTCGGAGCGACGGTTAGGTTGGTATTGAGGAGGCCTGGAGTTATATGTTTGGGCTTTGTGAGAGCGTTTGTTTGGAAGAGAATGGGTGTAAATACCCAATGTGTGCAGTGTGGCACGGGAGTTCTTTAAGCCGTGCATTATGTCGTCTGTTTTTTTGGCAAATAAGTTGTCTTTTTCAAATGGAAGATCCTCAATTGTGTGTTGCAGCTGCCTGGGTAACTCAGCGGAGTGAAGCCAGGAGGCCCGCCTTATGACGACTGCTGTACCAAGCGATCTGGCTGCTGCGTCTGCTGCGTCTAAGGAAGCTTGCAAGGCTATCCTTGCGACCAGGTAACCTTCTGAAATTAATGAATGAAATTGCTCACGTTTGTCATGAGGGATGTCGTCTGTGAAGTCCTTAAGCTTCTCGTATAGGTGGTAGTCATAGTTGGAAAGTAGTGCCATATAATTAGCTGTTCGGAGTTGTAGGGCCGAGGAGGTATAGGCCTTCTTGCCAAGCATGTCAAGTTTCTTGTCGTCCCTGCTTGTGGGGGCAGATCTGGAATAGGTTTGTTTTGTTCGTTGGTTGGCTGCCTCCACCATTAAGGAGTTTGGTGAGGGGTGGGAATAAAGAAATTCATTGGTCGCAGAGGAGATAAAGTATTTTTTGTCTGCCCTCTTGTTAGAAGGGGGGTTGGATGCTGGCATTTGCCAAAGCGTAGATGCGGGCTCCATGATACCAATGTCCATCAGAAGGGCCAGTTTACAATGTCCAGATGTTTGCAGGATTTTATATAACTTGTGTTGACTCTCAGAATGGGAGTCTAGTGAAATATCCATAACTTCTGCGGCTCGTTTAAAAAGCTCGCGGAACTGTCTCAATTCGTCAGTTTTGTTGTCAGAAGTAAGGGCATCTGGATCCTCGGGGTACTCAGACGAGGATGAAGGAGCCATGGACCCCCCACAGATTGTAGTTGGTGTTGGTGCGGGGTAGGAGTAGTTTGTGGTAGAAGATAAGGGTACATTGCAGGTGTTGGAGTAGTGCTGTTTGGCCAACTATTAAGAGGCATCCCCAGTATGGGAGGATAGAAATAATATGGATATGGCCATGTGAGAACTGGTGTAGGATTGTGGACTGGAGGCTGTTGAATCTTTGGATCCACCGGCTCTGGTGACGTAGGGCTAGAAGATGCAGAAGAGGGCGAGTGACAGGAGGAGCCCGGAGTTAAGGGTGGACTAGAATGGGAAGTGTCCGACCCAAACAGAGGAGACCCAGGGGTAGAGTGAATACTTAGGACTTCCCTGGTCTCAATATGTTTTGCTTTTCTTTTATGTTTAGAATGTACTTGTTGGCCAGGCTGTGACTGACTGCCAATATTGGCTGCAGCATCTGGCTGTGCTGTCGGCAGCGGCAGCGGCACGGGAAAAGGAGCCGGTGCTGGGAGAAAATGAGGTGTTGTGCCCGGTGCCATAATGGTGGTCGGCACGCTTGACAGCTGTAAGAGCGGTGCCGCCACTTGCGGAGCCGAGGTCTGCACTGGGGAAGCTGTCGGCGCCGTTGGAACCAGCGCGGCTTTTACAGAGTGCGCGCGGTTTGTTTTGACTGGTTTGGGGTTTGCTGGCTAGGAGTCTGTGAGGGTTGCCATGCCTTGCGGAGGACCCTTCGACAGCTCCCTAACTGTAGAGTCAGAGGTTTTCCCTCGCTTAGAGGGGACTGGAGAGGATGTTGATGCCGGGCGTTTTCGCGCTCCCTCAGGAGACTGAGGAGAGGCGCCCGGGTCCGATGCGGGGCAGAGAGCTCCCTCCAGGAGCAGGAGCTTGAGTTTCCGCTCCCGGTCCTTGCGAGCCCTAGCTGTTAAATTTTTACAATGTTGGCATCTCTGGGAGAGATGACCTTCTCCCAGGCACTTAATACAAGTTAAGTGCCCGTCGGATGCCAGCATTGCTTCATTGCAAGAAGCGCAGCGTTTAAACCCCAGCGGGGTTTGCAGCTTGGCTGCATGAATCAATGTTTGTTCTGTCATATCTGATTTCCTTTTCTTCTTTTCTCTCTCTTTTCCTCTTTTTTTTTTTTTTTTTAGGTGAAGTGACTGGAGCCACCGCGGACTCCGTCTGGAGTCAGAGGCAGTATGAGGGAACTGAGGGGGGCAGCGGGGAGAGAGCACAGATGATGTTGGCAAGGTGTGAAGCGGTCCAGCCTATCTCTGCTGTCTCCGTCTCTCCCCGCTGAGGGAGCCACTGCTCTTCAAAAATCTCCGGGCTGGGGTGCGGGGCCGCACGAAGACCTACGGTGGAGCAGTCAAGAACACTGCTCGACGAAGAACCTATAGACACAGCCCCAGAGAGGGGCTCCTCAGATGAGGAGTCCCTGGATGTAGGCGATGCCAGATGCCCAGGAGGCAGCCAGTCAGCAGCTACCCAGCCAGCCAGCCTGGAGGTTTACCCCAACCAGGAAGAGAGCAGCCACTCCTCAGGAGGAGGAGGAGGAAGAGGGGGAGATATAGGAGGCACCCCCCACCCAGGGTGAGCCTAAAGAGGGGACATGTTGACAGACGTCCGCAGCACCTGTCAGTGAGTGTTCCCCCCATGCAAGCATGCCCAGCCCTGCCAGTAGTACAGCCAGGGCGGGGCGACAGGGTCTAGGATGGGCAGTGTCCCAGGGACTGGGGGTGCCTGGGTGGTTTCCTACAGGGCACAGGGGCCAGGGACCAGGTTCTATGTGGCGGGCCAGACCCAGACCCAACCGGGATGGGGGCCAGTCATCAGAGAGGTTGGGGGGGAACCGGAGGTGGCAGTGTCAAGGGTGAGGAGCATGTGGCCAACATTGCTGACACATGGTCTAGGGAGACATCCCAGGGGCAGACCAAGGCTGAGTGCCTCTCTCCACCGAGGGCACCACTCCCAACCTGCTTAGTATGGATCGGCTATGTGTCCCTTGGGGGCCTGGCCCACAGGGCAAAGATTGGGACACAGGGGCATCCAGGGCACAGCTGCTTGCAGCTCTCAGGCTGCACACAGCACTATATAGCAAGTTGATGGGACTAACCCTGCTCTTGCCTTCCCTCCAGCAGCTTGCAAAGCCACCTGACATCATGGTGACACGCACATGCCACCTACCACCAAGTGAAGGAGGGGGACCTACCAGTCCAGGCAGCCACTTCCAGGTGACTGTAGCCACCCAGCCTGGGTGGTGGAAGACCACCCCGCCACCTGGAGGGAGCAGGAGGACACCCACCACCGAGCCAGAGGTGGACTGCTCCAGCGCTCCCTGGAGCTAGAGGAATGCTGCACACGCAGCCTGGAAGAGCAGAGTGAGGCCCTCCAGGAGCTGAGCAGTGCCATCCATCTGGGGGCTAGCGCTGACCATCTTGTGGCCTTTTGGGTCCAGAGGTACCCCAGCCACCGGGGCCTTTGGCACTCCCAGACCTGGGCTGGGCACAGAGAGGGCTGGAGAACATCCCCCACGGCTGCCAGCACTGCCTCCACACCCTAACCTTCCTACCCACACAACTCCTCAGTTGTTCCCCCACTTCCCAGTTGGCCCCCCACTCCCAAACCCTCACACTGCCCCCCACAGCTCCTCACCACCTCAAATCCCCCTATTGTTAACAGAACATATTAAAGTCCTATGCTTTCTGTTGGTGCTTTTATTGGGTGGTGGGTGGGGAGAGGGTGTGTGGGTGGGGGGGCTGCAGGAGCAGGTCAGGTGGGGTGAGGGTGTGTGGCACAGGGCTCCACCCTCGTAGTTCCACTGCCATGCACAGGTCCCTGAGTACCTCATGCATGATGGCTGCCCTCCAGTGGGCTCGGTCCCTTGGGGGCACGGCTTCTGGCTGCTGAAAATGCCCTGTGAGGTGCTCCGATTCAGCCTCCCAGATAGGGCCAGTGTCTCCCCCCTGCAACTCGCTGAGATTGTGAAGAGCCACACAGGCATGGACTCCTCAGCGAGGTGGAGGAGCACTAGCAGGCACCTCCAGCAGGTTTTCACTCAGCCAAATGCTCGCTCCACCACCCTGACGGCAGTGTGTCAGGCGGCGGTTAAAAAGCTGGTGGCCTACACCAAGGTGTCCTGCACAGGGGTCAGGGGCATTGCTGGTGCTGGGCACCCGGGGCACATGCCCCGACTCCCAGTGCTGGTGCCCTGGATCCAGTGGGGCCACTCCCTCCCAGTCTCTGGTCCAATCAACCCAGAGATCTGGGGCCCAGCCGCCCATGGCCACTTCTGTCCCCATCCCCAGCCAGGGATGTGGTGCCCGGCCACCTGCAGCGGCGCGGTGGCTTCCAGCCCTGGCCCTGGCCAGGGGGCGGGGCCTGCGAGCCGGGTGCAGGGCCCATGCCTGTGCCCCAGGTCCCTCCCCAGGGCAGCGACGCCTCTGACAGGGGTGCATGAGACACAGGTGGAAGGCATAAGCTAAATTGGCAACAATGACGGCAAGCATCTCCACTTTCTTGCCAGTGATGTTATGGGGGGAAGAAAGTACCTGCCTCCATGCCCTGGTAGAGGGCAGAGTTGTGGAGGACTTTGGCATCATGCGGCCTTTCTTGTCAGCCAACATAACAGTTCTGAAAGGTGCCTCACTGGTCCACAAGGGCCTCCAAGATGACCGAGCGATACTCCTTGTGATTTCAATACTCAGCCACATGGTGCTCTGGGCCACTCATGGGGATGTGGGTGGAGTTGAGTATCCCTGCTCAATTTGGAAACCCAAGAGTGGTGAGGCCGGTGATGGTGTTGCCAATTTGGAAACCCTGGGGTCACGAGGTCTCATCACTGTGTCCCTTCAGCACAGGAACGGGGAGAGCTCAGCAACCAGGTGAGTGAAGGTCTCCCTGCTCAACCTCTGTTCGTCACCCCAGGTTCCCAGCACAACCTGCTCCCACCAGTCCATGCTGGTCTTCTGTGCCCAGATGTGGCAGGGCATAGAAGGGGGTGGGGAAGTAAGGCCACTCTGACGATCAGCAATATGATGGCCACGGGCTCAGCCTCAGGGCCATCTGTGTCCAGGAACAGAGTGCCCCAATGCAGGAGGGCACCCTGCAGACTAGCTGAAGGCTTAGCTGCCCCTCTGGCATGGTATGGAAGCTGGGGAATATCCATACCTGTCTCTCTCACAGTCTCCTACCAGGCAGAATGGACAGGGAGCTGAGGTCAGTTGCTGGTCTTACGGTATTGGCTAGGGACATGGCCCTGCCAGCGGGCCATGTTGCCACACATCCCATGGTGCCCCTCTCCTGAATGTAACTAGTAAGTCCTGTGTCTGGACAGGCTATTTTGATTTGGGTTTTTTTGGTGTGAACCTGTTAAATCTATTTAACTTAAATTGATTTAATGATTTTTTATTTTGATTTTATTAATTGATTTAAGTTAAATCAATTTAACCATGTACGTGTGGACATAGCTTTTAATATTTGGAAAGAAAACATGGAGGAGCACTGTGTCATTTACAATAGGCCTTGAGTGCAGTTGTAAAGAGCAGTTCTCCTTACAAAACAGAAATGTATTTTAACTATTGTTTTTTAATGCACTGTAGCTAGCTAGTTTTGGTACTGCAGTTTGATGAGGTTTTTTTTTACAAACAAACTTGTTAGCTGACATTATTCCTGAGAATATTTACAGGGAAACAAAGGGTTTGAATATGAGGAGAAACCATGATAAATTCATGTTTTAATTTAGAGGAACCATGGCCTCAGTTCAATGTCACTTAAATGTAAACATGCAGCTAATTGGACAATTCAAGTGCTTAAAAATAGGAATGTGCTTAAGCACCTTGCTGAATAGAAGCCCCTCTTTGAAGTAGTTTAAAATATAGTTATAAATAATATGTGGACAGTTTTTAAAATGTAGCTTTGTTCTCAAGCAACAGAATGTGCCAAATATCTGACTTAATTATATTGAAAAATAAAGGTTTCTGACACACTCAGTTATAGTACTGCTACTGCATGTTACTCTAAATATTTAGATACTGTGGTGACAGACATTTTAGATATTCCTCAAACAGACCAAATCAAATATTTCTACTTTAAGTCTCTTTCCATTATATTGTTCTTACCTCCTCTTTCTTTTTTGTTTGCTCTGCTAAAAGTTCTGCTCTTCTTTTGGCAATCTTCTCTTCCTGTTAGTGAAAGAAAAACTAATAAAATAATAATACTTTCAGTTTCGGTACTGCCTCCCATCCAAACATCTCAAAGTATATCTAACATTTTGCACAATACTAATAAGAACAAAAATTTTATTAGTTTGGGACCAAATCTTGAATTCTGTAATTAATTCTTACTAGAGATGTCACTGCCCCGGGGAGGGACCCAGGGCATGGGCCCAGGCCCTGCCCCACAGGCCCTGCCCCCTGGTCGCAGGCCCCGCTGCCTGGCCGGGGACAGGGCTGCAAGCCGCTGTGCCGCTGCGGGCAGCCGGGCCCCACATCCCTGGCCGTGGACGGGGCCAGAAGTGGCCGCAGGCAGCTGGGTCCCACATCCCTGGCTGGAGACAGGGCCGCCACCGCTGCGGGCGGCCAGGCCCCGGACTCCCCACCGTGGCTACCAGTGGCTGGGCCCCGGATCTCTGGCCTGATTGGGCCAGAGACCAGGAGGGGGTGGCCCCGCCAGATCTGGGGCACCGGCACTGGGATTCGGGGCACATGCCCTAGGTGCCCAGCGCCAGCAATGCCCCTGATTCTTACTCAGTTCAAACTATCACTGAATCAATATGTGTAAGTAAAAGTGAGTACGAACTGAGCGTAGAGACGCTATTTTTTTGATTCTCTCATTGCACTGCTCCTGGACCAATGCAACCGTAAGGAGGATGAAGCAGTTTAAGGGTGGTATTTAACTGCTTAAACCAGTGGTCCTCAACATTTTGCAAGTCATGACATACTTCGTGGCATATTGGGAGCCTTGAGGACACACCAGCCCATTCCCGCCAGCCCAAATCCAGTCATCTCCCCAGTTCTCTGCACACATTTACCACGGTGTGGTGGCACAGTAATGTGTCCCTATGCACTGGTTGAAAACCACTGGCTTAAACTACAAGACCTTATCTCCTCTTCATGCAATCTCCTCTTTCACTTGCAAGGTGTCTTCTATGTTCTACAAGTGAAGAGGGGTTCTACAGGCAACAGCCTCATTAACTACATAGCCCTGATTATTTAATACTTGGAATATCATCCATCCTGTGCACTAAATGGGGAATAAGCATATGTGATCAAACAACTAAAGATGGTCAACAGTAATTTAAGCATTTCCTAACTTTTGAGAGTTTGACTTTACAACCTTATCATTCTTTAGATGAAGTTTTGTGTATGTAATTTCCAAGGCTTAAAAAACAAACTGAAAAAACATTCATTGACAGGGTTAGAAACTTTAGATCCACAAAACAGGCATCTGGCACTTGAACTAACAGAATAACCTAATGAGGACAACAACCAGTTAGTCATACAGACCAGGAAGTCTAGGCAGATGAGACACATTTTTTGCCAGCTGGCTTTAAAGCTTTTTGCTGACAGCAAAGAAATTTTGAGACTGAGGAATCCCAGGTTCTATTATAGGTTCTGAAGTGGGTGTGTTCTAGTGGTTACAGCTTGTCTTCCCTCTGCCCACCCTCTAAACCTAAGTCCTTGATGTCCCCGATTTCTCCAGTCCATCCTCATCACAATTTCCCCCATAGTCCCATATGCCTCCTCTCCCGTGGTTCAATAAGAGACATTACCTCATATTCTGTCTTTCTCTCATATCCTGGCACCAACACAGCTAAAATAACATTTAACAAAGCTGGTTGCCACCTTCCCCTGTTTTCAAATATGATTGAAGCTGTGTCCACTGACCAAATGGCTGCCATTCTATGGTCCAGGAGGCTAGACTGAACACAGGGACTGTAGGAAGCAGCGGAGACCATGTGACAGGCGGATTGGGAAGAATGAGCAACAAGGCATAGGTCTATTCAGGGACTGCAGGGAAATGAGGGGCAAGAAAGAAGGGGAAGGGAGTGCTGCCTAGACTTTGACACAGAAGTAGCAGGGCAGTGGGAAGGTCAGGGAAGCATTGCTTCTTGCAAAAGGCTAAACCAAACCCATGATGTTTTTACTGTAACGTTATTGCTTATATGAATGATTATATAAGTTTTTGTATAGAAACATCATCATTGTAGGTTCATTTCTGGAATACTAAAAATAATTTTAACACTTTTATTTTTAAATATTTAAAGAAGAGAGGTTACTTACTCCTTAAGGATGCTAGTTACTGGGTATGTGCCTATTACCTAAGATTGATTTATTGTTTCATACTTACTTGTGAATGTCATCTGTCCTTTTATCACAGCACTATATAAACATTATTGAAATACTGAAAGTGGGAGAAGAAACACAGCCAAAAAAGCTCTATTCGCTATTCCTCAAAATTTGGCGCATTGAAGAAACCTCTGCTGATTTATGCAATGCTAACATTCTCACCATTTTCAAAAGGAAGATAGGGCTGACTGTGGCAATTATTGAGGCACCGTTCTCCTCTCCATCACTGGGAAGATTTTATCTAGAATCTTACTGAATTGTCTGCTCCCTCCTGCTGAGGAAGTACCTCTCAAGTCCCAGTGTGGTATAAGCCATCACAAGATAGATCCAGGAAAAATGTCAAGAACAAAACCAGCAGCTATGTATGGCTTTTACTGATCTGACCAAAACCTTCGACTCTGTCAACCACAAGGCTCTGTGGAAAATCATATAAAAGTTTAGCTGTATCAAGCATATTTGGCACCATTATAAGACTCCTCCACAATCAGATGTCTACCTCTATCCTATGCAGTGGCTCAATTTCTGAAATCTTTGTCATCCAAACCGGTGCAAAGCAAGGTGGAATACTGGCACCCACTCTCTTCTCCATTTTCCTAGCAGGTATGACAACACTAATAGAATGGTTACTTACCACATAACTTGTTCTTCAAGATGTGTTGCTCATGTCCATTCCCAACTGTGTGTGTGTGCATGCCACATGCACCAGTGCCAGAAAATTTTCCCCTACTGATATCTATAGGCCACATATGCACCCATATATAGGATGATGCTGACACCCAATCCAGTTCCTTCTTGCTGGAACTCTGATTGAGAGGAAGGAGGATGGGCATGAAATGGACGTCCGCAAAACATCAGTTATGAGTTAAATAACTATTCTGTCTTCTTGAGTTCTTGCTTATATCCATTTCCATTTGGGTGACTTACCAAAAGCATCCCTGAAGGAAGGCAGGAGTTCATAAAAGTGACATTTCTAACACCATTCTGCTAAAGCCAGCATCCTTCCAAGTCTGCTGCATGATGGCATAGTGGGACATGAAGGGATGTACTGAAGACCAAGTAGCAGTTCTACAAGTGTGCACTACTGGGACATGCACCAGGAAGGCCACAGAGGACTCTTGGGCCCTTGTTAAGTGAGCTATCAAGATATAGCTCCTGCCTGTTCATAGCAAGCTTGAATACAGGCTGTAATCCATGCTGAGATTTGCTGGAATGGCTCCTGTAGCCCTTTCCTCCAGTCAGCAGCTGCAATGAAACGTTCTGTGGATTGACAGAAGGATTTAGTCCTGTACATGTAGAAAGCCAGGGTTCTCCTGATGTTGAGAATATGGAGACACCTCCCTTCACTGGAATTGTGACTTTTGGAAAAACCAGTAGGAAAATGTCTTGAAGATGGAAATCACCTCTGGCAGAAATGCCAGAAATAGACATAGTTGAACCTTGTCTTTGTAAAAGATTGTGTAGGGGGGCAATGAAGTCAAGACCTTAATCTCTGCTACCTGTGTATGGCCCAGAATCTGAGATGAGCCACAACCACTGCCATGCATTTGGTAACCCACACATGGTGCAGCTGAAAGGGAGCACCATGAACTGACAATGGTGTGCACCAACCTCAAATCATAGGTATCTCTTGTGATCCAGGAAGATGACAATACTGAAATAGGCATCTTTTAGGCTGAAGGTGGCATGCCAGCTGTCTGGATCCAGCAAGGGAATAATGGTGACTACAGAACTGTACAAAAAGAAAGGTTACTCAGTTTGGTGCAGTAATCAGAGTTCTTCAAATGTGTGACTCCATGGATGCTCCACATTAGCTGTGCATGTGTCCCCATGCCCTGGATTGGAGAACTTTCCAGCAGTGCTGGCAATGTGCCTGTCTTGTGGCAGTTTTGGTACTCTTCTGCACTTGTGAGACTTGACCCTTTTCCTCCTACCCCCCTGAGTTCCTTCTCTATCCAGTTGCATATAGGAGCAACTCCAAAGTAGAGAGGGGAGGAGAGTAGGTGGTGGAGCACACACAGGGATGCACATGTCAAAGAACTCTGGTTACTGCACTAAGGTGGGTAATCTTTCTTTCTCCTTTGAGTGGTGTCCCTATGAATGTTCCACATAAGGTGACTCCCTAGCTGTGCCCTTAACTGGATGGAGGGAATTTGGAGCAGATATTTTGTAATGTGGACAGTACTGATAGCCCCAGTGCAGCATCTGCTTGTGTTGCCTAATCAATAACATAATGTTTTATAAAGGTGTGTGTGGATGCCCATGTCAATACTCCGAAAATTTCCATGATCAGTATATTTTTTAGGAAGGCCATGGTGGTAGACACAGCTCTTGTGGAGTGGGACTTAATATGTTCAGGTATTGGGACTCTAGATAGTTCATAGCAGGTACATATGCAGTTTGAAATTAGTTTCTAGAGTCTTTGTTTTGAGATGGGTGTGCTTCTATTTCTTTTTGCTATTCATACAGAGTTTTGATGCGACTCTAACTGGTTTTGTTCTTCCTAGGTAGAAAATGCCTGCTAAATGTCTAAAATGTATAAGACTGCATCCTGTGGATTTGTGCACAGTTTTGGCAGGAATACAAGTCAGTGTATTGTTTGGTTGGTGTGGAAAGGCACTGACATCTTTGGCAGGAACTTAGGGTGTGGTCTCAAGGGCACTTTGTCCTTGTGAAATATGATGTGTGATGGGTCAGCCATTAGGGCTGCTAGATCATTTATATGCCTTGCAGAGATGATTGCAACCAGAAAGATTACCTTCATGGACAGATGTGTGAGGGAACAGGTTGCTAGTGATTCGAAAGGTGCTTAGTTTTTGTAGAATGAGGATTAGGTCCCATGCAGGGCCAGGTGGGTGAACCTCCAGATATAGATTCCGTATGCCTGTTAGAAAGTGTTTAACTAGTGGATGAGGAAAAAATGGAAGTGTCTTTAGTATGGATATGAAATGTAGTATATGTACCTTCAGGTTGCTTATTGTGAGTCCCATTTCTCAGTTGAAGAAGGTAATCAAGAATAGAAGGAATTTCTGCCAAGGTTGTGATGATGTTCTTCTGGTGACACCAAGTGGAGAATTTATGCCACTTGTGCAGGTAAGTTTTCTTTGTGGATGGCTTTCTGTTGTTCTAGAGAACGTGTTTTACTGGTTCAGTAGTGTATACCAGGTTATCTGGGCCATGCTGGGCTATTATTATTGTCACTGCTGCCTTGTGATGTATTTTCAGAAGGGATCTGTGAATTAGAGGAATTGATGGGAAAGCATATGATAAGCCATGACTCCATGGTATGAGAAATGCATCCTCTAGGGATCACTTGACCAGCCCAGTTCTCAAGCAAAAAGACAGGCATTTGTGATTGCATAGTGTGACAAAGAGCTCTACTGAGGGATAGTCCCACTGATGAAAGGTAGACTTAAGAATATTGTGGTGGAGATCTCATTCGTGGTCCTGTGTGAACAATGTGCTTAGGAAATCTGCTATTGTATTGTGTATGCTGGGGAGGTATGCTGCTAAAATCATGACATTGCTCTTTAGGCAGCAGTTCCAAAGTTTTATCACCTCTGTAAAGAAGGAGTTGGATCATGCTCCTCCTTGCCTATTTATATTTTACACACAGGTTATGTTGTCTGTGTGCGTTTGTGCATTTTATATTGGCGAAAATAGGCATAGGCATTGCATGCTTCTTGAAGTTTCAGCAGGTTTATGTGGAGCATTGTTTCTTGTTTTGTCCATTTTGCTTGTACCATATATTTTTGTAGAAAAGAACCCCAGTCTATAAGAGATGTGTTTGTGGATATCATTAGAGAAAGTGGTTATTGTAGGAATGACGTCCATTCTTTCATGCTCTGAGGTGATATCCACCACTGTAATGATTTCTTTATTTCTAATGGTAGAGACATTATTTTAACTGTCTCTGTGATGTTTGTGTACTTCTGATAGCCAGAATTGTAGGCTTCATGTATAAGCCTTGCATGTTTTACTACAAATGTAGATCGGGCCATATGGTCTAGAAGCTGGAGGCATATGATAACCTTTACAGCTAGAGAGTTCTGGAGCATGATTATCAGATGGACTATAGTCTGGAAACTGTGATTTGGTAGAAAGGCTTTCGCTGTTGTGGAGTCTAGTCAAGCCTCAATGAACTCTACTAACTGTGTTGGTTGTAGAGTGGATTTCTTTAGGTTCATCAAGAGTCTGAAATCACAAAGCAGAGTAATTGTGAATGCAACTGTCTGACTCATCTGTTGTTCACTAGAGAAGTAGACAGTCATCCAGATAGGGAAATATGGTGATGTTGTGTTTGTGCAGCTGAGCTGCGACTACCACCAGTATTTTGGAGAAGATCACAGGGGCCATAGAGAGGCTGAAGGATAGGACTGTATATTAGTAGTGTTCATTTCCAATGGTAAGTCTTAGAAATCGCCTGCATGCAGGGTGGATGGAGGTGTGAAAATAAGCATCCTGGCGGTTGAGGGCTGGAAACCAGTCACTGTGTTCCAGAGGTGGAATTATCATTTGATAGTGTTACCATTTTGATTTTTATACATTTGTTCAAGTCTTCTGAGGTCACGGATTGACCTCCAGCCTCCTGTTTTCTTTTGCATCACGAAATATGGAAGTAGAGGTCTTTTCCCTTCTGAGGTTGAGGGACCCTTTCTATAACTCCTATTTACAGGAGATGTGCCTCCTGTTGTAGGAATTGTTCATGACTGTTGTCCCTGAGAAGGGACAAGAAAGGATATTGGGATGTGGGTATTGATGTAAAAGGAATGGTGTACACAGACTTGATGACCTCTGATACCCACTTGTCTGTGTTAATATCTGCTCAATCTTGATAAAAGGAGCACAGATGATTTTGGTAACATAGGGATGTTGTTGGCTCTGGAATTTTGGGGACATTCCACAGGCTCTTGACCAATGTTTTGAAAGTGCAGTTTGGTCACTGGATTTTGAGATGTAGAATATTGGTTGGAAGGATGCCTTCTATGCTGTGGACATTGCCAATTTTGGAAGCTATCCTGCCTCCTGTGTTGTTGGTATTGGTACTGATATTGCATTGGGTACCAAGAGTTGCATGGTTGATACTGGAACGGTCTTCTGCTAGTGGTGGGTGTGTATATGCCAAAAGTGTGGAGGGTAGTTTAAAAGTCTTTTGAGGTATGCATAACATTGTCTGTTTTCTCTGCAAACAGCTTTTTCTTATCAAACAGGAGAACCTTGATGGTGACTTGGAAGGACTTTGGAAGATTGGCAGAGGAGAGCCCGGAGGATCTACACATTACAATACTGGTGCTAATAATTCAGGCTTATGTATCTGCAACATCTAATGCTACTTGGAGACCCTGTTCTGGAAATTATTTGACCTTCTTTGATGACTGCGTGGAACTCTGTTTTTCTGTCATCTGGAATATATTCATTAAAATCCACCAGTTTCAAGTAATTGTCATGTTTGTAATTAGCCCTCAGAGCTAAATAGTTTGCAACCCTATGCTGGAGGGTGGAGAAGCTGTAGACCTTTCTAGTTAATAGGCCCATTTTTTATCCTCATTGTCATATGGTCCAGATCTATTAAACTGTTATTTACTTTTATGATTGTTGTTTATTTCTATTCTATCCTCCATGACCAAAGAATTTGTTGGTGGATGAGTGAATAGATATTCCAAGTCTTTACTGGGAATATATTATTTTTTGTTGGCTCTTTGGCATGTCAGTAGAATAGCTGTGGCTGATTTGACAGATGTTACCTTGTCTATTTGTTTTGTGGTCCGTACCAGAGGAAGAGGACTGTATAATGGACTTAGTGGCTTGCAAACTGGAGGGACCTGGAGCCTCTTTGTTATGGACAGATTTCAGAGAAGGGGCTATCAACCTCTTTTTCTGTGAGGTAGGTGGTGGCATCAGATGTCTCTTGATTGCTTGAGAGATTTGGGAAACTGGTTTTTCTTGTCCTGGGTCTGAGGCAGGCCTTAAGGACTTTTCCATAAGAAGCAGTTCTTTGAGTGCTGCTTGGATTCATTCAATAATAGGTGTGTCCATGCCACAGTGCATGATTGGTCGGAAACCTTTTCACTGTAGCCTGTCAAAACAGGGCTGGCAGCCACCGCCCCCTGGGCACCCCATGGCTATATATGTAGCCCTGTCCCTCCTCAGTTCCATTTTGCGCCTTCAGAAACTGTATCGGAACAGCCCACTCCTTGCGATCACACAAGAAGCCTGTCTTTGCGTCTTTTATGAGCCACTCACTCGACTGGGAGAATCTCTTCATGGACTTCGTTCCACTGAAAAGCGCTATTCTCATTAAGTGCACAGCTTCAGAGCAAGAAAATCACTCCGACTCGCTCTCTGCCATGCCAGGGTTTAAACCTTGTGCTGCCTGTGGCAAGGCCTTCCTGTGGGATGAGCCTCACGAGAAGTGCCTCTGATGCCTGGGCGAAGCCCATTTGGTCACCGATTGCTCAATCTGTTTGTCCTTCAAACCACGGACCACTAAGGACAGAGAACAAAGGTGCCGTGTGCTGGCCTCAGAGCAAGTGTGGTACCCTACCCCTGAAGCTTTAGGGCTTCCTTCAGCACTGCGTGCCAGCTCAGCACCGGAGCCTTCCCGGCGCCACTCTCCTCGAGAGCGAAAGAACATGAGCTTGGTAGCAGTGTTGGTACTGAAGTGTTGGCGTCACTCTATGTCCCCCACCTGGGGGTTGCCTCGGGACCGGCAGGAGTCGGTGCCGGTCCCTACCACTCCAGAGGCGTTTGAGGCAGCTAAGGCGCTCCTCCTCCTGCCAATACCTCCCGCCCCAGTGCCCCCCAAGAAAAGGGGTAAACTGGCCTTCACTTCAGGAGCCTGGTTGCCCCAAAAGCGGTACTGAATTCCATCACTGATCTTGGTGCCGAGTTCCCCGGCACTGGAGCCAGCCATGCAGAAGGCCCTGGTACCACTGAGTCCTCCCCTCAGTGCCATGTTACCCGTGAAGCTTTTTGATCCCCAAACCCTGAGAAAGGTGTCTCAAGGGGGAGCAAATGGCACTGTCCATGGCCCTTGGTACTGACCTCACATGGTCTCCCCAGGAGACCCCAACGGGTCCCCCACAGTACCGTTCAGCCTGGCTTGGCCCCGTGTTCTCTGACACCAGATAGAGCCCTGAACCCCATGCCCTGTTCCTACACTGGGGACCTCACGGCACACTTCAACCTCCTTCGCCATGTTTGTGCTCATGTGGGGTTGGAGGCTGATTCTCCCATGGGGGCTAGTGACACTTGTTCGGCCCGGCATTCACTTCATCTAAGCCCATAACAGTTCCCCTATGCTCTAGCATATGGGACCTTGCCATGTCATGCTGGCAAACCCGTGGGTCCATTGCCCCCATATCGGACATGGCAGGCCATAAATACCAGGTCCCTGCAAGGTACTTTCCTTTCCTCGCCTACCACCTGGCACCATCTCAAGGGGTGGTGGAAGCAGCACTAGGCCCAGGGCAGGATTCTCGCTACCCTCTTCCGATGTCAAGGGATGTGAGGGAGTTAGATCTCCAGCTATGGATAGCCAATCATCAGGCCTTGGTAGCCAGATATGTCATGGATGTGCGGGAGTACATGAACAAGTTCAGACATTTACTCCCACAGGAGAATAGGGTGGACTGTGACGCCTTTCTTGAAGAGGGCAGACTAGCATCCCAGGACCTGTTGTTATCTGCCTGGGATGCTGTGGACACAGCAACCCGCAGCGTGGCCTCAGCCATAGCCCTGCAGTGGGCGGCTTGTCTCCAGGAGATGAGGGTGCCCCCCTCCTCCCAGCAGGTCATACTTGACCTCCCTTTTGAAGGTGGGCCTCTGTTCGTGGCTGAAATGGATGCCATGCTCCATAGTGCCCAGGACCCCCGAGGGGATGTAAAATACTTAGGCATGTTGCCTTCCTAGCCTACCACCTGCCCCTGCCCCAACCTGTAAGGGGGGGGTCAATGGGACTTTCTCTATGCACTTCAGGTTTGCTCCACTGGGTATCTTCAACCCTTCTTAAGGTCACGGGTACAATTTGAACTTCACAAAACCTCCAGTTCCCTCAGTTGGTGGGCCAACTGGCCTAACATCAAATCAGGGTTCCTACTCCCCGCGTCTTGGGAGAACATTACCTGGTCTACTTCAAGTACCAGGAGAGAAGCACACCCATCCTGTGTGGGAGGACGACCCTGAGACAAGATCCTAAGTCAAGGTACTACCCTCCTCTGACAAGAATCACCCAGTGGTTCTGTCAGAATCCCCTATGGATTCCTCCTCTGCAGGGGATGCCCCCCCCCCTTCCCCTTCAGCCAGTGCCATATCTTGTTGACCTTTGAGGACCTGTAAGGGTTAATACCTGGGTAGCCCTCTTATTTACCTCGGAAGAAGCTACCCTTGAAATCAGGGACTGCTTGGGTCATGGTTGGGGGAGCCCTTCTCTTACCTGCCCTCCCCTACCCCATAGCAGAACAAACCATCACTAGGCAACATGATGGGTTGTATGTGTGAGGGATTGTAGGACCAAACATCCTGCACTTCCACACACCTCAGATGACCAACCAGGATCCATCTGCCGATGGTCTCTAATACTCCCGTCCTTAATATTTCCCCTTTCCTTAGAGGGTGCCCCCTTCTAAGGTTATGAGGGGTGCCTGAAGGCTCCCTGCATTGTACTTCCTTGAAGGCTGAACTTTTCTTCCCCTCTTGGGAAGATTACTTCCCGTATGCAGTTCACGAGTCTTGGGCACTGGGCACCAACATTGTTCATGCCTCTGGTGACTCCCACCTTCCTGAAGACAAAACAAACAAACAAAAAAACCCAATCTCTACTAATCGGCCTACTGATGGGGTGGGCTCCGTGCCCTTTTCCCCTCCTCCCCCAGGTCATTTGGGGGTTTTCACCTGACGTTCACGAGACCCTGTCAACTTGGTTATGCCTGCCCTTGGGATTAGAATCGGTGGCCTTTGGACCCCTTCCCCATCATGTGCCAAGCTGGTAGCTGATGTTCACCCTAGCTGGTAATTTCCTGGGTGTACATGCGCTCTTCTTTACTCCTGTGTAGAGGCCTCCTAAACTGAAAACCCTCTGGTGCAGTTATACCTCTCCTTCCCTGGTCAGGCCGCCCCTTGTCCTCCGTGCTAACACACTCTAAGGACTCCTCACCCTAGTGGAACTGCTTGCTTTTCCCTTAATTTTCCTCCACCTAGAAGAGCGAACCCCAATGTCTCGTGTTGGAGCGAAGTCTCCCTTGCTCGGTTAACTATGCAATCCCCAAATTGCCAGGTGCAGGACAGGTCTTGCAGAATTGTAGTACCAGTGTGGTTTGGGATAGTTCGGAGCCATCAAGATCATTAGCTCCGTCCCTCCTTGTCCCCAGAAGGACACTTTGTATCAGAGGAAGTGGCACAAGAGCCTACAAGGGCCCTGCCCAAGGAAGCAGGAATGCACTTGTGAGCTAGCCCTGCCCCGACCACTGAGAGAGCAGAATCAAGGACACTTGCGAGTCCATTGAGTTGACAACTATTCGACCTGGGTAGTTCCTTACGTGGCCTTCTCCATCTAAGGTAGGAATGAATCACCATCGGACTATGAGGCTGGTCCTCTCCCAATTCACTCTGAACCCACCAAGTGGTTCAGAGGGCTCCTGGGTCTTACGCCTGGTGTCACTTTCTTCACCCATCAGTTCCACAAGGGTCACTAGTAAAGCCGCTGATTGAAGGCAATTCTTTTATCCTGGCTGTGTGCTACTACAGTTGGTGGTCCATTTTCCCTACCTCCTGTATTACAACCCAGATTTCCTTTTCCCTGATTTTGTTCAGTTCTGGCAGGGGTGGTCAACAGGCCCTGGTCCTGTTTTCCCCTTTTTCTTTGTACATGACATCTCCTTTTTCTAACGTACCCTTAGTGTTGGGGTCACCCTCAGGCGCTCTTCCTTTTTGCCCTGGGGTACCTAACAGAGGGAGTAACAGCTCTCCTGCCATACTCTACCACTCTCTTCAAGAGTCTTTCTACCCGGAGCCAGAGATTCACTCACATTCTCAGTCACTCTCCACCACATGTTACTTGGAGAGGCATATGTTGTATGCTCCAAGGGAATTTTATGGCCTTGGTCAACTATTGCCCTCATCTATTCCCTCCCTCTGGTTGCCGCACTCCTAGTAAGGGGGGGGGGGGGGGAGGCGGGGGTGCACCCTGACACGATGCACATATCCCTACCCCCAACCTCTATGAAACAGAGCTGGGGTAATTTTCCTTATGTACCTAGACCTTAAAGTTCTTCTTCCTGCTCTTGCCCTAAGGTGGTAGTTCAACCTCTTATCCTGTGGCTTGTTCGACCATTTTCGGCCTCATGTTTTCCCTGCCCCTTCACCTGTTGGTGACTACGTCTACCGACGGGCCTCTGAAGGGGTGCTCTCAGCATCCAGTTCTCACCCTGGGTTGCCCACCAAGGAACTACGTTTACCAGGTGGTTGTTCATTTTCTCCATACCTCCCTGTGATTTTCTTCCTGAGCTGGACCAGTAAGGGGTTTTTTCTCCTTCTCTCCTCCCCTTCTGTTTCTGCCTCCATGTACTTGCTAATAGGCTGAGATTTCCTCCAGGGCCCCACATCAGCTTCCCAGTTACCAGCTAAGGTACATAAGGCCTAAGGCCAGGGGACATATACAGTCTGCACTTCCTTGACATATGCTTATCATCAACCTCCGATGTCCCCTATTTGAAGGCACCTCACTATCCTTGAATTGGTGGCTGCAGTCTCATTTTTCCCATGATAAGGTGACTTTAGGCCACCCGCTGCTCCTGCTGATCACAGACAAGGAGCACTCAAGAGGCGTAGGCCTTTATTTTTCCCCCACTTAGGCCAGGCTGTACTACCTACTGGCCTCCCTTTGCCTGGGCCACTGGCCCTTACGGTGGTGCAGTGCTGAAGGCAGAAAAGAACCCAACTCTGCCCACCATCCATCAGCACGGCTAGCAGTCACCTATTACTCAATGTATCCAAGCAGTACTCAAAAAAGAATGGTGGGTCACCTACCAGTAACTGTCCTTCTTTGAGATGGGCTGCTTGGATTCATTCAGAACCCTCCCACCACCCCCACAGCTCAGAGTTGGTGACTGTTAGAGACTGAGGAGGGACAGGGCAGCAGCCACATATATAGCCACAGGGTGGCCAGGGGGTGGTGGCCGCCAGCCCTGTTTTGACAGGCTCAGGCTAAAAGGTTTCCAACCAATCATGTGCTGCGGCATCGACACACCTCTTACTGAATGAATCCGAGCAGCCTATCTCAAAGAAGGATGGTTACTGGTAAGTAACCCCAGGGGTGTCGGTGCCCCCAGGAGGGACCCGGGGCGTGGGCCCAGGCCCTGCCCCCAGCCTGCAGGCCCTGCTCTCTGGCCAGGAACTGGGCCGGAAGCTGCCACACCACCCCAAGTGGCTTGGCCCTGCATCCCCAGCTGGGGACGGGGCTAGAAGCGGCCACGGGTAGCCAGGCCCCACATCCCTGGCCAGGGATGGGGCCACCGCCACCATGGGCAGCTGGGTCCTGCATCCCCAGCTGGGGACGGATTGGGCCAGAGACCGGGAGAGGGGTGGCCCCGCCAGGTCCGGGGCACCAGTGCTGGGATTCGGGGCGCATACCCCCAGGTGCCCAGTGCCAGCAACACCCCTGAGTAACCTACCATTTGAGACCCAGATCCCTGTTGCATCTCGCTCTGGAGTTCATGCTTTTACAGTGGGAGCACTTCTGACTAATATGCTCTTTCCTGAGACATTTTATGTGAACTGAGTGGCCATCTGAGGCCAGCACTGCATCTCCACATGGCTGACACCTTCTGAAGCCTGATGAGTCAGGCATGACAGGGAGAAAAAAAGAAAAACTTTATTTTATTTTTTTTAAAGATAAAGCAGTAAAAGAAATGAGGAAAGGATAACTGGAGGGTAAACTGGCAAGGGAATAGAGTGAAGAGATCAAAGTAAAGAACCATCAAGATGAGCTGAGGAGAGTGCTGGGCTCTGGCTGGAACTGTGGATGATTAAGAAGGAACTGAGGGAGGGGCTGGTCAAGCCATATGAGCACAGAAGGATGCCAAAGCTGCCACGAGACAGGAGTTGTGTACCTGAGTGGCCCTGACAAGCACTACTGGAAAGTTCTCTGATTTGTGGCACAGAGACGTGTACATGCCTAATGCAGAGCAACCATGGAGACACTATTTGAAGAAGAACTTCATTTTCTTGAGATAGCTGTGGAGGCCTTTCAGGTCTAGGATAAGTTTTAAGCCTCCTTTTGCCCTCAGGAGTAAAAGTAACAGAAGTAAAAACCACTTCCCTTATTCTTGAGGAACCTCTTCCATATGGTGACCACTTGCAAGAGGGTGTGCACCTCCTGGATGAGAAGTTGTTTGCATGAGAGGTCCTTGAAGAGTGACAGGGAAGGAGAGTGGGAGCGAAAAGAACCAAAGAGTGTATCCACCTTCTACTGTACTTAGCACCCAGTTATCTGATATTCCTCAGGCCAGGAGGAAAGGAGCAAGGCAGGAAATAAATAGTAGGGAGACTGGATCCTGGGTAGTGTCTGGTAGGTCTCTCTCAGGCACAGCTTCAAAAGCCTCCCTGAGAAGAGCTCCACAAAAGAAGAAAAGGGGTTTTAAGAGATGCCAGGGCCACTTGGCATCTGCTGCGTCTCAATCAGTCTTGAGCTGCCACCAAGCCCTCAGGTGGAGTGGGCACTATGAGTGTGCATGCCTGATGCATGCCTACCAAAACAACTGCTGTATGCCCAACTTACCAAAAGAGAAGGGAAATGGGCATGCCAAAAGAAATGCTTTAAAGACACTCTCAAGATAAACGTCAAGAGTTGTGACATTGACATCACACATTACCCCAAGTTAGGAATAAGTGGCGAAGACTCGTCAGAGAAGAAACAACCACTTTTGAGGAAAATCGCCTTTCCCTGGTAGCAGAATAATGCCAGAAAAGAAATGACTGTCACACAGCAATTGTGGCTGAATCCTGCCTTCCACTACCACCAGCAATGTCTGCCAATGAGTCTGTGTTTCCAGGACTGGACCCTTATAAAATAAAACCCATGAAAGAGATCATCCTTCACCACAAAGATATCATCAACAACTTAAACATAGTCATTTATTCTTATGTAATAATGAAGCATGTTTTTTCTGCTCAGCTGTTGTTTCAGACTCCCTTTTTCTCATATATTCCTCTGCACCCTGTTCTGCTAAATTCATAAAGCAGGAGCTAATAAAAATGGGATGCAATGTAATAGTGCAAAGTGCAAGGCCATGCACTTAGGAATTAAAACAAGAATTTTTGCTATAAGTGGGAGACATATCAGTTGGAAGAGACAGAAGAGAAGAAACATATGGCATATAGATTGATCCCAGGGTGACTATGTGATGGAGCCATGAAAAAGGCTTATGCAACCCTAGGATGCATCAGATGAGGTATTTCCAGCAGGGAGATAGAGAAATGTTATTATAGCTATACAGGGCACAGATAAGACCTCAACCGAAATAATGCATCCAGTTCTGAGTAACCATATTTAAGAACAATGAACGTAAACTAGAACAGGTGCAGAGAAGGGCTACTAAATGATCAGAAGAATGGAGAACCTATCTTATGAGAGGAGCCTTAAGGAGCTTGCTTTTTTAGCCTAAAGAAATGAAAGTGAGGGGTGATATATCAGAGGGATAAACAAGTGGGATGGGAGGAATTATTTAAGAAAAATATTTGTAGAATTAAAAATGGATATAGACTAGCCATCAACAACTTTAGGCGTGAAATTAAGTGAATGTTTCTAACCATCAGAGAGGTGAAGTTTTGGAACAGCCTCCTAAGGGCAGCAGTAGGGGCATAAAACCTAACTGGTTTCAAGACTGATCTTGGTAAGTTTATGGAGGGGATGATATGATAAGTTTGCCTTTGAAAGAATGTGGCTCATTTGCAATTGCTGGTGGCAAATTTCTCCAATAGCTGTAGATGGGACACTAGCTGGGATGACCTCTGTTATTACAGTGAATTTTTTCCCAGTCATCAATATGCTCAGGTTCTAACTGACCACCATATTTGGGGTTAGGAGGGAATTTTTCCCCAGGTCAGAGTGGCAGACATCCCTGGGGGTTTTCACTTTCCTCTTCCGTATGAACAGTAATAGGACATGGATGGCCATTCTCCTTATTTGAGATGAGTTAGAACAGAAGTGGAGTCTCCATCTAAGCAGCCAATGAAAGACATGCAGTTTTGGATACATTCAAGATGAAATTATCACCTGAAATGATCACAAACACTCATTGGCAGAGAATCAAAAAGTCAAAAGACACACTACAATAACATGATATAGTAGGCTTTTAAATCTCATTATTTTGGGGGCCAATCTCCTGATTTTTGATCTTTTGAGGCTGGCAAAAGTGCATCTCCAAACTCTCAAAGATATTTTTAGAACAGAATTCTCTTTGACAACGAAAGAAGAACTCTTCTATCAGATGACAACCTCCAGAACATAGGAAAGCCAAAGCATAGACTCCTGAACTAACGTCTGAGACAGGGATGGTTTAGGCATCACTCTGACCCCTTCAAAATTCTTTTAGTTGCCACCTAGTGTTTCCCTTAAGACTATGAAGTTCTTCTTCATCACCTAATGCAGAGACCTGCCTACACAATCTAACAGTCAGTGATATGCCTTCATTCCCAAATGCTCTTTTAAGATGGGTTTACCATCTCTCTTCCGCTCTTGGGCCACTAAGAACTCCACAACAGGCTTTCCTACTTCTATAATGCTCCCCTAGAGAAAGTTTATTATAAAAGCGTACTGCAAATAATCCATAACAGAAGTTCCCAACATAATCAATCTGATATCCTTAGTGCATAGTTTTAAAACTCTATGACTCTCAGTCCATCATTGCTGCATTTATCACTTGGCCTCTTTTTCTGTTCTCTCCTTTGTCTCCTCCTGTCCCTTTGCCAGGACAACCAACCCAATCTTTACAGATGACATGTATCCCTGCTCTTCCTTGTGAAATCCCCTCAGGGTATCTCCTCCCCCTCCCCACCTCTCTGCTAGATAAGCCTCATTGGGGAACATCCTCTCCTCACCCCCAGCCCTTGGCTCCAGCTCTCCAGCAGAGAGGTAAGCTCCTCCACTTTTTCCTTGCCTTTGGCCCTCTCCAGCTCTCAGATCTAGCTCTCTGTTTTGGGGAGATCACCAGCAAATCCCCATGATGTTCAGCTTTCCTTCAAAAACTTCTATCCTCTCTGATTCTCTGTGATCCTTTTGAGCTGCAGGTGCTGGCCTGCTGTATTAATTGGCCAACCTGAGGTAGCACAGGAGAGCTGGGTCTGCTTCATTTCAAGGGGCCAGACTCTCTGACACTAATCTAAAATGTGTTTGTTACTAAAAAAATAAAACCTACCCTTATTTTTTCTTTCATGTCCTTCAGCTTCTTCTTATTTTCCATTTTTTTATTTTGTTTATCCTTCCATTTTTTCAAACGTGGAGGAAGAAGACGGTCAGAAATGTCACCTTCTTCAACTTGGATAAAAACTGCAACATCAGGACAGAGTCCTCGCTCTGATAAGTACTGGGTCTCCTCAGATGTACGAGGGAAACCATCCAGTATAAAACCTATAGATCTAAATTGGAAATAAAGACAAAGAGAACATACCTCCAAATTACTCTTTTAGTACACAGAAAATTCAATGAGTGAACAGTAAAAAGAAAATCACTTTTTATTACAATTTTTTAAATTATAATTATTTAAAAATCATTATTTAACTCTCATTTTCTTGCAGTTCGCTCTTGGAGCTGGTCTATACAGCGCAGCAGTATGCACCAGTGGGGTGTGAATTCCTGTATATACCACCCTGCACACTAACCATGCTGGAATGCAGTAAAATATCCCTACTAAGTAGACAAGTCCTTAGAAATCTAGGAGCAATGTTTCACCTTTTGTTATATTTTATTCTACTTAGCAAACATGTTTTTTCCTTCTGTATACTGAATGGCACAGAAATCAATTGCCCATTTTGTTTAAGAATAATTTTAGCCTAGAGAGCATTGTGGCCAGTACAGCTTTGTTTACCTGCATCTTCAATGTTGCTTGTCTGGCTCCAAAAATAAATGTTTGTTAATCACCGCTTTAGATAGGACACAAATCATTGCTTTGGTACAGTCTGGCATTTGAAATGTGTTAGCTAATGATTTCCTTTCTGGGAATGACCTCTCCACAGTCCATGACATGGACCTCTCTGCTTGAGCTGAACCCCTCTCCCTGCAAACACTGGAGATAGTTCAGACTCATCTGTGGAACTCCAAGCCCAAGTTATACCTCTTATATCTTCACATTAAATAAACGCTTCAAAAGCTGAACTTTGTGTTTCTATCCTTCTTCTTAGATTAAGTATAATAGTTATGTTTTAAATAGATGGGCCTTGATGAGACATCCAGAACACTTATCTTAAATGAGGCAGATGGCAGGAAAGGTCAGATTTAGAAAGGCATGAGAAGCTTACTCACACTGCACAGTAACTGAGGTTCTTTAAGATGTGTATTCTATAAGTGCTCCAATACCTGCCTTTCCCTCTGCTTCAGAGCTCAGGACAGTCAGACCATACAGTACTATAAAAACATTCTGCTACCAGTGCAAAAGAGAGGCATGTATGTGTGGTCTGATGGGCACTGCTGCTGATGATCTCCAATGCCGGGTGCAGGAGATGCTGCCACACCTATAAGTGGAGCACCCAAAGAGACATCATTGGAACATGAACTTGGTCTTTTTCCCAGTCAGAGCTTTGGACATATGTAGTAAGGCAGGAAAGATAAATAGGACAGTAGTACTTCCCTGAAATTAGTAGTAGTAAATTTGTTTCTGGATTTCCTTTTGCATCTCTGCTGCTGAACGATTATTTTACAGAGCAATAAAGTTAAACCTGGAGTGCTTTTTAAAAAAAAATGTTAATAGATTATAATGCTTTACAGACTTCCTTTGTAGCAGCTAGCACTATTTCTGTCTAGAATATCTTTGTGGAAAGTACTGAATGGGCCCTGATATCTTCTGGAATTACTTTACTTTGCACAAATACTTTTCTGTGCCCAGAGTCCTTGGAGGGGGCAGTGAAGAACTCCACATCAGCCAAGGATTGCCTAATGTTGTATTATCAACTTCACATTTAAGGCAGATGTAAGAGCTCTTTGTATTGGCAGAGAGGTGGAAAGGGGATGCAGAATGTGGCTAGCACCTCTGCTTAACGTGCAGAAGGTCCTGGGTTCAATTCCCAGGGGGTTGGACTCGATGATCTCATGAGGTCCCTTCCAGCCCTATGATTTGATTTGATTTGAATGGACCATAACCAGGCCCAGTGTTTTCCTGAACTGATAAAACAAACAAGGAGTCCCGTGGCACTTCAAGACTAACACATTTATTTATTGCATGACCTTTCATGGGAAAAATCCCACTTTGTCAAACACTTTGAGGATGGGGGAACTTACAGAATGGGAGGAAATAAATGCAGGCAAGTGTAAGTCATGGGATCAGGTCACACTGTAACAGCAAATCAAAGCAGCAGTTAAAATTCAGATACTGGGGAAAAGCATATAGAGGAAGATGAGGTCAAATTGCCTGTTGCAATGAGAAAAAAATCTGAAGTTCCTATTTAACCCTGAGGCAACACAGTCAAATTTGCAAATAAATTCAAGCTCTGCAGCTTCTCTTTGAAGCCTTGAGCTGTTATTCATTTGCCTGAGCACGGTAATTAATAAATCATCAATGGAATGATCAGGAAGATTGAAATGCTCACCCATCACTTTTAGAATGTTGTGATTTTTGATGTCAGATTTGTGTCCATTTGCATTTATTTCCTCAAATTCTGTAAGTTTCCCCATCTTCAAATCATCTGATGAAGTGGGATTTTCTCCCACAAAAGCTCATGCAATTAATAAATTTATTAGTCTTTAAGTGCCACAGACTCCTCGTTTGTTTTGTGAACTAGACTAACATGGCTATGTTTGGAATCTAAACTGATAGTTTCTCCTACAGTGTCTTTTAGCTGTTTACCTTACATTAGGTACGTGTCATTTTTCTCTACAGGGTTTTCTGGCTTAAGGCAAAATGAAGAAGAAATATTTTCCTCTGAGATATGGGAGCAAGATTTACCATAGATTATGAATGATTCTGGAAGATGGAGAACAATCCTGACCTTGAGTATATAAGGTGAGTGATAAAATCATAGAAATGTGGGGCTATAAGGGACATCAAGAGGTCATCTCATGTCTTCCAAGAATGGAGATTTCAAAGACTTTTCTTGCCAACATGACAGCAATCATGAGATATGTTCATAAAAAAAATGCAGGAAATTAGATCCCATCAGTTTGCACAGATGGGTCATAAGTATTTGCAGCACTGTAGGCACATCCTAGATATGGAAGATAAGCCCAGCTGTTGGTTTGGATACACATTATTCTTTAAGAAACCTACATATTATTCAGTGATCTTCCAGAGTCTTTGATGAGTCTACCTTTATGTCACTTTTCAATGTCAGGATGGCACATGGGATGGTGGGAAGTTCTAGGTCCAGAAGAGTGTGATGGTTCTTAGGCTGTGTTCACACACACATGGTTATTTCGAAACACGTTGTGTCGAAACAACTTGTTTCGAAATAACGCCTTATTTCGAAATGACTTAATTCGAATTAGCAAAAAAAAGTCATTTCGAAATAGGCTAAAAAGTGGGAAACGAAATAGCAAGTTCACAATGTGAACATGCTATTTCGTTAGGTGCTGCAGGGGGCTGCAGCCACCTGGGGGTGAGCCACTGCTGGCTCACCCTGCAGCTCCAGAAAGGGGGCTGCAGGCACTGGCGGGGGGTGAGCCGCTGCAGGGTGGCTCAGCCCCCCGCCAGAGCTGCACCCGGGGTCCGGAGAGCCGGGCTCAGCCCGCAGCCCGGGCTGTACCCCAGACCCCGCCGGCGGGTCGGGGGAGCCGGGCTCCCCCAACCCGCCGGCTGCTTCAGCCTGCAGCCGGGCTGCA
>ML681979.1:56758805-56775364 GCA_007922195.1 Podocnemis expansa
CGGGTCGGGGGAGCCGGGCTCAGCCCGCAGCCCGGGCTGCGGGCTGAAGCAGCCGGCAGGGGATCACCCCCCCACCGGGGGCTGAGGGACAGCCCTCAGCATCCTGGCCAGGGTCCTGAGGGTTCCCTGGCCAGGGTGCTGACGATCCAATGTTGTTTCAGAACACTTGGTTCCGAAACAACATGTTCACACTTGTTGTTTCGAAACAACGGTTCCGAAACAACCTTGTTTCGCCCAGAAACTAGGTTTAAGTTGTTTCGAAACAAGGGCTTCCCCTTGTTTCGAAACAACTGTGCGTGGTGTGAACATGGTTTTGTTGTTTCGAAACAAAAGTGCCATGTGAACACAGCCTTAGAGTACCCAGGATTGTGAGTCACCCTGTTATGCCCTTCCACCAGCAAGAGGAATACTTGTTCTTAGCTGGGTGTCAGCCCTGGTACTTCCAGACTGTTAGTCACTCAAGCATTCCCCACTGGGATGCTAGCCCTTTCTTTACCTTTTGGGTTAACAATGTAACTCCTGATATAGTATCTTTACACCAGGGGTCTCAAACTCAAATCACTGTGAGGGCTGCATGAGGACTAGTATGTCAGCCTAAGGGCTGCACCACTGTAAGCTTTTCATACAATATTGCAAATATTGGTAACCATAGTGTTTTGGCGGGCCGCAGAAAATAGCTTTAAGGGCCTCTAGTGGCCCACCAGTCACGTTTGTGACCCCTGCTTTACACACCTTTCACAATGATATTAATGGTCAATGTGACCTTGGCTTCTGTTTAAGACCTCATTTGACATTCTTTTGTGAACCCAGAATGTATGCACCAGAATCAATACATTTCTATAACTCCCTTGTCTGAAGGTATTAAGGGAATTTTGGCTTACAGACAGCTGAAATATGTTGTTTCTTTATATTTTAACACCTGTAGGAAAAAATTATTTCAACTCACAAGTAAAATGGGAAGCCAGAAGTTCTGCCTGAGAGCAGAACATATTATTTTTACAAAAGAACCATTCTTGTCAAGGGCTCACCTCTGAACTGACAAGCTCAGCAGATTGGCTGAGATGAAAGAGTGGAACAAGCAATGGAACATGAGATTTCGCCTTCTGAGAAGATGAAGTGGAGACTTATGCAATATCTGTACTAGGTCTGAAAACCATGCACTTTTGAGGCCAGTCTAGGGGGAGGACAATGACAAGGTGCTTCCTTGTGTCTTATCTTTTGAATAACTTTCTTGTTAGTTCCAAAGAGGTAGCCGTGTTAGTCTGTATACAAAAAAACCAACAAGAATTCTGTGGCACCTTAACGACTAACAAATTATTTTAGGCATAAGCGTTCATGGCCCCAACCCATTTCATCAGATGCATGAAGTAAAAATTATAGTTAGGAGGTATATATACACATGCAAAGATGAGTGAGAAACATGCAGTGGGAAGAGCAAGTGATAATGAAGTCAATTCAGTTAGAACAGATGAGGCCCATTCACAACAGTTGATTAGAAGGTAACAATGTTTGCATGTGAGTTTCAGTTTTGCAGTTTCATGTTGAAGTCTGTTTCTGAAGTTTTTTTGTTGAAGTACAGCAACTTTCAAGTCTGCTATTGATAATTCAGTGAGACTGAAGTGCTCTCTTTCTGGTTTATGGATGTTACCATTTTAAATATCTCATTGGTGTTCATTTATTCTTTTGCATATGGACAGTCTGATTTTGCCAATGTACATGGCAAAGGGGCACTGCTGGCATGTGATGGCATATATCATATTAGTAGATGTGCAGGTGAATGAGTCCTTGATGGTGTGGCTGATGTGGTCAGGACCTGTGATGGCGTCACTAGAGTTGATGTTCAGACAGATCTGGCAATGGGGTTTGTTGCAGGGATAGGTTCCTGGGTTAGTGCACTTGTATGGTGTACAGTTAGTTGCTGGTAAGAATTTGCTTCAGGTTGGGAGGCTATCTGTAAACAAGGATTGGTCTCCCTCCCAAGGCTTGAAAGAGTGAGGGTCATCTTCCTGGATAGGTTATAGATCCCTGATGATGTATTAGAGAGATTTTAGCTGGGGGATATAGGTGAAGATCAGTGGTATTCTGTTGTTTTCTTTGTTGGGTCTGTCCTGTACTAGGTGACTTCTGGGTATTTGTTTGGCTCTGTCAATCTGTTTTTTTTTCACTTCCCCAGATGGGTACTGTAGCTTTAAGAATGTTTGATAGAGTTCTTTTAGGTGTTTGTCTCCATCTGAGGGATCAGAGCAAATACGGTCTTTTAGAGCTTGGCTGTAGACAATGGATTGTAGAATGTGTCCAAGGTGGAAGCTGAGGCATATAGGTATGCATTGCAGTGAGTTGGATTTTGGTATATGGTGGTATTAATGTGACCATCCCTTATTTGTACTGTAGTGTCCAGGAAGTAGATTTCTTGTGTGGTCCAGGCTAAGGTTGATGATGGGGTGGATATTGTTGAAATCCTGGTGTAATTCTTCAAGGAACTCTTTCCTGTGGGTTCAGATGATGAAAATGTCATCACTGTAGCATAAGCAGAAGAGAGGCACTTGCGCGCAATAGATGGGAAAGCGATGTTCTAGATCAGCCCATAAAAATGTTGACATACTGTGGGGCCACGCAGGTAAACATAGATGTGCCAATGACTTGAAGATATAGATTGTCTTCAGTTCTGAAGTAGCTGTGGGTCAGGACAAAGTTACTAAGTTCAGCTACCTGGTGTGTCATGTCATCATCAATGAAACTGCTCCTGAGGGCTTGTAGTACATCTTTGTGTGGAATGTTGGTGTGCAGAGCTTCTACATTCACAGTGGCTAGGATGGTGTTTTCTGGGAGATCACTGACTGAGTGCAGTTTTCTTAGGAAGTTAGTGGTTTCATGAAGATAGCTAGGAACGCTGTTAAGCATTGGGCTTGAGGAGAGGATCCACATAGCCTACCAATCCTGCTCTGAGAATGTCAGTGACCAAGATGATGGGGTGTCCAGGATTCCTGAGTTTGTGGATCTTGGGTAGCAGATACAACACCCTTGATTGGGGCTTTAGGGGTGTGTCCATGTAGATATGTTCCTGTGCTTCTTCAGAGGGTTTCTTAAGCAGATGTTGTACTTTCCTTTGGTATTCCTCAGTGGGATCATAGGGTAGTAGCTTATAGAATGTGGTGTTAGGCAGGAGTGCCCCGGCCCTGGAAAAAGACCCAGCGCTCAGGCACTGGGACTTGGGGCTCGAGTCCCATAAGACCCCCGCCACTGCAGTCACCACCACAGCAGATGCGGGGCTCTGGCACTGGGTTTCAGGGCTCGAGCCCAACACCAGTGACACTCCTGGTGTTATGGAGCTGTCTGGCAGCCACCTGTTCATAATCCAACTTATTCATGACGACTACAGCATCTCCTTTGTCATCCTCTTTGATTATAATGTCAGAGCTGTTTTTTAGGCTATTGATGGCATTGAGTTCTGCACGGCTCAGGTTATGGGGTAAGTGATGCTGCTTGTTTTCATTAGCAGAACAATGGGAATAAGGAGTGGAGGTATGTGCTCCAGAAGCCAATTCAGCCATCTATGATGCAGAGTGTCTCTTTCCTTTAATCTTCAGCTGGTTTTCTTGATGAAGAAGAGCCTTGTCTTAGCATTTTCACTGGATATTAATAAATTCGTCTGAGGTTGACCTAGATCCATTGGTATCAGATGGAAAATATCTTGGTTCAGGAACAATTCTGACTACTGGAGGCTGAGTCAGACAGCTTTTATGTTCTGTGTCACCTTTACGTGGCTTGCCCTGATGGAGGCTAGATGATTATACACCTAAATAGAACCTGCACTGCTTTGGCATTAACATGAGAACTTCTTATGCTCCTTAATGATTTAAGTATGTAATAATCATCATGTATGATAGATCCAGGACAGACTTGTTTCCTTAGTGAGGCCTCATCTCATTATAACAAACTTTAAATAAAAAAAAAATTTGGACTTAAAGCCTCATAGCATTCCTTCAAAGCTGCTGTCAACTGTGTTCTTTGTGTAACTCAAATGACTAAATGAGGCCTTTCTTCTAACTTACTTTTGCTGCTTAATACATTTAACACAGGCTTGTATTTGATTAAAATCTAGCTCTAGTCTTGGAACTTCCAAGATATTGAATCAGATTGTAAAATAGGCTGAGAGTCATAATCTCCTTTCAAATTTCCCTATGGCCCTGGGAAGGATGCAAACTCCACTAGTTCCATATTTGGCTCGTTGTGTTTCCCAGCACAGTGGTACAGCTATGCTAGTCAGTGTTTTGAATGGGCAGAGCCAAGGCTATGTCCAGTCCACATCCCATTCTGTCCCTCTCTGTCAACCTGTGTGAGAAGATGGTAATGGCCTGGATCTGTGGAGCCTGCTCCAATCCAGCACTGCTACCCATTATGCAAACAGCTAATGCAAGGGTATAAGGCAGAACCTTCTACACCTTATTTCTCTGGGTTACGCAGGCTTCAATTTGCCCCCCAAATAAGTGTGAAGTGGCATAGAACTGGGCCCACCAGTTGCACATAATTTAGGCTTTCAAACTGGGATTATTTTAAAGCAGAAAATTGTGGCAATAGGTCACTATGCAAATTAAGAAAGTGGAACATGTTCTTGTTTTAATAGAGTTTAAATAAAAAGTTTTCAAATTGCAATTATTTTTCCTTCATTTGACTGTAAACAATCAAAGAACATGTTCATCCTCTTTATACTCCCTTAACAGGATAAGAAAAATTTTGTTGGCATTTCTAAACTGTAAAAGTTACAGCTATATTTTCAATTAAAATTTAAGTTTAACTTCCAAGACGCAATCCTGCAATTTCTTGTATGTGTGTGGATTGATGGCCTGCATGGATAAAGGAGCATATCTACATGTAAGTAGTTCTGGGATGCAGGCAAAAGTCTGAAAACACAATTTGAGATTAGTGTTTTCCTTTGAAGTTCAGTATTTTATGAAATATGTCAATTAATCATTCTTTCTCCCAGAGGATTGTTAATTAAAATTCATCTGAATATTGTTGTTCCTTTTCCTTTATCTTGTCTCCTTTAGTCTTCCAGAAATAATGGGACAGTTTATAACTAGTACTAACATGCTCTCACTGAATACTATGTATCCTTTCTGAAAGAATGAGATGTTTTGGAACGGGTTTGATACTTTATTTTGTAACTACTAATTAAAGAGAATATATTTTATTCTTAGATGTATAAGTATATATTTTCATTGCAAGATACTATCTATCCAAGGCATTATATTGCATATTACTCATTATTTACCCATAATTTGTGAATTTAGTATTGCAAAAACAGAGTTTATTAAAAGAAATTAAACAAAAAACTAAATAATTTGATGTCAATAACAGTTACCGGATTGGCTCCTTTGTCCACCATTCAGGAACAATTCTATCAAGCACATCTGGTGGCAGTGCCTCATTATCTAGTAGGTTTGCTTTGATTATTTCTTCCTCATCAGTTAACTCCACTTCTCTGATCTAGAGAGACCCAAAAGACCATGACAAAATTAATATCTATATGGTGCTTGATAATGGCATTGCTCTTCAACTGAAGCAGAAGGCTAGATAATGCATTTCAGATACAGCTTTTATTCAATTAAGTTCAGCAACAGTAAAGTAATCCACTTCATTAGCTTTCATTGTATATAATTTAACATATAATTATTAAATTATTAAAAATAGAGTTGGTGAAAATTTTCTGAATTTTGACTTTACAACAAAAAGGATCTGAATTTAAAATAGGATGTTTTTGGTGAAAAGTATCATGAAAAATTGATCCTGTTTTTGCTCATCTATACAGATAATTGAAATTTTTTAAAACAATGATAAAAACAAACAATGCTTTTTTCATGAAAATTTTAAAAATTTGTCTACCAGCTTTAATTAGAAACCAAAATTGAATTAACTTATGGAAAATGGGAGGGGTGCAGAGGCTCTAGTTGAGCGTGACCTTACGGTTTCTGTTCTTGGAATGTTCAATATACCATAGCAAGTGCCTATGAAGTTAGCAATCCATTTTGAAAGTCTTTGTTTAGTGATTAGCATGCCCTTATTTCTATCTGCTAGGGACACAAAGAGTCTCTGCGCTAGCCTAAATGTTTTTGTTCTTTCTAGCTAAAAGGCTAGAGCATGTCAGACATCCAGAGTATGGAGGATCGCGTCACGTGGATTTGAGTGTGGTTTAGGACAGAAAGCAGGTAAGTGAATGGATTGGCTCATGTGAAAATCTGTTGTTATTTTAGGTAGAAACTCTGGATGAGGTCTAAGTGTAACCTTTTCCTTGTTGAATATCGTATAAGAAGGATCAGCCATGAAAGCTGCTAGTTTGCTGACTCTACGGGATGAGGTTATTGCTACCAGAAAAGATACTTTCATAGAAAGGTGGTTATGGAGCAAACTTTCAAAGGTTCAAATGGCATTTTGGTTAATGTTTTAAGGACCAGAGTGAAGTCGTATGTGGGAGCTGGTGGATGCGTCTCGTGGTATAAATTTCTTATTCCCATTAGAAAATGTTTGATAATGGAATATGAAAATATTGAGATATCATCTATGAGGTTGTGAAAGGCAGCAATGGAAGCTGAGTGGACTCTCAGCAAGCTTAGCATGGGTCACGTCTCTTTTAGCTGGAGCAGGTATTTGAGAATGACTGGAACCATTGTGGAATTTGGATGAATATTCTTACGGGAACACCATATCACAAACCTATTCCACTTCTAATTGTAAGTCTTTCTCATTGATGGTTTCCTGATATTCAGTAGAATGTGTTTTACTGGTTCTCAGCATAGGAGTTTCTGTTGAAACCACATAGGAACCACACAGTCAAGGTGTAAGTTGTTTAGGTTCACATGAGCAGTTTTTCCACCATTCTATGTAAGGAGATCATGATGAAGAGGTAGAGTAAGAGGTGATTTGATGGGCAATTGTGTTAGCAGCATGAACCATGGTTGTCTCAGCTATGCCGGGGCTATCATGATGACTCTCGAGTTGTCTTGTCATAACTTTATGCGGGATCTGTGAATAAGAGGAATGGGAAGGAATGCATAATAAATTTGGAATGACCACTGAGTGAGAAAGGCATCCCCTAGAGATCGTGTCCCGATCCCTGCTCCGGAACAGAATCTTGGGCATTTGCGATTGTGGGATGCGGCGAAGATATCTTTGCATGAGAATCCCCACTTGGAAAAAATTGAAATCATAGTGGGAGTATGCAGTTCCCATTCATGATTGAGTGAGAATGACCTGCCCAGAACATCCACCAACATATTGTGTATTTCAAGTAGGTGTGCTGCTGACATTGGGATGTTGTTTCTTATGCACCACTCCCGTAGTTTTATAGCTTCTGTACAAAGAGAGGCAGATCGAGCACCTTCTTGCCTGTTCATATAGAACATGCATGTGGTGCTGTCCATCATGATTTTTACATGCTCGTGTAGTATATATTTCCTGAAGTACGCATGTGCACTTTGTACAGTTTGAAGTTCTAGCAGATTTACATGTAGTAGTGATTCTTGTCGAGACCATTTTGCCTGGGCTGTGTGAGGGCTGAGGTGCGTGCTCCAACTGGTGAGGGATGCATCTGTGAATATCATTATGAAAGGTGATTATTGAAGGAATGGTACTCCCCCATCTAAGTTCTTTCAATCAGGGGCATTGCTGGTGCTTGGCACACAGGACCCATGCCCTGAATGCCGGTGCCAGTGCCCCGGGTCCTGGCAGGGCCGTCTCTCCTGGTCTCCGGCTGTATTGGGCCAGAGATCTGGGGCCCAGCCACCTGCGGCAGCAGCGGCTGCTTCTGGCCCCTTCAAAGGCTGGGTGACCCTGCAGCCATGGCTGCCGCTCCCTGCCCTGTCCCTGGCTTGATTGAAAACAGGGGGCATGGCCTGCGGGCAGGGCCCGGGCCCATGCCCGTGCCCAGGGTCATTCCCTGGGGCAGCGACGCCCCTGATCTCAATCAAGCCACTAATTGAGGGACTCTGAATTCTTGAGACACTGTGATGCACTTGTGAACTGTGTGCTTTGGTGTTTTATATATTCTTGTTAAGTATAGTTGTAAAGGTCTCATCCTGAGTCTTGCACACTTGACTACCAATGTAGTTGAAGCCATGTGGCCTAGTAACTGTAGACACATGAGAACCCTTACTGTTGGTGAGGCTTGAACTGTTTTTAAGAGGACCTGTTTCAGTTGATTCTCTGGTTGAGTAGGAAGGCTCTGGCTTGTATCAAATCCAAACAAGCCCCTATGAATTCTATTACTTCAGTTGGATGAAGTGTGGACTTCTTTAGGTTTATCGCTAGGTTGAGTTTGTGGAAAAGTGACATTGTGGTGATAACACACACATTGTCTGGTTTGTGCCTGTTTGGGTGATTTTAGGAAGCAATCATCCAAATATGGATATATGGATATACCCTGTTTTCACAGATGAGCTGCTACTACTGCAAGGACCCTGGAGAAGACTCTGGGTGCTTTTGAGAGGCCAAAGGGAAGGACAGCATATTGGTAGTGCTTGTGTGCGATCATGAAACATAAGTATCTCCTCTGTGAAGGGTGTATAGAAACATAAAAGTAGGCATCCTGAAGGTCGAGAGCTATGAACCTGTCATTTTGTTCCAGAGCTGGAATTATTGTGGAAAGCATTACTGTTCTGAACTTTTGTGGTTTTATGAATTTGTTCAGACATCTGAAGTCAAGTTCTAGTCTTGAACTGCCCGTCTTCTTTTGTGTTAGGAAGTATGGTGAGTAAAAACCTTTTCTCCTGTGCATCAGAAGGACCCTTTTTACAACTCCGATAGAGAGGAGGCATTCTGTCTCCTGTTGAAGGAGTTGTATGTCACCGGTGTCCCTGAAGAGGGACGTGGATTGGTAGTGGATCTTGAGAGTGTTATGAATGGAATAGTGTAACCAGATTTTATTATTTACCAGAAACCATTTGTCAGTGATGATACATTGCCACTCATGGTAAAAGGCCCAAAGGTGGTGGTTGTAGCTCAGGGTTAGAGATGTGGCTGGAATAACAATGTTTGACTGGCTTCTGACCAAAATTTCAAAACTGTGGTTTTGTGTTTGTGTTTGAGACAGGGTGTTCTGGTTCACAGGTTGTCTCCTGCACTGCTGTCTCCGTCTGTTTCTGAAGTGGTCCTGTCTGTGATACCATTGACAATACTGATATTGTGATTGATACTGGGATGGATATCTGGGATTGTAAGGTTGATAGTGAAGAGATTGAAGTCTGGGTGCTGGTGTGTAAATTCCAAATGTGAGGAGTGTCATCCATGAATCTTTAGAGGATGCATAACTTCACCTGTTTTCGCCACAAACAGTTTCTTCCTGTCAAATAGGAGATCTTTGATCATGGACTGAAGGCACTTTGGAAGATCAGTGGAGTGGAGCCAGGAAGAATGGCGCATGACCATTCCTGTTGCCATGAGATGTGCAGCAGTATCGATGACATCCAAAGTAGCTTGTAGGCTTGTTCTGGATATTAATTGTCCTTCTTTTATTATGGCATGTGTGATGATGTCTGGGTCTAGGGGACTGTTTATGGTTATCTTTCATATTAATATTTCATATTTGCAATAATTCATATGTGATATACCATGTTTGGTGTCAATAGAAAGGCTATAATCTGCTAAGGATGATTATATGGTTTGTATGTAGGTATCATGGCTGTATTAGAATTTAGAAATCTATTTGTTTTTATGTGTGTTCCAAGTGATTTTGTTCTTAAGGCATTCCCAGACTGGGTGTCTGCAAAACTATTGTTCCTCCTAATGGCCCCCATCAGGGGGGCTGCCATCTACAGTGGGCCCAAGAAGAAACCGTTTTAACCAGTTACCCAGACAAACCATGTGGCCCAACTCCATTTTGATCTGGCAAGGACTCTGAGATAAAAGGCAGGAGACCCATCTCCATTGTGTCTTTTAGCCTTCAGTCTTCAGTCTGTCTGCAACCAACACCCTCCTCTGGAACTATTCTCCTGGGACTGAACAAAGGACTGACACCCACCCAGCTGCTGCTGCTGCTGGGTGCACACAAGAGGAGTGGGACTAACCTGCAAAATACAGGATCTTCAAGGATTTGTTTTCTAGGGACTCTAAACCATTTATATGTATGTGATTCACTTTGACCATTTAACGTCTCTCATATTTTGTTTGTTTTCCTTTTATATTAAACCTTTAGTTGTAGTTATCAAAAGGTTTGGCAGGCAAGGTGGTATTTTGGGTAAGATCCAAGCCTATATTTTTCTGGGTGATGTGGCTGGCCCTTTCACGTCAGGAGAACCTATTTCTTTAAGAGACCCAGGGGCTAAGGGGGACCATAGAAACTGATGTGCATAAAGGGGGCTGTTTCTATTTTGCTATGCTTGGTGATGACCAGAGTGGGGAATCAGAAGCATGTTTTGTTGCTGACTGGGAGACTGGTTTAAGTACCACCCATCAGTTGTTTAGGGGTTTGGCTCCTGGTTTTGCAGCTTGCCCTGACTTTGGCATATTCAGAAGGTTATCCCAGGAGGCCCAGGTCACAGCATGGAATTGAGGTCTTTTCTTGTTTGGTACAAACTCAATAAAATTTGCTAATTTCAAATAATTGTCACAGTCATAGCTTGCAAGAAGGGCCAAATAGTTCAATATCCTGAGTTACAGGGTGGAAGAAGTGTAGCCTTTCCTACCCAGCAAGTTCATCTTTTTATCTCCTCTTTCATGCAGCATGGATCTGTTGAATTGTTGCCTATGTCTGTGATTCACAGCCTCTATCAAAAGCAAATTTGGCAGGGGGTGAGTGAAAAGATATTCAAAATCCTAAGTTGGTACATATGTAAGGGGACTGATAGCCCCTTACTGAAACTGAATGGGCCTTTTTGATTGGCCACTCCAGCCTGGAAGCAGGACTCTGAAACAGATAGCCTCTGGGCCAGTGGGAAGGACCAGTGTTCCAAAATAATCTAATTGACTGGCTGAACAGGACAATGAGAGAGCCAGGAGGGTACTACCCTGCCCCTGAGCTGAAACTGCAGGCTGGACATGTCTGGGCAAGCTAGAGAGTGTGTGGGGCTGAGCTAAGGAGGAAGCACTAAGCAGCCAGCAGCCAGGAGCCAGAGAACCCAGGCAAGGGAGCTGGATTGAATTGATTTGTGCAGAGCAGACCCACAGCAGCTGGACCAGCAGAGAGCCGAGCAGAGCTGGAGCTGGGGTTGTCTGGAGCTAGGTGCAGGCCAGAGAGGGACCCAAGGAGCCAAGCTGATCTGTGCAGGCACACAGCAGCAGAACCAGGGGCCCAAGGAGCATCCTAGAGAGCCACACTAAAGCAGAGCAGGGCTGGGAGTCAGAGCTGCAGCCATCTGGAGCTGGGTGCAGTGAGCAACTGGGGAACTGTGAAAGGGGGTCTGATGCTGGGGTGCTAGAGCCTGGGGATCTGTGGCCACTGCCAGAGCCTGTGTCTCTGACTCCCTGGATCAAAGCAGTACTGCCAGGCCTGGACAGAGGGCCTGAGATGTATAAAACAGACTGAGAACGTCCTCTACGCCCCAGAGACAGTGTGTGTGATGTCCCTGTGCCAGGGGACTTGTTGGGTGTTTTACCTTTAACCTTTCTCTTTTCTTTATTTTGATTCTTGATTGCTGTTTGTTTAATAAATTGTATTACTGTAAATTGCATACAGTGAGTGGTGGGCCAGGGAATCACACAGTGCAGTCAGCATCCTGGAGTGGGGACACCCTACGCCCTGCCATGAATGACTACAACAAGATTGGGAGTCAAGCCCCCAGGAACTCTGGGGCCAGTCTTGTTGGGGTTACAGGGACCTCAGCATGCAGGAGAGTGGGAGGGGAGCCTTTGAGGTCAGGCAGGTCCTTGGGTAAAGGAAGTGGGAGCAAGGACTCAGAACTTGTTGCTACCCACCTTCACCAGAGTGGTGCATGAACCAGAAAGGTTCCCCACAATAGCGGGTACATCCCCCCACTTACATATAGTATTTCTTATCGGCTCTTTTAGAAGTTGGTGTAATAGACACTGGTGTCTTCCAGATGTTATTTGCTGGTCTCAAGAGTGCTTTATTCATTGGAAGAATGCTATGCGCTGATATTTTTGTCTGTAAGATTTGTAGGAGTTTGTGGTGGGACTCTGCTACTTCTTGCATGGGAATTTCTTGGGATTCTGCCACTCTTTTGAAGAGGTCTTGGAATTGTTTAAAGTCATCTGATATATTAGGTGGAGACGGAATGGTGGATTCATCTGGAGAAGAGGATGAGTTATGAGGAGGTATCTCTTCCTCTGGCTGTTCCATTTGACTCGATGTATTGGGGGAATCGGGTAGAGGTGGAGGTGGATGTGCTTTGGAAGCCTTAGATGTAGATAGCCCGCTTTGGGTGAAATAGTAAGAATAAGTGTCCCATCTAGGCCAGCGTGGTGGGTAATTGGCTGGAGGCCCGTACCAGAGTGTAGGATACCATGGATAAGACAGAGGCATCTGTTGTATGTTGCCCTGCATTTGGTGTTATGGGAATCTAGGTTGAGGGGAGAAGATTACCTGTGACATTTCCTCCTCATCATCACTAGAAAAGGGGCTGGGGAGATACTGATCTCTCTCTAGAATACTGCAAAGGGGAATGCTCCACTGCTGTGAATGGAGAATGTGGAGAGTGCTCCCCATTGCAGTCGAGGTGCTTCCTTTTTTTTTAGAACTCTTACGAGGTACTATCTGAAATGGTGTCACCCCTGATATGGATCATGGAACTGTGGTTGACACGTCATGTGCCGATGTTGATGGTATGGGCAGCAAGGACATATATGGTTCCAGGGAGGTGGTTGGTTCTGGTATTATGGGTGGCATTGGATCCAAATACGCTGTCGTCGACAAAGCTAAGGCAGGAACGGATTGTTGAGCTAAGTTCAGAGCCATGTCCGTTGCTAATGGAACCACTGATTTAGGGCATTTCAGAATTGAGTGGTGTGGAACCAGTTTGTTTCTATGTCTTGGCTCCATGATAGATGAAGAGCATTTGGTAGCTCTCTCAGTTTGTGCACTGGAGGGACCTGGAGCATCCTTTGAGAGCTCAACTTTCTTGGAGAGGATCGGAGACCTCTTCCTGTTCTCTGATTTTGGTGGAGGAGTTAGAGAACGGTCCCCAGAGAATGGTCCAAAGATGCTTTTTCTTGACCTGAGTCCAAGACTGGTCTGAGAAACCTCTCCATTAGAAGCAGTTTGAGTTGCAGATTCTGGTTGTGGTGGACTCTACAGCTCATGTTTTTACAGTGGGAGCATTTGTGGCTAACATGCTTCTCACCTAGGCATTTAATACAGTCAAAGTCGCCATCTGATGCAGGTATTGCGTAGGACTTTTCTTACGTTGTTTGAAACCCAGAGAACTGGGCATGGTTGAGGGTACGGGTCGACAATTTTTTTTTTTTTTTTTTTTTGGTAAGGAAAGAAGGTTTTCATTCGGATAATTATTAGGACTGAAACTACAGGTGAAAGGGAATGAAAAATTTAAAAGTTTCTGAGGTAATCAAGTCTCTTGAAGAGAATGCTGGTCTCCATACATAGCTGTGAGCAGTTAAAAAGGAACTGAAGTAGGGGTGGGGCTGTGCAAGCGCAAAAGGGCACCAAAGCAACATTGAGACAGGCACTGTGCACATGTGCAGCCCAACAGTCACTGCTGGAAAATTCTCCAGTCAGTGGTACAGGGGCATGCCACTCACTAACAGTGGAGCACTCACAATGACACATATCTCAGAGAACTGGTAATGCTGGGTTCATGCCAGTTGAGTAATTTATGATGCCAGAGACATCCCCACATATTCAGTTAAACCATTTTTAAACCTCTTTCACACTGTTGGAGTGGTGAAAATCAGCCTTGTGGAGGAGTAAGGAGGACTGGCTGTGGCCTGACATGTTTGGTCATTGGTTTTTGCTGTAACATTACTGTTTACATACATATAAACATAACAGGGTTATTACTGGACTAGTTCAAATACTTTCAATATTTAACTTTTTTTTTTTTAACTTTTTAATGAAAGGAGGTTGAATTACACTGTGCTCACTAAGGATGCTTGGTTACTAGTTAGCTGCCCTAGCACTAAAATTGATTAGTTTCAAATACTGAATATTTTTGCCTAAGACCTCTTCTCGTCATATTCCTCTGCATTCTTTTCAGATAAATTCAGAAACCAATAGCTAAATGTAAAGTTCTTTACTATGTACATCTGTAATTCACCAACTCTAAAAAGTAATATACTGTAAGTTATCTATGCAAATATGAATCAAGATGCATTAAAAAGGTTAATGCACCTCAAGTTCACTGCCATCAGATTGGTTTATCCAGATTGATTGAGTGGAAGTGAAGACCTGCTCAATCAATCTAGAAGTTGGTTTAATAAAACCACCTCCCCAAAAAGCATAGCATTGCATCAGCAGGTACTCATTTCCTGTCAGTGCAGCACAGTGGAGACAGCACACTCAATGGAAGATACAAAAGTCGATGATAGTTACACAAGCTATGCTGTATAGTTTGCATGACTCCCATCAACTGCTGCTCAATTTCACTGGCAGTATAGACCAGGCCCAAGTACTGGGCCCATTAAAAAATGATGCTACTGTCTACTATTATTACCTCTTTATTTTTGTTATTTTCATTTTCATGTGCACTTTCACTTTCAGTTTCTATATTAGTCTGAGAAGAATCTCCTAATTCCTGCAAGAGAGCTTCCATGTCAATCTGATCTTCCTCAGGTTCTTCATCAAATTCAGGTCCAACTCTCTTTTCAGTTTTGGGCATGATCATTTCCTGTAGACGTTCTTCAAACTGAATGTGGAAAATCCCTAATTTGTCAGCTAGCCATCGGCCACAAAGAGTTTTACCTGCTCCATGTGTGCCCAGCAGGCAAATTCTTATGGGGGGAGCCTGTTAGAAAGAATTAAGAATACTTTTGTAACAATTTTTTTACTAGGATTCACTTAAATTATAATTTTATAATCCTGTTGAATTGATTCTAAATTTCAGGTCCAATAATATAAAAGTACAGTAGAATCTCAGAGCTACAAACACTTGGGAATGAAGATTGTTCATAACTCTGAAGTGTTTGTAAGTCTGAAAAAACCTTTATGGTTCTTTCAAAAGTTTACAACCGAACGTTGACTTAATAAGCTTTGAAACTTTACTATGTAGAAGAAAAATGCTGCTTTTAACCATCTTAATTTAAATGAAAGCACAGAAAGTTTCCTTATCTTGTCATAAACTTTCCTTTTTTTAAAGTAGTTTATTTTTAACACAGAACTGCACTGTTTTGGCTTTTTATTTTTGGCTCTGCTGCTGCCTAATTGCAGACTACTGGTTCCAAAAGAGGTGTGTGACTGACTGGTCAGTTTGTAACTCTTAGACTATGTCTACACTTGAAAGTTAGGCTGACTTAAGGAGGCTTAAATTGACCTAACTTAATCCCCATGCACACCAGGCTTTCATTAAGTTGACTTGGGCATCCTCGAGTCCACTTAATAACTACAGTCTGTTAGGTTAACCTATTGCTTAATTCAACCTTATTAAGTCGACCTAAGCCCAGTGTGGATGCATTAAGTTGACCTAATTCACTAGTTCTATCTATCTGGCTTCCTGACCTTCCTCCCAGGGTTCTCAGAACCAGGAAGAGCCTGCCCTGGGCTATCATAAGGCAAGACAAAGTCCTGCCCATTTTGCTCCTCAGAGTTTGCCTAGATTGCCATTTGGCAGGATGTCACAGGGCACCAGCAGCAACCAGCCAAGGAGGAGGGCCCCATCCAGGACCCATGAAGACCTACTCACTCTCCTCGACATTTGGGGGCATGAGGTAATGCTCTCCTAGTTCCAGGGCAACCACTGCAACTGGGAGATACATGCCAATATCTCCCAGGCCCTGGCGGAGAAGGGGCACACCCAGAATATGCAGCAGGTGCAGATAAAAATAAAAGACCTTGGCCAGTGGTACCAAAAGGCCCCAGACGGCAGGCTGAAGATGGGGGCAGCCCCCACCACCAGCTGCCCTTAATACAAACAGCTCCATGCCTTCCTGGCAAGTGAGAGCCCTGGGCTCCCAGCCCAGACCATTGATACCAGTGAGCCGCGCTCCCTGGACAACAACCAGGAGGAGGCCTCAGTGGACTAGGAGATGGTGCTGGAGCCAGCCGAGACCAGCCAGCTGGAGGGCACTCCACCAACCCTGGACCTGGAAGCCAGCCAGGAGCTGATCCTTGTCTCTGCAGAGGGCCAGGCCTCAGCAGAAGAGCAGGAGGAGGTGCAGGCTCCCCTCACCAAAGATGACTGGGGTCAGGGGACAGCACGCTGGACACCTGCTGTACCTGCCATATCTGCTGGTGAGTGCTTCCTCCCTCCCTCCTTGTGGGTAGGGCTGGGCATGCCTATGGGACAGGCAATATGGGGTGACGTGGCTCAGGGACAGGCAGGCTGCTGGAGATGGGATGGAGGCACAGGCCCTCTCATGGGACAGAGGTGCCAGGGACTGTGTGGTGGGGTGTGACCCAGACCCAAGTAGTTTAGTGTCATGTCAGTAGATGGGCTGGGGGC
>ML681979.1:56775374-56857431 GCA_007922195.1 Podocnemis expansa
TCTCCAAGTGCATCCATACCTTGCTCAGCTACATCATCAGCTTAGAGAGAACTTTATGACTTCTCACCCACCCCCTTTGCTCTCTTGTGGCAATATTGTTTCCTGTTTTCATGCTGTTGCCATGCCATTTCTTTTTGCTGACAGTTTTACAATGTTGGTTTTTGGACGCTACACTAACCTGTTAAAATTGTTTTTAAAGATGACTAAAAGTTCTTCTTTCTACCAATATTGCAAAAGGTCATTGGCTTTCCTCTATAAAACAGTCTCCATGAGAATTATTACTAAAGGAACTCAAAGACTGCCTGTTTGAAAGAGGAAGAATGCTCATGATGTTGTAATGTTCTAAGAAAATCCCTAATCCACCTCAAAAACCGTGCACTTATGAGAAAATTTAGATGTGAACACTGCTGACATTTAAAATTAAAAAGCAAGTCCTGTGGCACATAAAGATTGATGCATTTATTTATTGCATGAGCGTTCGTGGGAGAAAATCCCACTTCATCAGACACTTTGAAGATGGGTGAAACTTACAGATTGGGAGGAAATAAATGCAGGGACGTGTAAGTCATGAGAGCAGGTCACACTGTAACAGCAAATCAAAGCAGTTGTTAAGGTTCAAATACTGGGGAACAGCATATAGAGGAAGATGAGGTCAAATCACTTGTTGTAATGAGAGAAAAATCTGAAGTCCCTATTAAGTCCTGCAATCAGAATGGACAGGGGAGGTGAGGGTTCCTGGTAGCAGGCCCACCCCTTAGTGCTCCTTTCTGAGGAAGTGGTTCCTCAGCACGTCCCAGATCATGACCACTCGCCGCTGGGCTTGCTGTGTCTGGGCACAGCATCATGCTGCTCAAAGTGCCCAGTGAGGCATTTGGCTTCAGCCTCCCAGAAGTGGGGAACACCTTCCCCCCGCAGCTCACAAAGAAGCACACAGCAGGCACTGATGGCCTCTGGGATGCTGTGCTCGGTGAGGTGCAGGCACATCAGGAGGGTCCTCCACTGTTCCTTGAGCCATCCAAAGGCACGGTCCACGATCAGGTGGCATCTGTTAATTCTTTGGTTGAAGAGCTCTCTGCTGACATCCATGTTGATGGTGTACAGCTTCATTCACCAGGGGAGCAAGGGGTAGGCAGCACCTCCCACGATCAGGACAGGCACATGCACATCCCCAAGGGTGATGGTGTGGTGGGGGAAGAAGGTGCCTGCCTGCATGCGCCTGTATAGGGCAGAGCACACCTTCCCCGGCTAGCCCACATAAATGTCCTTGAAGAGCCCTTGGTGGTCCACAAGGGCCTGCAGGACCATGGAGAAGTAGCCCTTGAGTTCCTGTAGTCCATGGCCCAGTGTTCCAGGGCTTGGATGGGGATGTGGATCCTGTCCACAGTGACCCCACAGTTAGGAAGCTGAGTGTGATGAGGCTGTTGGGGGTGTCCTTCAGGTTGCTTGGTGTGAGGAGGTGGGCTAGCAGGAGCTGGTTGATGTCCCTGCTAACCTGCAGGAGGGCAGGCCTCACAGTGGCCCTGCTGATGACAAAGTGGTGGGCAACGGAGCAGTAGGAGTCTGGGTTTGCCATCTTCTAGACTGTGACAGCCATTTGCTTGTCTATGGGCAGGGTGGGTCTGAATCGGGTGTCCCTGCACTGCAGGACCAGGGTAAGCTCACAGTTCAGGTCCACTTGCTCATCTAGAAATTCTGGAGCCACTGTGCTTTGTCCCAGATGAGGAGGATAACATGATCCCACTAGTCACTCCTGGTTTCCCATGCCCAGAAGTGACAGGGCACAGAGGGCACTGTCAACATGCAGCTTGCAGGGCCAGCATTGTGGTGGTGCTGCTGTCTGCCTCTGCACCGTCGGGGTCCAGAAAGAGCGTGCTCCAGGTGAAGAGAGCACTGGGCACTGGATAGCAGGTGTCGAGTACCCTCCTGGCAAGTTGTAGGAACAGACTTTGGTCCATGACCTCCTCGTGCTGCACATTGCCAGGCACAATGGAAGGTGCTGAGCTCACTAACTCTTTTTATAAGATTGGCTGGGGGATTCGGCCCTTCTCAGGTGCCATATTGACACATTTCCCATACTGTTCCCCTCCTAAGCCTACCTAGCAAGAGCCTGAATGGATGTCATAGGTTGACTTAGGCTTCTAGTATAGATGCACCAATTTGGTTTAGTTAAGTTGGCTTAGTGCGTCTATACCAGAAGTGTTATTAAGTCGATTTAGGTGTACTATGTTAGGTCAACTTAACTAGGTTTACCTAACTTTTTTAGGAGTAGACATAGCCTTAGATTCTATTATACCCTAAAATGTAGCATCAGCACCAATGCATTTTGAATTTCAATGTTTAAAAGTAGCAACAATTACATATACAGTAGATAAAACAAATAGATTAATTCCTTTCCCTTTTGCCATTATATTTCACCCTTTTTATGCTTCTTATTCCAGTCCATTCCCATTCTCCTCTGACCCCTTTTTCACTTATGAGAAGTGTCAACAAACAAAGTAACTGATAATAAAAGATATTTTAAGAGTCCTTAAAATGCTTATATATCTTAGTTAACTGTGTGATGTTACTGTAACTCTTTGCCCTACCCCAACTTTTCCCCATTTGTTCATAAGTATTACTTATTGTTTTTGATCACTGTTCAGACTGTAAACTCACTGGAGAAAGGACACATCTTCCTTGTTCCTGTGAAGTGCCTAGCATGCTTAAAGAACACAGACATAACAACAACAAAAATTGTAACAAAGGATGGAAGATAAATGTGTTAAACTGCTTTAACATTTTCTCACTTGTAATGGTTCCTTGTGAGCCACATACTCCTTTGGGTTCTCCAAAAACTTTTCTCTGGATTCAGGACTTGAAAAATAGTAAAATTTTTCTCGATATTTAGCTCCATGTTCAGCAATCCCTGGAAAAAGGACAAAGTTCTCTTTCAGACTCACTGGACAAAAGTGCTTGGTGTCTCCCATGTGTCTTTTTTTTTCATTGATTTTATCTTCATCCTGAAAATACATAAAGGATTTAGATAAAATATTCAAGAAGTCTTTGGATTAAGTATGTTCTGTACACATACCTCCCATTTCAAGTCGATTGCAGTACATTGCTTTCAAAGATGGTGATGAAGCAAACCCTGAGATCTGAATACTCCCTTGAACTCTAGGGCAGTGATTTTCAAACCATGGATTGGGACCCAGCACTTGATTGCAGACCTTCGGTACTAGGCCACCCCCCACCCCTTCCCGGCTGCCACCAATGGCAAACGGGAACGCATTGTTGAAAGATGTAATTGTTGGGGCATGGCTATAAATGATTTTTTCAACTGGATCCTGAGGAAAAGAGTTTGAAAACCACTACTGTATGCTGTTTGAAATCCAGATCCAATCCAAACTTTGTAATTAAGGTTCTGAAAACTGGCTAACTTCTCAGGCCAAATGGGCCAACTAAAATAGACCACTTTAAATATGCACCTTAACAATACTGCCCAACAGAGCACCCAGCAGGAGCAGGGTCGGGCCACGTGCAGGGTGCTTGGACCCTGACAGCCTGCTGGGGGCAATGCTGGGCCTGGGCTGGACTAGGAGGCCTATGCTCAGATTCATTTTTTCCTGTAGTAATGTTCCTGAATACCAACTATGCCCAGTCTCCTTTACAAGTACAGAGTATTTGTGCTCCCTGTTGGAATAACACCACTGCCAGTCAGAATGCAAGAGTACAATGAAATTGCTTTTGCAGTTTATGAGTGTAGACATTCTGTGGGCATTTATGTGGGGACAATGAATTTAGATCATAAATATTTAGGCTCACATCTTAATTAATTTGCTTTGTCTTAGGTTATACTATAGCCTATAAGAAGTCATTCAAAGTAAAATGATAAACTAACAAAACTAGTATGCTCACTTCTTCATCTTCATTTTCTTCTTGTTCTTCCTCTTCTAATTCTTCATCAGCTTCCCCTTCTGCCTGCAAGTCTTCTGCTTCCTCATCTAGATCTTCTGCAGATATTTCCCAGGCATAATATTTAAATGGTTCTGAAAGTGATCAATTTTTAATTTAAATTATTGTCAAAAAGTGTTTAAATCACTCTGTTTGTATTCGTGCCCACTGAATGTATACAAAATATATGAGGCTAAAAACAAATCACGCTAGGTATGTTTTTCCATAATTTTTACCCTTGAATTATATATTACACATCTCCTACTCAGAGTACATATTCTTTTCTTGAAAAACTGATCGATGTCCCCTTTTGTTTATATTTTAGACAAATATAAAATACAATTTTTAACAGGAACTTGCTATTACACAGGAAAAGAAGTAAAACTGAAGAGAACTGTATTATACTGTTTGTAATAGTTATATTTGTGTTCAGTTGTAGGAAAATCCCTCAGAACAAAGATCTGTCAAATTACTGTTTGTAATAGTTGTGGGTTAATCAAACATTTGAACCACCTTTATTTCAGCAGTTTATTATTATTTATCTTGCATCAGAAAATGTGCTATAGACCACAGAGCACATGAAGAAGAAACAGTCCTGTTACTAAATGCTGATATCTAAGAAACCAGTTCTTCAACAGGTTCTCTGTAGATGGATGGAACCTTACATTGATTCAAAGTCCTATTGACTTTGATAAAATTTACATAGAAGTGGACCCTTTTGCCTTTGCATGTCCTGTTGCAATATTCTGGCATAAACAGACAAAGCAAACAAGATGGAAAAGGAGTGATTTTTTAAATATAAATTACTCTCCTCTTATGCGGGGGTGGTTCTTCCATAGAGGTGACCTGGGCAGTCACCCAGGGCACCAAAAATTAGTGGGTGGGAAAGGCTGGGCTGGGGCTGCTCCGCTCCACTCCCATGGCCAGACCCCCACTCACAGAGCTGCTCCTTGGCTAGGGATGGACCCCTGCCCACAGCTGGACCATGGTGGTGGCAGCAGTGCTGCTCCCCAGCCAGGGCTGGATCCCAGCAGTGGTGCCACCCTCCATCAGCAGCTGGATCCCAGTGATGGCGCTGTGCTGCTGGCCGAAGGGAAGGTGCCAAAACCCCTGCTGGCCTAGGTTGGCAAAAAGCCTTGGGCCAGCCCATTTCTTATGCATCTTGATATTTAACCTGCTATCCCACTTCCAACAACCAGATTCTTCATTGAACACCATAAGCCCTTCCTTCCACTCCACACCACAGATTTATGACTCAGGAAAACAAGAAGAAGAAGAACAAATCTCCCTCATTTCACATTACAACTTCCCCTCTAGGAAGGTCAAACGTAAAACTTATGAACAGCATTACTTACTTTCCATAACTAGGACAACTTGATTAAGCAGTGTCTCTGGAGTTTGCTCAGCAATCTCTAGAACAGTGGTCTGAACTAAAGATGATTCATTGATTCCTGACTTCAGTATTTGCCACTGATGCATGAATAGCTTAATCTTCTCTTTAAGTGGCTCTATTTCTGGTACATCTGGAAAACCATCTTCTGGAAACTCAGGTAGCGTGATTTCTATACAAATCAAAATGCTTTTGAGAAGACTTTAAAAGTTTGCATTTCAAAAGTTATTCCATCATACTTTATAAACTAATTCAAACGTCCCTTAAATCTATGTGGCAGTTTTGGTATATTCTGCCTCTTTACATGCTTTGCTCTTCTAAGCAAAATTTCTTATTTGTTTGTTTGTTTTAGAAGCATATTTGCAATGCCAAGTTCATTGCTTTGCTGTATTGATACTCCTCAAATGAAACAGACAAGAAGACAGATAAATGTTCACTTAATTAAATTTGTATGTAGTTATTTAATTACATAGCACACAAACTTGAGATAATGACTTTTTTCATTATATTCTTGGATTTCTGCAAATAGAAAATGTACATGTGATTAAAAAGCCCGATGTATCTATCTACAAACAATTTTTGGCAGCTTCAAGAAATGGTCATGCATCAGGTAGCATATGCCAGTGTTGGAAGAAACAGATCATAAAAAAGGAAAGAAAGCTGGACCATATTTGCATAAACAAGAAAAAGGGAAAGATTTCATCTCTAACCTAGCTCTGGTTTTAATTCCACAACAACTTTGGAGTGACGAGGCTGCAGCTGTGATATTGCTTCTGTTTCAAGTAGAGGTTGGTATACTAATTCTGTAAGCACAAATACAATAAATTCAGCTACTACTACTAACATCCAGTTCTCCAGCACCTGCCAGGTGAGGATCTTAAAATGCTTTACAGATATTAATGAATTCAGTTGAATGAATCAACCAAGTAGAGAGATTGATGAAATGCATGGAATCCTGAAAGACAAAATAAAGATATTCAGAACCAAAACCTTCAAAGGTTTCCAGAACTGCAGAGAAGTTTGCAGACAAAAAATAAAGAAGCACTTTAATATAGGCACCAAGATGCTGAAGCACAGCATCAGAGAACCAAAAGACAGGTTCTGAAGTGCAGAAAATACTCAGCACTACTGAAGTGCTTAGGAAAAACCCTGAAGTATCAAACCCAGAAATTCTCAAAAATATTAGGACAGGTGTTGTTAAAGAACTATTTTTACCTACCACTTGCAGCTGAGGCAACTAAAGCACACAGAAGTAAAGGTCTACATTTTTAAAAGTAGCCTATGATTGGGATGCCTTGGTTTTTGAGTGCCAAGTTCTGGTACCTACAGCCTGATTTTCATAGATGATGCAGGGTTTCACTACAATTTAACCATAAATTCTTTTATTAAATCCAAAGACTGAATGGTATTTATATCATTGCTCTAAACATGCTTAAACCCTAAAAAATAACCATGTTCCTTCATCTAAACAGTAACAGAACATTTATAAACATTATATGAAAATGCTTAGGGCTGGTCTACACCTCCAGGAAAATTCAGTGGCAGTCAATGGGAGTTACACAAGCTATGCAGAGCATCTTGCATAAAATCCATTGACTTCCTAACTTTTCAGTGCTGCATCGTTACTGAACTGCACCACTTGATGGTGTGGATTTACTAAGTCAATTTCAGGATCAACTCAGCTTATCTTAACTGCCCTCTAAATCAATGAGGAAAGATTGACCTGATGGTGTTGATTTTGCTACTGTCAATGTAGAAGTGGCCTTAGAAATAGGCAAAACCAGGCATGCTTACACTCTTTTGATCTGCTTCAACTTGATCAGGCAAGCATTACCAACGCAACTTTTAAGAGTTTACTTTTTTAAAACCTTTAACAACAAAGTGATGTTGCTACTAATTGTCAGACCATAGCTAAGGCCAGATAAAAGAGTTGTTTTTCATAGAATCATAGAATTGGAAGGGACCGCATAGGTCATCTAGTCCAACCCCCTGCCAGAGGCAGGACCACTCCCACTAAACCATCCCAGTCATGGTTTTGTCCACCCAGGCCTTAAACACCTCCAAAGATGGAGACTCCACCACCTCCCTTGGCAGCTCATTCCAAGGCTTCACCACTCTCCTAGTAAAAAAGTTTTTTCTAATATCCAGCTTCAACCTCCCTAACTGCAACTTGAGACCATTGGTCCTCGTTCTGTCCTCTGTTATTACCGAGAACAGTCGAGCTCCATCTTCCTTAGAGCATCCCTTCAAGTAGTTGAAGATTGCTATCAAATCCCCCCTCAAACTTCTCTTCTGCAGACTAAATAAGCCTAATGCTTTCAGTCTTTCCTCATAGGGCTTGTGCTCCAGCCCTTTAATCATTTTGGTTGCCCTCCTCTGAACTCTCTCTAGCATGTCCCTGTCCTTTTTGTAGTGGGGAGCCCAAAACTGAACACAGTATTCTAGATGTGGCCTTACCAGTGCAGAATAGAGAGGAATGATCACATCCCTTGATCTGCTGGTAATATTTCTTTTGATGCAGCCCAGTATGCCATTGGCCTTTTTGGCAGCAAGAGCACACTGCTGACTCATATCTAGCTTCCCATCCACCATGACCCCCAGGTCCTTTTCTACACTGCTGCTACTTAGCTGAATGTTTCCCAGCCTGTTGTGGTGCATGGGGTTTTTTCGTCCCACGTGCAGGATTTTACACTTGTCCTTATTGAACCTCATAAGATTTCTATTAGCCCACTGTTCCAATTTATCTAGGTCTCCCTGAATCCTGTCCTTGCCCTCCAACGTGTCTACTGGTCCCCCCAGCTTGGTGTCATCCGCAAACTTACTGAGAATGCAGTCTATTCCATCATCCAGATCATTGATGAAAATGTTGAACAGAACTGGCCCCAGGACCAACCCCTGGGGCACACCACTCGTGACTGGCTGCCAGCTAGACATGGAACCATTGATTCCTACATGCTGAAACTGTTGATCTAGCCAGTTTTCTCTCCACCTTATAGTCCACCTATCCAACCCATACTTCCTTAATTTGCCAATGAGAATGCTGTGGGAAACTGTGTCAAAAGCCTTGCTAAAATCAAGGTATATGACATCAGCGGTTCTTCCTGTATCCAGAAAACCAGTCATCTGATCATAAAAGGAGATGAGATTGGTCAGGCATGATTTAGCCTTGGTAAATCCATGCTGACTGTTCCTGATCACTTTATTTTCCTCTAAGTGTTTGAGGATGGATTCTTTGAGAATCTGCTCCATAATTTTTCCAGGGATTGAGGTGAGGCTGACTGTTTTTTTATGCAGCTGTAACTTATTACCAGGGGTTAAAGTAAGGGGGAATGCCCCAGAATGCTGCATTCTGGGGACCCCAAAAAATAGGGAGACCCGGTGGAACTTTTAGTTCTGGGGCCCCCTAAAAATGGAAGGGCAAATCGGAACCAGAGTTCTGAAATGTCCCCTCTGGGCTGGTGGAAGGGAGGGGCTGTGGGCTGGGGCCAGCCCAGCCACTACTCCCTCCCCTCCTTGGAGTCTGTGTGGCTCTGCCCCTTCTGGCCAGAGCCTGGCTGTGCATGCAACCAGGCCCCAGCTTCCGGCTCCAGCTCCTCCTCGCCAGTCCCCCAGCTGGCTAGCACCGCAGCTTCCTGCCTCCCACCCAGCTCTTCAGCCAGGTAAGGGGACTGTGGGGGGGTTGGGCGGTCGGGCAGCCAGCGGGAAAAGTATGGGGACTGGGAGGGAGGATGCTTGGGGTTGGGGGGAGAAGGAGTAGGGATGGTGGGCTGGTTAGAGCTTGGGGGGCTGAAGAGGGTGAGAGGTTAGGAGGGTTGGAATGGGGGCAGAGAGCTTAAGGAATGGGGATTGGGCTAAGAAGGACATGGGGAAAGGGGTCTGATGGGGATAGGTGTTTTGGGGGCTGGCATTTGGGGGGCAGAAGCTGGGATGGGGGCTTGAATTTGGGGGGACAGGATCTGGGGTATGGGAGGTGGCCTGGATGTGTGGGAGGGGGCCCACCCATGCGGGAAGGGGGGGCACACCCAATTAGGAGGGTTCTGGGGCCTGCTAAATTATACATTAACCCCTGTTTATTACATTAGCCCAAACCTTAAACAACATTACTTTCCACTGGCTGGAATGCAGGCCACCCCTTCTGTTATCTGTGGAAGGGCTGGATAGATTTGGTGGACAAAGGGGAGCACAAAGATGGTCTGAGCAAAGTATCATGCCTGGGACATGGGCACTCAGGCCTAGTGGTTGGAGCAGGAGTTGGACACCAAGCAAAATTAGACAAGATGTCAGAGACCCATACAAGCCAGATGGCTTACCAAGAGTCAGGTGGCAGGAGGCAGCAGTGTCATGTTACCAGGAAACTGGCTTTGGGCATCAGGTTACGGTAAGCAACCAAAGAGTGAAGATGAGACAAATCAGAGTTGGAAGCTGGAGTTTAGGGTTTATTGCAAGCAGGATCGGGAGCAAAGGCAGACAGCTAGTGTGTGTTATAGCTCAGACAGTTCCCTTTCATGGCTTCCTCTTTTATGTACTGGTCCTGGCCCATCAGTGAGCTGAGAGGGGCCATCACAAAGGTCCTGCTAGGTGTGACACACTCACCAAGCCTAGCCCCAAAGGATACTCCTCTAGGAGCCCAGGCTAAGCCTCCAATGGCAATACAGAGGCATCAGTAGACCAGAATCCCACAGGTTACAGCCCTGCAAGCTTTTGAATGCCCAGATAATGCATCGTTTTGATAGGTAAAACCAAAAAACTCATGAAATGATATATATGTACAGAGGGACATTGTGACAAGCGGAGGAAAAAAACAGGACTATATTTTCTTCTGTTAGAAAAAGGAAAAAACTATTGGATAAATCTAACCTGATTCAGGTTTAGGTCCAGGTTCTTCAACCTCACTAGAATCAACAGATTGTTCCTGAGGTATTTGTTTTGGTTCAGGTTGATTCTCTGATTCCAGCATTTCTGTGAATAAAATATAAAAAAAATTATAATTTGATGTTATATGTGAATTAGGACATGCTATTCACAGCAAAGTTGAAAAATAGATATTTCTAAGACATCAGAATATATTTACATCAGAAAAAGACAGGCATGGATTAAAAGCAAATGGGCCTAGAATTCAATCACTGAGTCACCTCTCATTGGGTATGTCTAGGCCGGAGGCTTAAGCTGACTTAAGCAACTCCCTGGCCACATTTGGAGTTCATAAAGTGGACTTATGCACTTGTTTAAATTGACTTAATAACTGTCACCCTTAAGGTCAACTTTAATGGTTAAGTCAATTTTACTGGGTCAACTTAACAATATGTGGCCATTAAAGTTGACTGACTTAATAAAGTTGACTTTAAGCAGACGAGCCATTTAAGTTGACTTTATAAAGTCGACTTAAACAAATGGGACCTCTCTAAGTCAACTTAATAAAGTCGACTTCAGGTCCACCTTATTAAGCCAACTTACCTGAGCCTTCTTGCGTAGGTAGTCATTGAGTCTACCTCCCAGTCTCAACTTTACACTCCATTTCCCCCTTCTGAGTACTTTCACCTACAAGTTCCCAACCTTCCAAGTTTTTCTGCCCCCACCAAGTTCTGTTTACCATAAGGGTCCTAGGATAGGGTCTGCCCCCAACTACCCTCACCAAGCTCTACAGCCTTACAAGGAATGAATTGTAAGGTTCTCTGTTCTTTTGCTCATACCTTCCTGGTTGTTACTGAAAACAGTTATCATACAGAGAGGCATTCCTGGAGGGAAACAAGCTAAGTCATGGTCAGAGAGAACACAGATTAGTGAAAGGGAACAAGAGGATTTTGCCAAGTAACTACTTAGTCTAAGAAAGCCTGAATATCTGGGAAGGATGTCCTGACCACTACCATCTGTGTGGGTTAGTGCAGGAGGGGAGGATTCTATGTCTTTGGTTTGGATGATGAAGTGGTGGTAATGGTTACTTGTTCTACCCTCAGTACAGCATTCAACAGGGGAAAAGATCAAGACGTCCCTCTCCCCACACTGCCAATCACGGGCAAAGGGGCCAGGAACCAGTGTTTCTCCAACTTGATAAACTAAACAAAAAGGCAAAATAGGGCACAACAAGAATACTTTCATACCTTGATGTTTAAGTATCTCTTGCTGTGAATTTGGTTTTGTCTTTTTAGATTATGTCCTTTCCACATTTTAATGCAGATTTTCTTACATAAATAATCTTCCAACTACTCTTCCTCAGGGTGCAGTGAAATATAGTTTATTTAATGAGTATTGATGTACTGATATTGGACTAAAATGCATCTTAGCTTATGTATTAAATTAGTTTTTGAGATTAAGTATTTCATGTTATAATATGTGATGGGACAGCTGCCCCACACTAGCCTGGAAAGGGTTAATAAAACTCAAGAGAAGTGGGGGAGTGCTGCACTAGGAGCAGCCAATCAGGGTTGAAGAGGCTCTATATACAGAGCCAGCAGAGAGCAGAAAAGGTCAGTCAATCCCAGGAGCTTGGCAAGGTAAATCAAGGCTGGTGGGCCCTGCAGACCAAGGACAATCAGTACTATGGACAAAGCAGTGACTAGCTCTGGATAGGAGCAGCTGAGAGCCCTAAGGTAAGGGCCAAACAGTAAACTGCACCTGCTACTGAAGAAAGTTGCTGAACAGAGACTACAGAATCCCCAGAAACTGGGGAAAGCAGTGGCATGAAGTGAATGCCACAGGTTTTGAAGAAATATGGGTCCTAAGGTGTTGGGCAAGAAACCACATGGGGGCACTGGGACTTCCAAAGTTGATTCCACCCACTAACCAGCAAGAAGTGCAAGAATGGTGGGTGGACTTCTTATAATATTATAAATCTTAATTCATTTCTCTTTTGGTATCTTATGTGTGTTTTTACAAACTACAGTAGTTATAATATGGGCAAAATATATATTAACAAAAGGAAAGCAGTTTGTCTAAATTGCAGATGAGTTAACTTCAAAATGTCTTCTGAATGGGAAGCACTATGGAATCTCTCTTCTTCTTCTTCTTTTTTTCAACTTATTTTCACTGATTCTTATAGGAACCATGTATTACTGACCTTCCTTTTCACCAGAAGGAAATGGCTAGGACTCCCTGTGAAAATTATTAATACAGTGTTGGCAAGAGGTGGTGAATATAGCAATGTAAGACACTCTTCTTCCATATCCTGATCAAAGATTGATGTATTGCCTCTATATTTCTTTCAGTATCTGTTGCTCCAGGGAACAAACTAGTCATTCTTGATCTTAGATCATCACTGTACTGCTAATAGCCTCATGTATTGTTTTAACAAAGTATAGTGGTTAGAACAAGACAGCAACAGGATCATTTGTATTTTTCTATCTGTTTTTATTAAAATATTTTCTAAAAAAGAAAATAAAGTAACATTAATACTGGCATAGGTCTCCTATATCCCATTAAGAGACCCTTCAAACCTTGCCTCAATATTTGATTAGACCTCAATGTACTGCGCACTGACTCCAAAGGACTAAAATTAATTCTAGTTGAATCACAGGGGCTAGCCTATACAGATTCCCAATCTTTTTGGCTCGAAGGTCACAGCGATGACTTTTACCACCATGGAGGGCCACCAGTCCTTGCCAGCAACACTGCCTCTGTCACTTTGCAGCCAGTGGGGTCATTAGGTGAGGAGGATCTTTTGTCCCCCTGTCTGCAGCAGAGAACTTTGCACTCCATCTGAGTCCCTAGTTAGTGGCTTCCTTCTTCCACCAGGCAGGTGGGAGAATAGTGCTCTCCTTCCTTGGGCTCCAGCAGGGACCCAATGCTGGGCGCCAGGACCAGATGGAATGCTGGCGGCTGTAGTCTGGCTCCCAGACAATGAGAGCCTCTATCTGAGTAGAAGTGGAAAGAGTGATGTCTGTAGACTTCCCATGGGTCCCAGTATGGACACTGTGGTGGAGCAAAGAGTATGGTGGTGGCTCTCAACGGTGTCCATACAAGGAGACCGTAGTGAGTAGAGTGCTAGCCAAGGAAAGCAGGAGGAGAGAGGAGGCAAAGAAAAAAGGTCAAGTGCCTTCTCTCCCACATGCAAAAAACCCTGAAGTTTCAAGAGAAAGGGATAGTAGGCCTGGAGCCAGCTGTACTAGCCTACCAGGTTTAAGTGTTTGGCAGGAAAAGAACTAATAACAGTTGCCTGAGTTTAGATCTAAGGGTTTGGGAGACACCACTGTCTAGTCACCTCTGCTGGGGCCACGTAACTGATGTTAAGGCCACACTGCACCTACAGGTCTGCGAACACTCAGCTCCAGGCTCCAGCACATATATTTCTTCTCCAAAACCAGTCACTGAAAGTTGCAACCAGAAAGCACTGGTTATATGGGTACACCCTGCGTTGTGCCCACAGGCAGTTCTGGAAAATGTAAGTGCCCCAGAGACTATCTTCCTTGTCTGAGGAGATCCAATCAGTCTTATTGGTGGTCTAGAGTGTAAGTCTTTGCACTAGGAACAGTGCATCATTCTAAATTAGTTAAGGTGAAGACTAGGGAGCTTGTAAGAAAAGCAATTGCCTGCTTAAAGTTAGTTTTATAAGTAGGATTATTACCAGCTATTGCTGTGTTAATTTCAATATGCTTTATTCAAAAGTGTCTCATTCCTATTATCTAGACTGCTTTTGCTAATTAAAAGATATCTCATACTGCCCTTGGATTCTCATTCATCAAGTGTGCAATCTTAAAATACTGTCTGGGATTTTTTTTAAAACTACAGAGGTGTAGGGGGTTGAGTTTGTATGTTACCGGTGAATATTCTTGCATATGTTTTTTTTAATGTAAGTTTCTGTAGTGAGTAGTGACTAAGTTTACTTTAATATTTATAAGTTCACCATTAGCTGAACTGTTGGAATGCCACTTATTGACTTATTACAGTAGGTATTCTATTTTATTCTATTGCATTGTCATTATATTTTGCCACGTTACTTCTAAATAAAGCTGTGGGCTGGCCTGCTCCGCCACTGGGCCGACTGTTCCACCCAGTTCCACATCCTGTCCTGTTCTGGAAGCAGTGGAGTGGAGGCAGGGGATGGTGCAGCAGTGGGAGAGGTGGGCAGTGCAGACCTCTCTCTGCTGTGCTCACAGTAGGGCAGCATGGGGCTGTCACCTCTCTTGCCCCTCTAAGGATAGCTCTGCTCCTAGACACTGGGTACTGTGACAGTATCTTGCTGATTCCTATTGTCTTTCTACAGGACAGGTGGCATTTGAACCTGGAGGAGCCAGGCATACTCTTTGTTGGGAGTTGGTCCCCAGGAGAAGATAAACAGGTCTCCAAAGACAGAAAAATACCTGTAAGGGATAACCTAGAGAGCAATTTTTTTAAGTGAATAAAAAGAAAAGAAGAGATGGAATGAGTAAGATAAATGAAAACTACTAGCTACTATAAAATTCAAATCAGGAAAGAAACATTAATCAGAATCTGATAATTAATTTCTCCATCTCAGTGCAAGGGCTGTTGAGATGGAATTGAGGGCTGTTCACCAGTAAAGCTCTAACAAGACATGAGACAGGGAGAACACATGTGAGGGCTGAATGGACACTGCTGCCAAAAAATCTTCAACGAGAGGTGCAGGGGCACAAATACCTACAATGGAGCACCCAGAGGGATGCTACTCATATAAAAATGACAGTTCTTCTTCAATTTTTTTTACCTCCCTCAACTCTATGGGTCATTGGCAGAGCAATATAAGACCCATTCTACTGTTCAAACTCTACCAATCTTAGGGCACGTCTACACGGCTCTTTTATTTCGAAATAACACTCGTTATTTCAAAATAAAAAAATCTGGTCTACACGACGTATCAATATTTCAAAACAACAGGGCTCATTGTTTCAAAATAACGATCGTTATTTCGAAAAAGTTAAACCTACCCCCCCCCTCGAAATAGCCGTTATTTCAAAACGGATGTTTCGAAATAACAGCTTTAGACCCGTTGTTTCGAAACAACGGTTCCATTGCCGTTATTTCGAAACATCCGTTTCGAAATAACGGCTGTTTCGATACCGCGGTTTCCCTTATTTCAAAAGGGCTCCTTTTGAAATAAGGGTTTTATTTCGAAATCGGTCCTTTCGAAAGGACTGATTTCAAAATAAAGCTCTCTGTGTAGATGTGCCCTTAGTTTAATTAAAACAGTTATCTACAGCATTTGGATGTGCAAAAAGATCATCTCTAGATAATTTAGGACAAAATTTGATTATAGCTTGTTATGTTTTAATTTCTTCAGGTTCCCTAGTCCTCTTTTCATTTTTGTGTCTCAAGTCTGTTACAAGTAGTTTTTTTTTTTTTTTTAAATGAAGAGATAAAAATCACAAGTTCAGGAAGGAAATTTTAAACTTTACTGAGATTAACAGAATCCTTTAAATTATATTTAAAAAGCATTTAGGCACAACTTGACCCTGGCTATTCCATTGTAATCTTGCAGTCTTGAAAAGAAACAAAACGGAAGGAATGAAACCACATACATTTTTGCTGGCAGGCTAATCAAAATATTATTTAATGTAGTGTTACAGGACGGGGACACAATGAAAAATGACAAAAGAATGCATATGCTATATGCTGTGACAGGGAAAAGACTAAATGTAATACAAATCTTACCTGTTAGTTTAGGTTCCTGTTTGGAATCAATGGTCTGCATCTTAGCTGTTTGTTCAGTTTCGACTGAAAACTGATTTTCTGTTTCCTCATATTCTGGGGGCACAAATATAACCATGAATAATTTTGAGATCCATTGGAGATACATAGAGGAAAGGCACTATAAAAAATGAAAAGTTTTTGTGACATGGCACAAAGATTTTTAGCTGATCACAAGCAAATAGGGAGTTAATTCCCTGCTTAGATACTACATAACTGTGTAGAGTCAAGTAACAGAGTAGGCCTGTGGACTGAGCCAATTAAATACTCAGAAGGAACAATGAAAATACTATAAAAACCAATTACTTAGTGAGCAGGAAAGGACTCAGGCTACACCTACACTATGAGCTAAGGGTGTCATTCTCTTGTTTGTAGATGTGCATTTGTGCTAGAGCGAGTATAAATAGTAATGTAGCCATTGTAATGTGGGTAGGAGCAACTGAGGCATGGTTTAACTATGCTGAGTTCATTGTGCCTAGTGAAGGTATTTACAAACTTCACATGGCTGCCTTACAATTGCCCTCTATTGGTACATTCTTGAGGAACACTACCATCACAGTCATTCTGCATGTTGAGAGGGTTTTTATTTCATACAGTGGCTGTAAGTTATTTACCATGCAAGCCATTAAAATACACTCTTTTATCCACTTGGATGGTCTCTGGGAGGATATCAGCATTTCTCTGTAGCATCCTGCCAACTATATAAAGAGTCTCTCTTTTCCTGATGAGCTTACTCCTGGCTGTGTAGAACACTAAAGCCCTCCTTGTATCTAGTTCGTGCAATATTTTTGTCCATGCATCCTCATGTGGCTTTAGGCAAAATGTAGGTAGGTTGATCTCTTTGTTGTTATGAAACAAAGTATTGACATTCAGGCTAAACTTTGGGTATGGGCAAAATGCCACTCTGTCTCAAAAAAAGATTGTATATGGTGGTTCCGACCTGAGAGCTCCCATCTTGCCTACCTGTTTGGCTGATGTTATGGCCACAAGGAATCCAACCTTGATGGGTGGTAGTCTCAGAGAGCACATTGCCATTGGTTCAAATGGTTGTCTGGTAATAGTCTTTAGAACAAAATTTAAAACCCATGGCGCCGTGGGCTGTCAAACATCGGGGTCAATGTTCTGTATACCCTTCATGAATTGTGTCATGATCTTATGAGGAAATACCATCTTCTCTTCCACTCTGAGATGGAAGGCTGAAATTACTTCCAGGTGGTCTTTGAGCGAGCTGTTAGTCAGGCCTGTCTGCCTCAGATGCAAGATGTAGTCCAGTACACTCAGTATTGGAGCTGACTGAGGTAAGATTTTCTTTTCCTCACACCATTTGGAGAACCTGTGCCACTTTTTAAGGTAAGTACTGTGTGCGGTTTGTTTCCAGCTGTTTAATAGAATGTTCTGTACTTGTTCTGAGCATTTCAGGTCCTTGAGTTGTAAACACTGAGCATCCATGCTGTGAGATGGAGTTTGCCCAGATGTGGATGCAGGGTGTCACACTCCTCCTGTTTAGGAGTGAAGCAGGCCCAGGAAAAGACCTGGGGCCCAGCCCAGGCCCAATCCTACCCAGCACCCTGGGCAGGGACCAGATTGGGCTCTTGCCATGGGTGGCCTGGCCCCAGACCCCTGGACAGGGAAGACAGCCGCTGCCACAGGTGGCCCAGCCCTGGACCCCCAAGCCAGGGATGGGGCCAGAAAAGAGAGCCACTGCTGCAGGTGGCCTGGTGGTGGACCGGGGCACTGGTACTGGGACTTGGGGATTAAGCCCCGTAAGCTCAGTGCCAGCAATGTCACTGGTCCTGGTAGAGCAGATCACTGTGTACTGGGAGTGTCATTGGTTTGGATGTTGATAGCCATAACAGGTAAGGATACTATGTCTGATGTGGCCATGCTGGGGCAATCAATATTGTTTTGGCTTCGTCCATTTTGATTTTCTGTATCGTTTTGTGTAATAATGCCATTGGGGAGAAAGGCATATGTTAGCATCCCTTGCCAACTCATCAGGAAGGCATCTTCCTGTGAATCCTTGCCTACTCCCATCTATGCAACATATCTAACAGAGAAAGGTTAGTCTCTTGGTGTCTTTGAATCATTTAGGACCAGAAAGCTTCAAGAATCTCATGTGCAAGCCTCTTTGGCTATGTCTACACTAGGGGCTTAAGTTGACTTAAGCAACTCGCTGGGCACATTTGGAGATCATTAAGTCAACTTAAGCACTTAATAAAGTCTACTTAGTGCAATAGAGCCTTTTAAGTTGATTTTATAAAGGCAACTTAAACAAATGGAACCTCACTAAGGTGCCTTAATGAAGTTGACTTTAAGTCAACCTTATTATATTGACTTCCCTCAGCCCTGTTGTATAGATGTAGCCTTTCAGAGCAATTTCCTGATTAGTTACAGAGCAACACAACTGATATAAGCTGAAAGCAGAACTGGCATCAAACACAATCTATGGATCTTTTTTTTTTTTGTTTGCAGATCGCTCACACATTCATAAATACAAAATGAAAAAGTTGATATCTGAAATAACTGATTATGTATGCGGCACAATATATCACTTAAACAAGGGCTGGCCAGAGCTGAGCCTCGGCACCGCAAGGATTGCCAGTTCATAGCCCCGGCACTTCAGCTGTCACTGCATAAGTTATGAATGTAAAAATTGTTTGAGTCCCAGTACCTAATTGCTTGAACCCTAAGACCTCTTTCATTACAAATTAAGCACTGCATACAGACAAGTGTCCTGTGTATTACTGACTGATCTACATTTTTTTTTAAAACATAACAAAGAATATGATGCATTTAAATCCATTATGCCCATCAAAATGGTGTAACTCTGATGTCAACAGGCATACTCCAGGAATTAATGTGGCCTGGTGAATATGTATAAATTGCAATTATTCAAATACACATTTATTCACAAGACAGCGAAAGGGCATCACATGGCACTCTTGGCAACTGTTCTTGACAAGATTTAACTGCATTTTTACACTGTGACTGTTATAAAAATGAGCTGTGTACATACAATTAATCTTTTCCTAAAAAATGTGTCACATGAGAGTTGTAGTCAATATGCCTGAGATGCATAAAGTGAAATAAAACAGAAGTCAGACTGACAGCAGCATGACTGAAGTGTTTTGATGAGTCAGTATTTGATTATGAAACCAAATGTAGCCGTGGGAAAACACAATTTTCTCTAAGGCTTACCATGTATTTACAGCAGAAATATATGACATTCTCTAAGATGGTGGTTGTTTTGATGTTCTCACCTATTTAAATGAAAGTTGCATGATCACAAACAAGAGATAATTTGCTGGTTTTTAATTCAGAGACTTTTTTCCACTCAATTTCACCCAGAATGAAGGTTCCCTATACTGTGCTGCAAGCTGGAACTCAATTATGCAGCACTGTTTTGACAAACTAATGGCAATGGAGAATACATTTAGTGTTACCCAAAATGTGTCCAATCAGTTGCAGTGTGTTGCGTGTTATATTATAGTAGATTCCTTTTCTGTCCCAGAAAGCAATAGATATTCTTAAAATCTTATTTTTCAATGCACAACTTCAAATATTGGTGACTACAACTATTTTGCTTTTTTTAAAAATGTGAACTATTTGACTGTGCAGATGCTACCTAAAAAGGGATGCCATGAACAGTTTAAGATAATTAAAAGAATGCTTTTCTTTCATTAAATAAGATCATTTGTTTTACATTTCATTGCTCATCTAAGCAAAGTAGTACAGTGAGATGTCTATCACATAATTTTTTTATTTGAGATTGCCACAATCAATTTTTCTAGAAATTAAAAGTATCATTTCCATAGCAACTGTAACTCAGCCATGCTAAATGTACATTAAAACACAAAAGTAATCAGAATATAAATTACCATAGAGTACATATAGACTGAGAAACAGTTAATGAGGGAACAATACAGAGAATTGCTTACTTTACAATAGCTGGAGTCCTTAAAGATGCTTTTCATAGAATCACAAACTGGGAGTGACCATGAGAGGTCATAAAACCCAGTCCCCTGCACTCCTAGCAGGCCCAAGCAGATCTTAATCCATCCCTGACAGGTGTTTGTCTAACCTGCTCTTAAAAATTTGCAATGATGGAGATTCTACAGCCTCCTTAGGCAACTTATTCAAGTGGTTAATCACCCTGATGCTTTCTAATTCTTTCCTAATGTCTGACCTAAATGTCCCTTGCTGTAATTTAAACTCATTGCCTCTTGTCTTATTATCAGTGGTTAAGGAGAATAATTTTTCTCCTTCCTCTATGTAACAGAATTTCCCTGGGTTGTCCTTATTTCCCTTTTTATAGATGGACACTATATTTGCTCTTTTCCAGTCTTCTGGGATCTCTGCATGGATCTCAGTGTAGGTGTGTGCAGGAATGAGCCTAGAATACTTTACCCAGAAGTAGCTGTTGGAGCTTCCCTTATGCATCCTATAGCACAGGTAAATGTATATCTCCAATAGATAACTTATTTTTTACCAATATGAAATCTTACAACTCTGAGAAATAGGGATTCCCCAGAGACAATTACTGATGTCAACTGAGCTTTAGCATAACATACTAAGATGGATTGTTTAATGACTGGGAAACTTAATGGGCTCTGTAATCCATTTAGAGAGTCTTTGAGATGGTGTGGCCTGCCTTTTGGCTTTATCAATGAAAACACACAAGCCTCGATGATTAGCAAAATGCCTTTGTTCTGGAAAGGTAAAAGATGTGGGTCTAGAAAGTCTAGTGCATGGCGTTTAGCTTCTGCAGGAGAGAGTCATGTGGCTTAAGAAAGAATACTTGTAAGTGTATAAGTTGGTTTATATGAAATTCCCAAAGCACATCCTAACCACATCTGAAATTTTTATAAGAAGTAACTCTGTCCTCATGGAACACAGTATATGGAAGTCTTGCTATCCAAGCCTGAATATTTTGCTTACAGTACAAGTTGAGGGAATTGCTATCAAGAACATTATTTTTACATTGTGCTGAGATGTTACAAAAACATGATGATATGTGTTCAAATGGAGGATCAATCAAAAAGAAAAGATTCAAGTCCCAGGTAAGGACAGAGTCCTTAGCAGTAGAAATGCATGACTTAGACCCTTTAAAAATCTAAATACTGTAGTATAAAGTCAAATGACTTCTAGAAGACAACTGATATAGCAGCCAGATGGAGCGGAAGAGAACTGACAATCTCAAAACAAGCAAAGAATCCTGTGGCACTTTTAAATATTAACGAATGTATCTAATGCATGAGCTTTCATGGGAGAAAATCCCACTTCAACAATTTCAAATGTAACAAAGAGAATAACTTGCAATAGAAGAATTCAAGGGGTGAATGTGACTCTAAACAGAATAATAAAAAATGTTTCCATTTAACTTGATATGTCCATCTAGGAAAGGCTTTTCTGCTCTAGATCTTAACTGCTCGTACTGTGTATGCTGCTGGCCTCTCTACCTAGCCCAGAAAGTTAGAAATGCCATGCACAGAGTGTGGTTTAGTCAGTTTTCTCAAAACTTTATTTTTATTGATTGTAATAATAATCTTCAAAAATGCCAAACAAAAATAGTTCAACATAATCCAACTGCTTACTTTCCTCAGATCCAGGAGCTTCCTTGACAGAGCCTCTCTGCCCCTGACAGCTGTTCCCTAATCCTCTGACAGGCTGTAAATAGGCAACATGGCCACCCCCACAGATAAACAGGAAACAGCAGCTGGCTCCCTGGCAGGCAGAGTCTGAAGGCATCTGTCCATGAGACTGGAGCTCCAGGGGAAGGAAAGGAAGTATAGAAGCAAGACCAGGGAGCTTAGTTCAGCCCTAGCCGCTGAGGAGGAAGGATGGCTGTCTCCTGACTGCCCAGCACCAGCCCACCCTCAGCCCAAGGGAGGGATCTCTACCCCAGTCCTCAGAGGGCTGGGTCAGCCCCCCCCCCCCATGGTGGGTGCCCTAGATGAAGGGCTAACTCCTTTCAGGGATGGGAAGCCGGGAGGGCTTCTGGAGTCAGGGGACCCTGAGCTTTTCCCCGAGGCCCTGGGCTTCTGCGACCCAGCCCCAACACCACCCTCCTGCGACCTAGAACTGCCATTTGCCATGGAGGAAAACTCCCCCATGGGCTGTGACCTGGCAGAGCTGCTCCTCGCAGAGGACCAAGTAGAGCGGTGCAACTTACCCCACTGGATGAGAGAGAGCTGCCTGACTTATCCCGACTGGATGACATGGAGGGTTTCTGCTCCTTGTCCCTGGGCAACTACCCAGAAGACTCTGCCACAGGGGCTGAGCAGGTACTACAGGGAGAGGGCGTAGGAAGTGACCTAAGGGAGCTGCACCTCAGGCACCCTGGCCTAAGCCCCATACTAGGGCCAGCGTGTTGCAGCAGGAGCACTGCTGACCCAATGGCTGAACCCTCAGTCACTGGTAGAGCCCTGGGCTGGGACAAGTGGAGACAGGCAGGCCTCTGTCCCCCTCCCTCTTCTCCCCTTCCCCTAGGCAGGGCTACCTGCGAGGATGTGAAACCCCAAAGTGGCAAAACCCATCTGATAATCGGAGTTGTTGTCTTCTCCAACCCAAGGACCTGCTATTTGCATGCCCTACTTAAAGAGCCACTGACTACTATTTGATTGGCTTGCCTCTGGGGCCAAAGACTAATTGTTTTTGGTTTGCCTTACTTAAAGAACCAAAGACTAATTGTTTGGGATGTGCCCTACATTAAGGGCTAAAGACTACTTGCTCACGCCACCTGAGAGGCTGAAACATACTGGTTTTTTTTTCCCCTCTCACTGGGTAAGAGACCAGAGACTAGTGACTCATTTGGTCCACGTGGGGGACAAGTGCATAGTCCATGGCTCAGAGGGATCGGGTGGATGCTTACACAGGCCATCTGCCTGGGTACTCCCCTGGGCCAAGCCCTGTCACAGGAACCAGCCTGCTTCCTATTGCTCATCCCTCAAATAAAAACTCTCAGATTTCATAGGAATCAGATGCTAATCAGACAAACAACTGACTTCTGATAAACCACACCAACAGGCCCAAACACCTGCTTCAGAACAGAGCTGGCTGACCAGCCCAAGAGGGAGATGTTCATCTGTCACAAACAGTCCCTAAACAGCTTCTCTCCACAGAATTCTGCTAGCTATTCTCCAAGTTGTCAGCTGTAGAGACCATGGGGCCAGCTGCAGCATTAGACCTTGGCTCAGTGCAATGATGTTTGGAGGAGAAAGAGGTATGACAGTGGCATTAGATTGGAATACCAGAACTGTTATGCCTAGGCTGGAGTGAACATCATCTTGGGTTTGTCCCGATGTAAATTCATGAGACCTCGGATTGAGTGGAAATGGGGGAGGAGGTAAAGTCACTGAATTCCTATTATGTTTCATATTGAGCAGAGAACACTTGACACTTCATATTCATTTTGGTAGCAAGCTTTGCTATTGAGGGAACTCACCATTTTAGGAATACTTAATCTAGAACAGAGTCTTTTAAATCTCTCTCATGAGTAATGGAGCTTTTCCTGCTCAGCTGATCTGCCAAATCATTCCTGAAAGGTCTCAAAATCTGTTGTAGGAGTAGAGAGAATTAATACTTCATCTGGGTATGATAAAAATAAAAGGGGAAGTAGCTGATTCTTAAATCCACAAATTCTAAGGTCAGAAGGGACCAATATGATTGTTTTGTCTGACCTCTTGCAGAGTTTAGGCCACAGAACTCACCCATTCACTCCTGCAATAAACCTCTAACCTATGATTAAGTTATTAATTCTTCCACAAACCCTAAGAATGAGGTTCCTACTTGACCTCCCCTAGATGATACATTGAAAGGAAAGTTGCAACCTCCCAGATGGTTTCCCAGGAGGATGTGATCTATTAGACCTGAATCTGGAAGACCAAAGAGCTTAAAAACAATTAGGTAATCGAAAGAGCCACTGAATCAAAATGGTTCTTTCGAAACAATGCCATTTGGAGGTGTTGTTTGAAAACAACATTGTTATGATTAAATGGATTTGATCTTCATCCCAGGGTGCATGACACCCTGGAAGGAAGGCCTGCCCCCTCAGCATCCTGGCCAGAGTGTGAGCAGGGGGCAGCAGGGGCAGGGATCCCCAGGCACCCCTTATCCCTTGCCACTGGCTGGGCAGGAGGGAGGGATGGCAGGGTGCCCCTTATCCCCCACTGCGATCCTTGCCCTGGGGGCTATTTCATTGGCCCTCCTTGGGAGAGCCAGGCAGGGGATTGGGTGGCAACATGGCCCTGCTAAGGGGCCATGTTGCCATACCTGCAAGTGTGCCGCTCTCCCAAATCGAACTGGCAAGTCCTGTGTCAGGACATGCTAGTTTGATTTTTTTTTTTTTTTTTGGTCTGGACTGTTGAACCTGACTTAGCATGAATCGATATAATGACTTTTATGTTGATTCAGCTTAAAGCGATTCAACTGGAATCAATTTTGCTATATGTGTGTGTGGACATAGCCTCAGGGTTTAACCCTCACCTATAAGGCCAGTATTTCATCCCATATGAGAGAGACATATGATCTAAGGATTTGTGGGACTTGAACCCAGCTCTGTAGGGCACCAAGCAGGCTGGTGCTTCCACACCACCATGCATCCTCAGCAGACTGACCATTAACACATCTTACATCCATGGAGACCAGTCACTGCAGAAAGTGCTGCCCAAAGGAGAAATGACTGAAAGGTCCTCCTGTCTCCTCTGACTGGCCCAGACCTACTATTTAGGCCTGGAGTGAAGCCAGGAAGTCATCTGTGCAACAGAACAGATCTTTTAGCTGCTATTGAGATGGATCCAGCCTCACTCCAGAATTATGAGACTTAGATTCAAGATTTCAGAAAGAAAGTGAAAGTGCAGATGCCTGACTTAGAGCAAAAGTGATGCACATAGTTTCATTTGTTAAACTGACAAACTGGAGTAAATGAGCCTGCAGAATCAGGGAAGGGTCCTACTCCCTACTGGATGGAAGTTCCTGGTGTGAAATCTGTGGCTAAGGGTGCTTGGTGGGGGATCACCCCACTTCTGGCTAGTGAATATGTTTCTACTGCCTTAGACTGATTATACACAGGAGGCTGGTGTGGGCTGGCCAGAACCAAGGGCTCCACTTAGCAAAGCAGACCAGATTTGTTGTGGCCATGCTCGTGCTATCATTATTATTATTGTGGCTCTGTCCTGATGTATTTTGTAGAGAACCTTCGGTATCATTGGTACTGGGGGAAAGGCATATAGGAGTGCCTGGCTCCACTCTAGGAGAAATGCATCCCCCAATGAGCCCTGTTCCAGTCCCCCTTGTGAGCAAAACTGGGCATTTCTTGTTCAAGACCGTAGCAAAGAGAATCGATTGTTGGGAACCCCCACTGATCGAATATGTCTAGGAGGATGTCGTTCCAAATTTCCCATTCATGAATGTTTGTGAATATTCTGCTTAGGGAGTCTGCGATAGTATTGCTTTTGCCGGGAAGATATATTGCTGACATGTGGATGTTGTGTGCAACGCACCATTCCCAAAGGTCTGTTGCTGCCAGGCATAATGTTTGGGAGTGCGCCCCTCCTTGGCAATTGATGTATGTATGCACACTATGTTGTCTGGGCAAATCATAATGGTTTTTCTGGCTAAGATGGGAAGGAAGTGATGGCATGCTTTCGAACTGCTCTTAGCTCCAACATGTTGATGTGTAGGCATTTTTCTTGTGTGGACCACTTCCCCTGTGCTGTGTGGTGTTGAAGGTAAGCTCCCCATGCCATAAGGAAGGGATCTGTGGTGGTGAGTAATGATGGTTTTTGGGCCACAAAAGGCACCCCCTGCATTAGGTTGTGATGGTCTGTCCAACAGTTCAGTGAGTCTTTGCCTATCTGTGGGATGTAGAGAGTGCTGCCCAGTGTGAGATGTCAGGTTTTGAAGTGTTTGAGGAACCACATCTGGAGGAGATGCATGCAGAGTCTGGCATGCTGGACGAGATGTTGTTGCTGGCATATGTCCGAGTATTTGCATGCAGACACGGACACTGGTAGCTGCGGAATTTTGTATGAGATGGACAAGATTCCTTAAGTTGTTGTATCAGATATGCCCTGGCTGATTGTGTGTGGATTTGTGCTCCTATGAAGTGTATCTCCTGCAATGGGGTGAGAGAATTTTTTTGTAAATTATAGTGAGGCCCAGGGGGGGAGAGAGGTTTTCTCTTGTTCTCACTGCTTGCAGCATAGTATTGTAGGTTTGTGCCTTTATTAGGAAGTTGTTGAGGTATGGGAAAATGGTAATTCCCTGTTTTCATAGGAAGGCAGTTGTTGCAGCCATCAGTTTGGAGAAGACTCTTGGTGCTGAGGATAGGCCAAAAGGAAGCACTGTATACTTAAAGTGCTTGTTCTGAAATAGGAATCTCAAATATTTTCTGTGGGGAGGATGGATTGGGACATGAAAGCAGGCATCTTTCAAGTCAAGGGACTCCAACCAGTCCCCCTTCTCCAGTGATGGCAGAATTGTATTCAATGTGACCATCTTGAATTTTTGAACTTGCACAAATTTGAGTTTCTGGAGGTCTAAGATTGGCCTCTAGCCTCCTGTTCTTTTCTCAGTCAGAAAATATGGTGAGTAAAAACCTCTTCTCGCATACTCTTTTGGGACTTGTTCTATTGCCCTGGTGTGGAGTAGATTGTCTATCTGCTGTTGCAGGAGGGGTATGTGAGTAGGGTCTCTGAAGAGGGATGTGGAACAGAACTGGGTTGTGGGTCTTGACATGAAGGGAATGGAATAGCCTTCGGTGGTAACCTCTATGACCCACTTGTCTGTTATTTTTGTCCATTGGTGGAAATATGCATGCAATCTGTCCCTGAAGGAAAGCAGTTTCAGGATGGTATTGCTCTGTGGAGAAAGGGTTGGTTGGACAAACTCTCAACAATGGCATCAAAACTGCTGTTTTGAAGTGTACCTTGGGGGTTAGATAGCGTTTGGTTGTTTTGTCTTCTTTGGTGTTGTTGCCTCAGTCTGGATCTGACGTTGTCGAATCTTCTGTTAGGTTGACTTTGAGCATATCTGGTGTTAGTCATCTGATGCTTATTATATCTCCTTCAAGTTGTAGGAATGCATATTCCTAAGGTTCTGAGGGTTGCTCTAGAATCTTTTAGAGTATGCATGACCTCATTTGTCTTTTCTCCAAACAGGTTGTTTTTATTGAAGGGGAGGTCCTCAATGGTGTTCTGGATTTGTTTTGGTAAGCCTGCTGCATGAAGCCACGATGATCTACACATGACTATGGCTGTGCCTATGGTTCTCGCTGCTACATCATCAGCATCCAGAGAGGCTTGAACAGCTCTTTTGGCTGTAAGATGTCCTTTCTTTATTAAGGCAGTAAACTGCTCTCTTTTGTCCTTAGGAATAGGATTAGCAAATTCAGATACCTTGGTGTAATTATCATGGTTGTAGTTGGATGGTACCGCTGTGTAGTTAGCTACTCTCAATTGTAAAGTGGCTGAGGTATAGATCTTCCTGCCCAGCAGGTCAAGCTTTTTGTCTTCCTTGTCCAGAGGGTGAGATCTGTTGTGGTTCTGTGTGGTTCTTTGATTTACCACTTCAATGACTAGTGAATTGGGTTGTGGATGGGAGAAAAGGAATTCATTACCCTTTGGGGTGACAAAATACTTTCTGGCTGCCTTTTTGTTGGTTGGGTTAGAAGAAGCCAGAGTCTGCCAAATTGTGTTCATTGGCTCCATTATGCCATCATCCATCAGTAAGGCGATTTTGGTGGATACTGTCGATTGTAAGATTCTGTAAAGCTTATGTTGTGTCATGGAGCTATCCTGTGTAGGGATCTCCATGCTGTCAGCTACTCTTTTGAATAATTCCTGGAACTGTCTTGAATCATCAGATTTGGCTTGCATAGTTGAGGTGCTCTGAGGTTCAGTCTGGTTGGGAGTCATGGCTGTTGTTTGTTATTGAGTAAGAGTAATAAGATGCTATTGCTGCTGAGGTGAAGTTGTTGGTTGCTGAGTAGGGATTGCAGTCTGTGCAGTAGATGGGACCACAGGAAAAGTGGTGCACTGGGGCCAATTTCCCCAACCGACCCATGGCATGTTAAAGGGAGTATTCATGAACCATGGGGGTATTTGCCAGGCGTACCCAGTGCTTGGGTTCTGGGGTGCTGCCTGTATGGGTTGCTGGTTTGGTATTGGGTCAGGGACAGAAGTTATGATGTCCACTGACATTTTTGTCCAGTGAAGAGAAGGAGAGAGGATAAAACTGCCCTGGTGAAGTCAGTCACACAGAGTGGTGATATGGGTAAAGAAGTTGTGATGTGATCCTCTTTTAGCTCACAGTGATGAGATTTGCACCTGTGTGTTTTGTGGGTTGGTTCAGGCAGAGAAGTTCCCTGAGAGGAGCATTGCTGCTGTTGAAGTGCCTGCTGAGTCAGCGCCAGGACCTCTGTTTGAGTCTGTATAGGTGTAGTGGTCCGCGCTAACGGCACTGGAGCTGGGGAGAAAAAAGTGGGCGCCCGCAATTGAAGGGGGCACAGCACCCGGTGTTGGCATCTGTGCCAGTATTGCCATTGTTGGTGCCATTGAAACTATTGACAGCATGGAACCAGTTGTCGGCATGCCAATTGGAGCTGCTTTTTCATTAAGCCTGCGCTCTTTTCTAGAGCTTTTTGGGCAATCCCCCATTTCTGGGGTACAAGTAACAGAGGTTCTCTTGTTCTCAAGGGTAGTGCATCCTCTTTCATTGCTTCTAAACTTTTTAGTGGGCAATGGGGACAGCATGGAAGAGTGCCTCTTCCGCACTACATTCTGGCTCTGAGGGGAACGAGTGGGCTCAGATGCCGGTTGGAGCAAGCCTTCCATTAAGAGTATTTTCAGTTTCCTCTCTCTTTTCTGGTCTGGGAAGTGAGGTTTCTGCAGTGTTGGCACTTTTGTGTTAGGTGTCCTTTGCCCAGGCACCTAATGCATTCCTGGTGACCATAAGATGCCAGCATCACCTCCCTGCATGAGGCACAATGCTTGAATCCCGAAGGACTCGGCATGGTTAATAACTGTTTCTTTTCTCTCTTTCTCTCTTTTCCCCCCCCCCCCCCTTCAGGGTTTGCTGTGAAAGGGGAACAGGAGGAGTCTGAAGAAGCATTACAGGTAAGTTAGTGGGTAGTATTGGGAGCTGCCATGATCTCCATCTTTGGTCAGAGGCAGTAGAAAAGGAACTGAGGGAGGGAGGCGTGTGCGTCACCACTGGCGCGAATGTGACAGCGGTCCCTGCTGGGGCACATGCCTCTCCCCCATGGGTACTGCTTTGGAATCTCCGATCTTAGGTGTGGGGTGTCACCACACACCTGAAGTGGAGCAGCTGGCGACACTGCTCAAAGAAGAATATAGTATTACATTGACTAGGACACATCACAAACTGGTGTGAAAACTCTGCTGTGCTATAGAGGAGGGCATGTTGCTGCTGGCAAACGAACATAGATGTGCTGATGAATTCTGAGCTGTCTCCAGCTGCTCCTGTTTGGAAGAAGGCCCTCATAGCACAGGGTTTTTCAGCACCAGGAGGAAATAATTCTCTCAGACCTCCACAAAAATACTGATAGCTGAGTTGGTCAAGGGGTTCAGGAAAGAACATAGTGAAGTACTCTCTTCCTGAGGTGTTGAGTAACCAGTTAGAGTCCTAGATTTGTAAAATAATTTGGACAATGAAACAATTCCAAAGAGATTTTGTTAAATTAAATTAATGTCAGATGATACTTGCTTTCATTTTTGTCTTCAGAAGGCTCTAAAGACTGCTGATTTTCTTCTTTTAATTTCAGCACCTCTTGCAGTTCTCGTCTGAAATTAGAAGATTCTATATCTTTATTTGTATAAAATATGGCTGAAACACATTTCAAACTTATTAAATGCAAGTGAGGATGTGGAAAAATAACATTCAATATTAAGATACAGTTTGGCAAATATGCTTCTTCTAAGTTATTCATTACTATATAAAAGTCAGTGACAATTTTTATTTTGACAAATAAACAAATGACAAGGACCATGATGAAAACATATTATCTAAAGCAGTGGTTCCCAATCTGCGGCCCATGGGGGGCTTTCAAAGTGGCCCTCTGCTCCACTCCTGCTGGCTGCAGAAGGCAGCCATTGCCTGTGGACCCAGGCAGAGCACATTGCCTTAGGGCTATGTCATGAGATGCACTCTGGGGTATGATCTGTGTAATTTTTCTGTTCACCTTTGCAATGAATTGTATGGTTTAGTGCAAAATATGCCATGCAAGGTTCCTTTATGAATGCTCATAACATGCTCTGCATTATTGCTATGGTGTCATATTTTCAGCAGCATCATGTTTTACAGATGTGAAACATGTTCCATGTATTTCACATGGCTCAGGTGGGAGACAAAGAAGCACAGCTGTTTCCCAGCACACAAATGCCAGGGCTGCAAAGCACACATTCAGAGAAAATAAGAATGACAATGGGATAGCTAAATGTCTGTAGCAGCTTGGACAGAGAAAGTGAAATCTCCCACCCTTTCTGAACAAAGAAAATCACCTGGTAGAAGGAGGAGGAGGGAAGGGGGTGTTTGAAAAGGAGACACTTTGAACTGCTAGAGGCTTTTTTGCCAGATAGTCTATCTTGAAAGACCTCCATCTACAAGCAAGGACTGAACCTATCCACATGACCAGGAAGGCCACTAGCAGCCAGGCATGTAGGTAGGACAGAAAATAGACTGAACAGTAAACTTGAGATTAGAATGCATCTTATATTTTCCATTGCTAGTGGTTAACTCTTGACAGCTTTATTAAATTATTGTGCATTGATCTGTTATATGCTTACTTAAAGTCATGTGCTACTCAGTAAACTAGTGTTTGTTTTTATCTAAAGCTGTGAGGATTTTAGAGTGTGAGAGAGCAAAAGTTGTTGCATTTCTGTTTCTTTGTTAAACAGATGGATCTCATGTTTTTGAGCTTGCAGTGATTTGGGAAGAGCCCCAATCCCTGCAAGATGGAAGTTTCCAGTATGGTATCTGGAGACTAGGGATGCTTTCTGGCGAACTGTCTCCTGAGTGGCTGGAGAGTGCACATCAACTGCCTGGGACTAATTACATGCAGGTGGCTGGTGTGGGCTGACCCAGGAGTGAGTGGCCACCTAGCAAAGTGAGGTAAATTGGGGTCCAGGAGTGGGTGATTGGGGAAGTACAGCAGGAGAAGAATGTCACAGGCTATGAGACTGCACAGGCTCATTGCTACAGCCAGGGAGACTGGGAGATCAGCAAAGACGGAGGCAGCCTCTTCAATGAACTCCTTTCATCTGGATGCAGTGGGTAGTAGGGGAATGAGAAGGCTGCTGGCAGACACTGGTGGCCCTCTGGGGTTGCAAAAATGGTATTTGTGGCACTCACACAAAAAATGCTGGCAACCACTGAGATCGAGAATCTTCCTACACTAAATGTGGTTATATAAGTTTAGTGTTAATCTCTGATTAATACTAAGGTAAAAACATATTGCAGGACTTTGGACCCACCAGGACTATTTTTAATATTTTTAGTGCACTATGTTAATGGATATAGATTCAGAACTCTGTTGTGTAAAACAGATGTAGGAATTATTATGCCCATTAAAGCAGTATATGTTCTTGTAGCATATATTAGCTTATATCAAATGTAAATTGTTTTTTATTGGTATGCATTCATCAGTTGTTATACATTTATTACCTGGTTTCTTCCTCCTCTTTTTGCTTTTTTAATGCTTCATCTGTAAGTCTTTCCAAAATTTTAGAATTAATTTCATCTTTGTTTGCTAAGTACAGTCTCTGTAGTAAAAATATTCCTGCAATACAATTATAAACGAGTAATATACTTTTGATAGCAATATAAAATTACTATTTCTTTAGAAGGGGCATGCTTTTAAGAGATGGAGGCCATTTTATAAAGGGTTGACAGCTTAGACACATTTTTAAATTTTAGTAAAGAAGTATGTGCCCATTTAAATGACAGATAATCATTTTTGAAAAATTTAAAGCTTTGTTTTCTGTTCCAACAGCCTAAGAACTTGAGTGTGGGATATGACCAGGCTGTGGTGGAGGATAATGATTGAAATTTAACAAATCTGTAATTGTTGTCTAGTTTGTATGTGTGCCCACAGTTTAAGAATGGCAATATTTTCTAAATAACATTGAAAAAAATATAAAGTCCATGAATCCATATTATTGCTGCAGGGTATGCAGAAATAAAGACCTATGTCCTCAGTTCTGCAAGGGTCTTATCCACCACAACAAAACATTTAAAAATAGTTTAAGGAAATAATCCACTAATACAGCTATCAAAAGGCAAGAAAGTACATATTAGCCTTCCCTAGACATTGATTCCTTCACATTACCATGCTCATGCCAAAACACTCATGGTTCTTCCTGTCACCTCCACACGAACATGCATTTTTAAAACTGTCTGTACTGGAGTGGTTAGAAATATATGTTGTTTGATTGCTGGGAATGCTGAGTTGTGCTACGCTGAAGAAGATGGTTTGTGTATGCTTGTGTATTGTGTGGATTTTTAGCTGATTGTTGAGTTTAAGTGTATTGTTTGTTTAGATAACTGCTAATTAGAGCAACTGTTTTTAAATGGAAGTACTTTATAATTAACAGTAGGTAGTATTTTCAGAAGCTATCTTTTGTAATGTTTCCTAACTCTGTTATTTAGGTGATATAATGAGCAAGTGTGCTCTTACGTTCTTTAATATTTAAATTTGTAGCTGGAGTTATGGTTGCATGTTTTGTAGAGTCACAGGAAGGACACTTGCATTACAGGCAAAATGATAATAGAAAACAGGGAGAGAAACTGATATGTTTTGGTATAGAGGAAGATCCCTACAGAATTGCAGGTGGGACATAAGCAAACTTCAACTGACATTTTTTGGAATAGTAACTTAAACAAAGACATAACCATTGGAAAAAGATTGTAATTTTTATGCCTTAAAAGTAAAACATTTACTAACCATTTTTTTCTGTATTCTTCAGACAGATAACAGTGTCAGGTAAGAGGCCTTTTTCTGACAAGACTAACCAATGCTCTGATTTCATAGGATAGTTATCCAGTACCCATCCTCCTTTTTCTGGAGCTCCAGGAAACCTGTCTTTGTTCTTCTTAGTGAGCTGTTACAAAATGTTGGATTTAGTTGTAGAACAAAAAGACATAAATACAATAAAAAAAGCAAAGAGTCCTGTGGCACTTAAAAGACTAACAGATTTATTTATTGTATGAGCTATCATGGGAGAAAATCCCACTTCATCAGGCTCCTTGCTTTTTTCGATGAACTAGACTAACATGGCTGCCCCTTTGGAACTTGGCATAAATACAATAATATCAGTGACTTGTTTAGAAAACCAATGCAACACAAATTCTTTGAGTTTTATTAACCTGTTTCCATGTCAATCATCTCTGTGATGAAAGGTCTTTTTATTATTTATAGAAGAGATTTGCAAGTTACTTGCTTGGGTGAAGTAAAATATTTCAGAACAACTTAAAATGAATGTATAAAAATATACTGTAGTTTTCCAAAAAGGTTAACTACAGAGAACGTAGACTCAGGTCTCAGGAATAATAGCTACAAACTAGCTAACAAATCTAAAATAATTAAGGACTCTTGTATATGACTCCGGTCATGAAATATGCAGATCATTATGTAGCTTTGAAACACATTCTAACAACATTTTAAGCACCTAACTAGAATCTTCAGCTGCACGTAGAAGTATACAGGGTTAAGCCATTCTTTTACAGCAGTAGCTAAATGGGAACTATAGCAAATTTTTCTTCTACCCTGTTTAGAAAAAATAATTTATTTTCACATAATTTTTGTCTGTATTGCAGTTCTTTTTGTACAAGGACACCCTTGCTTCTCCCTTAAGGGCTAGTTAGTGGAATTTCACCACATCAGGTGAAAGTCAATGCACAACAAATATACCTAAGCCTTTCTAGGAATCTCTAAATATCAGGGAAAATTCAGACATGTTTAGTTTAGACCCTATCATTTTATATGTATAATTGGTATTATGTTTTCCAGTGCACATTATTTTGCATTTATCAACATTTGAATGCCATCTGTGATTTAGTTGCCCAGTGACTCAGTTCTATGATATCCCTTTGTAACTCTTTGCAGCCTGCTTTGGACTTAACTATCTTGAGTAGTTCTGTATCATTTGAAAATTTTGCCACCTAACAGTTTAGCCCTTTTTCCAGATCATTTAGGAGTACATTGAATGGTACTGGTCCTAGTACAGACTTCTGAGGGACATCACTATTTCTCTCTCTCCATTCTGAAAACTGACCATTTATTCCTACCCTTTGTTTTCTGTCTTTTAATCAGTTATGGACCCAGGAGAGGATCTTCCCTTTTATTCCATGATCACTTTCTTTGCTTAAGGGTGTGTTCACACAGCAGTCTTTTATTTCGAAACAACAGAGGTTGTTTCGAAATAAGAAAGGCCATGTTCACACGACGCACCGTTGTTTCGAAACAACGGGTTGCATTGTTTTGGAACAACGGTGTTTCGAAACAACTTAAACCCCATGTGGGGACGAAACAACGTTGTTTCGAAACGATTGTTTTGAAACAATGCCGTCTGAACATGTTGTTTCGAAACAACAGTGACTCGTTTAGAAATAACTGTTTGAACATGCTATTTCGATTCTTGCTTTTTTTCTTAATTTGAATTAACAAACTGTTAATTCGAATTAACTTATTTCAAAATAAGGTGTTATTTCGATACAACTTGTATCGAAATAACCCCGTGTGTGAACATAGCCTGAGTCTTTGGTGAGTGAACTTGTCAAAGGGTTTCTGAAGATCTAAGTACGCTATATCAGTGGATCATCCTTGTTCACATATCTGTTGACCCCCTCAAAGAATTCTAGTAGATTGGTGAGGCATGATTTCCTTTTACAAAAACCATGTTGACTCTTCTCCAGCAAGTATTCATCTATCTATCCAGCAAATAGTATTTATCTGTCTGATAGTTCTTACATTAGTTTAAATTAATTTGCCTGATGCTGAAGTTAAGCTTACTGGACTGTAATTTCCAGGAACGCTTCTGGGGCCTTTCTAAAAAAAATTTTTATCACATTAGTTGTCCTCCTGCCATCTGGTTCTGTAGCTGGTTAAAGTTATAAGTTATATTGCCGTAGTTAGTAATGCTACAATTTTTGTGTAGTTCTCCTGTCTGAATATGGGGAATTAAACAAAATTGAGGAAGTTAATTAAACAAACATTAACTGAATATGCTTCCACCCAACCCATATTGGAGCCTGTCAAGGACACAAGCTATGTTGCAGATACAAAAGGGGAACTACACAACATCTGAAAGGAAGGCGTATTCTCATAATCGCTAACTGCTTGATCAGCAGTCAGGAGTAGCACCTCTTAATTCATTATTAGCACTATAACCATCAATACAGCTGTTTAGTACAATGACACATTGTACTATACCTTGCTTAAGAACCAAGTTGAAGACATCCAAGCCTTTCTATACTGCTTCTCTAAGACCCTACTCAATAGCATAAGAGGTTTACAGCAAAAATAATAATAATAATAAAAAATAAAATTTTGGCTTCCTAGTTCAATAGCTACAAATGTTACGCCTTAAAGTAAGCTAATACATAGTATGTTTGGAGTCAAACTGAAACTATATAATGTGAACTATAATGGACAATTTGAAAAATAAATGTTGCCACAGGAATATATATTTGAATGTTTTGATACTGATATTTTTACCTCTGTAATGGCTTCCTCTAAGACTTCAGCATATATTTCAGCTGATAGCATTACTGGAGATTGAGCTGCAATTTTTACTGCTTCTTCTATTAAAGCTTGAACTTCTGGATGATCAGCAGTTACTTCTGACTCTGTGCTTATTGACATATCTTCTATTGTGTTTGCAAGGAACAAATATAAATTAATAAAAGAGTTAATATCTTAGAATTCACAGTGGTTTTCATCTAAAAGACTTATAAATCATTTTATGGATTTTATAAATTAGTTTGTGTATTTTATAAACAGAGGTCACTTAAATGACCACCATAATGGAACTGAGGAGCCATTTAAAAACATAGAAGCAATTACACAACAATTTTAAAAAAGTTGCACATATGAATTGAAGAGTATTCACTCTAAATGTATTTAAGTATTTAATAATGACAACTGAAATCCTTGATTTTTATGCCTCATTCAAAAGATAATCATTGTACTGTGTAAGAGGTTAACACCAGAAGGGGTATTAGTTTAATATTGACTCAGAGAGAAGCGTGATACCAACTTAATCACATTATTATTTCCTGTAGCACCCTCAAAGGTCCTCTTTTAAGTCTCTAGTCAAAGAGTTAAGCTGCTCTTACTCACTATGGTATATTAGAAATAACAAAAATCACAGAGCAAGGTGACAGCTCATCAACCTACAAGCCAGGGGTAGTCAATTGTTTTTGTCAAGGTCCAAATTTCTTGGTCAAGGTATAGTTAAGGCCCAAACTCCATAGAAAATACTGCCCAATAATAATGAATAAAAAGATTTCAGGGTTCATTCAGAAATATCTGGCAGTCTGGATTTGGCCCTTACTCTACCTACTGACTACCCCAGTATAAGCTAGTAGACCTACATTCCCAAAGATTGATAAGAGCTAGTCTACATTTAAAACTTGTAGTGGCACAGCTCTGTGTGCCACTGTAAAAATATTTGTGTAGTTGCATTATGTTAGAGGGAGGGAGTTCTCCCACCAACTTAATAAAACCACCTAAACAAACAGCAGTAGTTATAGCAACAGCAGAGCATCTCCTGCGAATGCAGTGCTGGCCAAACAAATGTTTACACTAGCAAAACTTCTGTTTCTCAGCGGAGTGGCTTTTTTCATACTTCTGAGCAACAAAAGTTTTGCTTGCATAAGTGCTAGTATATAGAAGGTCTGTCAATTACTCATGTTGATTAGCTTATTGTATGCAATCATTCATTTTTTGTACTATATGTATACAGAGAAAGAGAACTTTAAATTCAATATAGACATAACAATGAAAAATCTTGACACAATTAGATTTACCAGAAATGAATTTGGCGTTTTTGTCAAGTAGCACTATTCACACAATACATAATGCATTTTATACAGTAACTCAACAATATATTTTTGTTACTATTTTATCAAAGCATATGGAAAAATTACTGATCTAGAAATGCTCCCAAAATATTTAATCATTTCAATGTATATAAATATAATATATATACACATAGAGAGAGAATTTGAATATAAAGATATTGAAATGATTAAATATTTTGGGAGCATTTGTAGATCAGTAATTTTTCAATATGCTTTATTGATAAAATGGTAACAAATATACTGTTGAGTTACTGTATAAAATGCATTATGTATTGTGTGAATAGTTCTACTTGACAAAAATGCCAAATTCACTTCTGGTAAATCTAACTATCAAGATTTTTCATTGTTATGTCTATGTTGAATTTCAAAGTTCTACATATATCACGATATATGCATTAAATTATAATCTCTTTGATACAGAGATACATCTTCTGGCATGTTTGTACATTGCAAAACAAACATAGACATAATTGTAATTAAAAATATTAGCACCATTTAGTTCTTCTGTGGTTCCTTCTTCATCAGTTCTGGATGTGGAAGTATCCTCAGTGGTGTATTTAGTATCCACTACAGTTATGGAATATTATAACATTAAGAACATTATGATACAAGAATTTTTTTTGTCAAAGTACAAATAATACATTTAAGTAATTCTGTATTTTTTGTAGAGACTTCTCTGTTACACAAAAAGCAGTATATTACAATCATACTAATGCTATTTCAAGAATGTTAAATTTGATTATTATAGTTCAAATTATACTTTAGTAAAGTCCAGTTTATCAAATAATTTTGTAATTGGCAGCTCCTACATGATTCACTAAGGTGTTCATGAGATTCCACTAATGATTATGTATAACGGTAGGACTGCATTTCCATGACATTGCTAACATGGAAAAAATACTGTTTAATATTTTGTATGCAGTGCCATATATTTATCCAAAGTGTTCACACAGAGATCAACCTCTATACATTCTTCCAACAATCTACCACAAGTCCCCACTTAACATAGTCAACTGGATATTTCATCATATTATGATGTCTTTCAGAGATACTGAAAAAATCTTGGGCTAAATTCATCATTGGTCTAATTCCACTTAAATATTGGCATTATTCTAGGAATTAATTTTGTTGTATTATAGCAGATTGAAAAAATAAATCAATAGAACTTCACAATCAAGAAATAAGTCTCATGAAATATGGAAATACAAAAAGTTAGTTTCTAAATGACTGACTCAGCCACATGGAGCTCAACTCACCTGCTGAAATCAATGAGAGTTATTTTAATACTTTTAATGGGAGTTAGACTGGATTCATTGTGCACCTCATGCTCCTTTGTATCCAATGATGTAAGGAGACTTTAGTTATTCAGAATTTATTTGCACTTTGAACTGGACTGTGTTTTTCAAAAAATGTACAGGACAAACTAAAATTCTGCCCAGCTTTCTTGTGCTCACATGTGTCATACCAACAGAATGGAGGCAAAGAATGTAGTTATTTAAAAACTTTTGTTAATATATTAAAGGCATGATTCAATTAGGTTTATTACATGCTCATAACTTGTGCCATTCAAAACAGATTTTGATTGAAACAATTATTTAAAAAAAAACACAGTAGACCACCCAACAGCATGTGTCCAAGCTAGGGACTCTGTCCCTGACAAATTTCAAGTTCTAATGCCTCAATGACAAGAGCAAAGAGCTTGTGAAAAATAACTACATTTTTAAAAATGTCAGAATGTTTATTCCTGCACCTGCTATCTTCAGTCTTAAAAGATGATGAATCATTTTGGCTCAAACTTTCAGAAGCATTTATTTCATTTTCAATCAGAATCCAGACATGAAAATAATAAAATTTAAAGATTAAAAGCTGAGTAAGTTATAAAAAATTGGCATGGCCTTTTAGAATGCTGAATGCTAAATGCTTTGAAAAAATGTTTACCTATTTTTCTGTAATTGTTGTTTTTGCAAGATGTGTTGCAGATATTCATTTCACTGAAGGGGGGTGTATGTGAGTGAGTGAATGAGAGACAGACACTCATGCACAGTTTTTGGAAAACTTTCTTTCAGCAGTATCTATTGGGAAAACATGAGCATTGTTTGATGCTTGTTGCCACTCTGCACAGATATAAAGGGTCATGCTGCCCCAACCTCTGTCAGTTCCTTCCTACCAGAAAGTCTTAAACAGAGAGGGAAAGGAGAGTGGGTCATGGAATGAGTATGTGCAGCACATTTTGAAAATCAACAATTACAGCAAGATAAGTAACCATTTTTAATTCAAGTGATTGGAACTATAGTGGAATGAAAATGTGCAAAGGGATAGCCATGTTAATCTAGTTCAGCAAAACAAAGAAGGAGTCCTGTGGCACTTTTAAAGACCAATAAATTTATTTACCACATCAGTTTTTGTGTTACTCTTCTGGAAATTGTGGGGAGCGGTATACTGCTCTCAACCAACAGGTCAAAATGATTGTTTAGGTAACCCAGTTTGTCTAGAAGAAATGGCAGCTGCAAAGGCTAGTGGAGGAGGAGGGTACCTGTTGTAACTCCTGCCCCTCTCTTTGAATAGGTCCTGGTAATTCATCAGGAAGGCCTGAAGCTGTCGAGAATGCTGTGGACTTTCTTTTTGCTGCTGGTCTATAGATACCCAGAGACTTACGGGGTGTCCTGGTATCCTTAAACTATGAAACTTCTCTTTTACTTTATTGGAAACTAGCAAAGGAGCTTCAAAAGGGAGATCTTCAGTTGTTTGTTGCACCTCTTAAGGAAGACCTGATGACTCCCACCAAAATGAACACTGCACAGTGACAGAGGAAGCCATAACTCAAGTTCTAGAGTCTGCCACATCTAGGCTTGGCCTAATTTGCCCTCTTCCAATATAGCGTGAAAAATGAATTATACTCACCTTTGTGCAATAGCCAAGGTTCTTCAAGATGCATGTCCCCAACATGCTGTACTTCAGGTGTGTGTGGGCACACCCCGCACCTAGAATCGGAGCAACTGGTGAGTGGAGCTGCCGGACAGAGGGCGGAGCCAAGGGACAATGCTATTCGATGGAGTGAGTGACAGTAGTTGGTGCCGGCGGACAGCTGGCGTGAGAGACACTTCCTATGTACTCTGGGGTTGGTTGGGAGCCTAGCTAGCACTGATTCCCAAAATCAGTGCCAGTTTTGCCATTAAGTCTTGTATGTTCTGTTATGCGGTGTGAGTTGTTCGGAACTTTGCTTTGTACTGATTTGCTAGATCAGCGCTGATTTCTGTTATTTAGCCTTTTACACTCTGTTTTACTACTATTAAAAGTTCTGTTTGCTACACTCAGACTCATGCTTGCAAGTGGGGAAGCCATACCCCTTTGGGTTGCCCAGGGAACAGTGCAGGATTTCCCAGAAATCTGGGTGGGGGCTCAAACCAGTTGGTGGTGTTACATTATTGGGAACCCCCTAGGTATAGAACCCGGCCCTTGTTCTGCCAGCTTACTGTGGCAAAAGGGTTACATGGACAACATCCCTTATATTGTTGTATCTGTCCTGTGGGAGATACGCTCTGGCTGATTGGGTATGGATTTGCGCCCCTATGAAGTGGATCTCCTGTGATGGGGTAATGGACAATTTTTTGTAATTTATAGTGAGGCCTAGGGAGAGAGAGATTTTCTGTTTTCGTTGCTCGTAGTGTTGAATTGTAGGTTTGTGCTTTTATTAGGAAGTCATCGACGTATAGAAAAATGGTAATTCTCTGTTTGAGTAAGAAGGCAATTGCTGCAGCCATGAGTTTGGAGAAAACCCTGGGTGCTGAGGAAAGGCCAAAAGGGAGCACTGTATATTGATAGTGCTTGTCCTGGGATAGGAATCTCAAGTATTTCCTGTGGGCAGAATGGATTGGTACATGAAAATAGGCAGCTTTCAAGTTGAGGGAAGCCAACCAGTCCCCTTGTTCTAATGATGGAAGTATTGTGGTCAAAGCTACCATCATGAACCACAATGCTTGTACAAACTTGTTGAGTTTTTGGAGGTCTAGGATTGGCCTCCATTCTCCTGTGCTTTTCTTGGTGAGAAAGCATGGGGAGTAAAAACCCTTGCCCAGGTACTCGTTTGGGACCTGTTTTATTGCCCCAATGTGGAGAAGATTGTCTGTCTCCTGTCACAGGAGGTGTACATGAGTGGGGTCCCTGAAAAGGGAGAAGGAAGGGTGTTGGGTTGTGGGTCTTGATATAAAGGGGATGGAGTAACCTTTAGTGATGAATTCTATCGCCCGCTTGTCTGATGTTACATTTGTCCATTGATGGAGGTATGGAAGCAAGCTGTTCCAGAAAAAAGGTTTCAAGATAGTAATGTCTTTTGTGGGAACAGAGTGGTCAGACAAGCCCTCAACAATGGCATCAAAATTGTTGTTTTTAGTTGGTCACTTGCGAATTAGAGGATGTTTGGTTATTCTGTCTCTATCTATGTTGTTGTCTTGGTCCGGATCTGAAGTTGTCAAATGTTTTAGTTGGTTGGTTTTGAGGGTATGTATTGCTGTTAGAGTCATATTTATTATATCTGCTCCGAGTTGTAGAAGCGTATATTCCTAATGTTCGGAGGGTTGCTCTAAAATCCCTTAGAGTATGTATAACCTCATTTGTTTTTTCTCTGAACAGCTTGTTTTTATCAAAGGACAGATCTATGGTATTCTGCATTTGTTTTGGCAAGCCTGCTGCATGAAGCCACGATGACCATCACATAACTATGGCTGTGCCTATGGTTCTTCCCACTACGTTCGCAGCATCCAAGGAAGCTTGAAGTGCTGTTCTAGTTATAAGCTGTCCTTCCTTTATTAAAGACTTAAACTGTTCTTTTTTGCCCTCGGGAATAAAGTTAGTAAATTCCAGTATCTTAGTTTAATTGTTATCGTCATAATTGGATAAAACAGCTGTGTAATTGGTTACTCTCAGCTGTAGGATGGCTGAGGTATATACCTTTTTACCAAGAAGGCCAAGCCTTTTTATCTTTCTTATCCAAAGGATGAGATCTGCTTTGGTTTTGTCTGGTTCTTTGATTCGCTGCTTCAATAACCAATGAATTTGGTTGGGGGTGTGAGAACAGGAATTCATTACCCTTTGGGGTGACAAAATATCTTTTTCAGCCTTTTTGTTGGTTAGGTGAAAGATGCTAGCCTCTGCGAGATGGTGTTTGCTGGCTCCATTATGCCATTGTCCATTGGTAGGGCAACTTTGGTGGACACTGATGATTGTAAGACTCTGTAAAGCTTATGTTGGGTTGTGGAGCTGTCCTGTGTAGGGATCTCCATGCTGTCAGCCACTCTTTTGAATAACTCCTGGAATTGCTTTGAATCATCGGATCTGGACTGGACTCTTCTAAGGTTTATTTGGGTTGAGGGTTGTGGCCGTTGCTTGTCCCTGGATTGTTGGAGTAAGACACTGTTGCTGTTGAGGTAAGGCTGGTACAGGTTGCTGAATAGGGACTGTCATCTGTGAAGTAGATGACATTGCAGGAAATGTAGTGCATTGGGGCCAGTTATCTCAACTTGTCCATGTCATGTTGAAGGGAGTATTCATAAGCCGTGGGGGAACTTGCCAGGCATACCCTATGTTAGGGTTCTCGGGCACTGTCTGTGTTCATTGCTGATTTGGTATTGGGTCAGGAACAGAAACTGTGATGTTCTCTGACAAAGTGCTGTCCACTGAAGAAAAGAAAAAGAAGGAAAAATGTTCTGGCAAAGAGTCAGTTCCATACTGTGGCAATATAGATGAAGAAGCAATCATAAAATCTTCTTTAGTTCACAGTTATGTGATTTATGCTTATGTTTCTTGTGAGCAGAGTCCGGCAGGGAAGTTCCCTGAGAAGATCACTGCTGCGGCTGTGGTAGCTGCTGGGTCAGTGCCGGGGTTTCAGCCAGTGCCTGTATTGGCACGATGATCTGTGCTAATGGCACCGGGGCTGGGGAGAAGAATGGTGGTACCAGTGGACGTGCCGGTGACTGAAGGGGGCATGGCACAGGTGCTGAGATTGGTGCTGGTGCTACAGATGTCAGTGCTGCTGTGGCTGTTGATGGTGCGGAGCTGGCTGTCAGAGTGTTAACTGAAGCTGCTTTGAGGTCTGCAGCTTTGTCTTTGAGCCTGCGCCATCCCTGCATGAGGTCCCGAAGGAGTTGGCATGATTGATTTTTTTGTTGTTGGTTTTTTTTAGGTTTAACCATAGAGCTGAAGTATTGAAGAAATTTTAATGGAAAGAAATGGTCAGGTAAGTTTGTAGGTAGAAGCATCAGAGCTGCCGCAATCTCCATCCTTGGTCGGAGGTGTTAGGAAAGGAACTGAGGGACAGAGGGGAGGCACGTGCATCTCCAGCGGCATGAAAGTGACAGAAGTCCCTGCTGGTGCACACACCTCTCCCCCTGTGAGTATTGCTGTGAAATCTCCAATTCTAGGTGCAGAATGTGCCCACACATACCTGAAATGGAGCAGTCGGGGACTCTGCTCAAAGAAGAATCCTGATTTGCCTCATTATGATGCTTGTCTTTGAACTTCAGGATATTTTCCCATAGGCTGAAATTGTAGTGACTGAGCAGTTTGTTGGTTCACAGTCCCACTCTGTAAACCTCATATGAAATAGTTTTCTGCCAAAAAGGTCTAGCTATTTGCCTTCTTTCACTTTGCAGCAGTAGCCTTGTGTTCCTGCCTCTCTTTCTTGCTGACAATGGCACCCACCATGAAAATTGAAGGATGGTTGTAGAAATGGTTGAATCCTTGTAAAAGGACATAATATCTCTTCTCCTCCCTTTCAGCAGTTGGAGGCAGGGAAGTTGTAGCATGTGTGATAAGGTCAGGCCAGAGGGTTACAGAAGGGTATACTATTTGGACACCAGGGAGGTGGGTGGGCGCAAGCCCACACACTGCTAACGCCCCTCCCCCAGCTCAAGGGGAGGTGGCCCTAGGCCCAGGGCCAACTGATTCCGGGGGGCAACTAATGAAAAAAGGGCATGGGTATGAGAATCATAGGTTCAAAACTAGGGAACCGGAGGGGGACTCTGAGCAGAGAACCCTGGACAGCACCCACTGCTCCCAGAACGTGTCGAGGGAGCCGGTGGACGCCGCCCAGAGGAACTCTGCCTGGAGACATGAACGGACGAGGGACCGGAAATAGGCCCCATAGTCGCAGGGCCCTGCCTCAGCCAGCCTCCTCTCTCTGGTCTTATAGATGGCCTCTTTTGCATAGGCCAGGAGGAGGCTGGCGAGGAGGTCCCACGACTTCATGGGGCTGCAGATGGGAAGTGAATAAAGGAATGTGTGTGGGGAGAAGTGCAGCCAGAACCTCAGGAAGAGGTTCTGGAGGAGCCGGAAGAGGGGCTGCAACCTGGCGCATTCGAGATAGGCGTGCGCCAGGGTCTGCCTCTCACCGCAGAAGAGACAGGTGTCTGGATTGGTGGTGAACCACGCCAAGAACACGCCTGTGCTCACGACTCCGTGCAGGAGCCACCAACTGATGTCCCCGGTGGGCCGTGGGGTCAAGGTGGCATGGAGGCTGGCCCACCAGGGGTCCTCGCCCTCCGCAGGTGGAACTAGGTCCCGCCACTTGGTGTCGGGGCAGGACACGAGGGTGAGGAAGTGGAGAGTGTGGGGCACGAGCATGTACAGGTGTTTGCGAGGCGCGGTTCGGAAGGGGACCGCCTGCAGCTCTAGCAGCCGGCGTGGGGCGGGGGTGGCCTGGGGAGCTCACAGGGCCGGGGCCTGATCACAAGCTCCTACAGAAGGGTATACCAGGGCAGGTATGTGAGCCCTAGGCTGTTAAAGGCCCTTTTCCCTGGCTGCAAAGAAAAGGTTTCTGCAGGCTAATTACAGACACCTGCACCCAATCAAGGGCTACCCCAGGCCTATAGAGGCTGCTTGCAGTAGAAGCAAAGGGGGAAAGACCTGAGGCTGTTGCTCAGCTTGGAAGTTCCCCAGGCTGAGGAGGAAATTGTTTCTCCCCTGCCTCAGCCAGAGACAGAGACAAAGGGTTAGCAGCTTGCCCTCCTATTGCCCTGAAGGTTTTTAGCTGGGACCAAAGGCCAAGGAAGGAGGAGGATGAGGAAGGTACCTCACAGGCTGCCAAAAGCCCAGAGATCTCCCTGGCTGGGGCAGATGGAACTGTGGCCAATACCACCTGGAAAGAAGGTTTGGACTGTTGGGCCAGGCCTCACTTACCCCTTCCCTCCAGAAGGGGGGTGATCTTGCCACACATGCTATGAAATCTTGACAGGTTCCAGGATAGTCCCATTAATAGGGAGATATCCCCTAGAGTGTCCTTCAGAAGCTAAAGTGCGCATGGGACTGTGTGATCTTTCTTGTACCTTTTCTGTTAGTATATTTAGAGCTGCAACGACCCCCCTCAACAAATCTTGATGAACTCTGAAATCATCTAGAAAGGAAGAAGTAGACATTCATTACCACATCATCAGGTGACAAAGAAAAAGAGGCAAAGTGTTGTTGAGGAGGTTCTTCCTCTGATTCCTCTATGGAAGAGAATAGAGCATGAGGCTCCACTTACATGGTACAGGTACCAAGGGAGAAAAGATTGTGACCTTTCTTCAGATGCTCCTGGCCCCCAGATGATGTAGAAGGGTGGGAAAGGAGCAGGGCAGCCCTCTAATGTGGAGGGAAGACCCAAGTGGTCTAACAGGGCCATTTGTACTGATGTAGGATCCAGTTTTGAGAGGCCATAGGCCTTAGTGCGCTGAAGCTGTGATTGGTGCCATATCAGCACGCATTCCACTGTGACATGGGACATACTTAAGTTGGGGCACAAGAGATTCAGTTTCACTCTGATCAGGGACCCCTTCTGCACATCATGGGTGAGCTGATCTCAACAGTAATAGACAACCCAGCTCTGAATCTGGAGAAAGGGACATCTGTAATATCATTGTTGACATTTCTCTTGATGGAACTTATACAGAGGTGCCACCAGAGCACAAGTGGCTGGCACTCAACACTACTCTGGGGTTGGAGTTGGCAACACAGAAATGTGTGGTTCCTTTACCAATACTATGCAAGACTCCTGAACTGCACGAGATGATGGCACTGAAAGGTTAAGCAACTCCCTAGCTACCTCAAAAAGCACAGGTGTTGACAGCACAGAAAAGGGTTCCTGAGCCTGCAATACCAAAAGATATGCTAGTCCTTCAACGGTGGGTTACTTACCAGTAACTGTCCTTCTTTTAGATGGGCTGCTCACATACATTCAGTTACAGGTGTCTACGTGCTGCAGTGCACACGAGCTCAGAGAGTCTTCAGCCTTAGCCTGTCAGGTCAGGGCACCCGGTCAGCGCCCCCTCTGCACTGCGACCTTGGCTGTATAGATGACCATGACCCTGACCCTCCCAGTCCCCTATACCTTCGCCAACTCCATTAGCGGGGATGGGGGGAGGGGCCTGAATGTATGTGAGCAGCCCATCTCAAAGAAGGACGGTTAATGGTAAGTAACCCCCATTCTCCTTCGAGTGCTGCTCACATCATTCAGTTACAAGTGACTGCTAGCCGTACCCATGGACGGTGGAAGGAGTTACAGTCTACCCACATTGAGTACAGCTCTGCCCAGAGCAGCATTATCTCTAGCCTGTTGGGCAATGGTGTAATGCATTGTGAAGGTGTGTATCGACGACCAAGTAGTAGCCCTACAGATCTCTTGGATTGGGATGTTGGCAAGGAAGGGCATTGAGGACGCTTGAATCCTGGTAAGGTGGGCTTTAACAGTCCCAGGAAGGGGCATGTTCGACCTTCCGTAGCAGTCTTTAATGCAGTTCACAATCCACTTAGAGATACACTGTGGGGATACTGGTAAACCTCTCTTACGTTCAGCCACTACCACAAATAATTGGAGGGTCTTGTGGAACAGTCAGGTGTGCTCGATGTAAGTCATGAGTGCTCTCCTCACATCCAATGTATGCCATCTCCTCTGGTTCTGCGTAACCTGGGGGTCTGGATAAAAAACTGGCAGACAAATTTCTTGGTTAAGGTAGAAGGGGGTGGCCACCTTAGGGAGGAAGGATGGGTGAAGATGTAAAAGCACTTTATCTGGGTAGAACCTCGTATATGGGGGTTCCAAGGAAATGGCTTTCAACTCCGGAACCCTTCTGGCAGAGGTGACTGTTACTAAGAAGGCCACCTTCCAGGACAGGACCAGCAGGGTAGCTGAGTTAAGGGTTCATAGGGCAGCTCTGTCATTGCCCAGAGCATGACATTCAGGTCACAAGGTGGGGTGGACTTATGGGGTTGGGGGAAAAGTCTCTCCATCCCTTTCAGGAATCTGACAGAAGTGGGATAGGAGACAACTGATTGTCAAGCCACACTCTTGTGAAGAGGAGAGATTGCCACTAAATGGACTCAGTGAGGAAGTATAGAGGCCTTTTTCTCTGAGGTCTAACAGTCAAGAATCAGGTGTATCAGAGCTGATATAGGGTCTACCCCTTTGTCCTGTGCCCAAATGGAGAAACGTTTCCATTTGGCTGTGTACGCAGACATGGTGGATTGTCTTCTGCTACCAACCAGGACCTTCTTAACCCTGTCTGAGCAGAGCCTCTCCTGCTTGCTGAGCCAGAGAGCATCCAGATTGTCAGGTGTAGGTAGCCTGGGTCTGGGTACTGAAGGTGCTCCAAGTCCTGCGACAGGAGGTCCGCCCACTGTGGGAGGCAGAGTGACGACTCTATGGACATGTTCTGCAGGAATTGGAACCAATGCTGTCTGGGTCAGTCTGGAGCTATCAGTATTATGTTCGCTTCATCCCTCTTGATTTAAGAGAATCCTCTGTATCAGGGGAACCAGTGGGAAGGCATACATCAGGGGCCCTGACCAGCTGATGATGAAGGTGTCACTGAGAGACCCCCTCCTCCCGGCCCCTGAGGGAGCAGAACTCGGATCACTTGCAATTCTGCTGTGTCACAAACAAGTCTGGGGAGGACCCCATTTGTCTATCAGGAGGGAGAACATCCTGTCGTGGAGGGACCATTCGTGGTTCACTAGGGGCTTTCTGCTTAGCAAGTCTGCTAGCCTGTTGTTCACCCCTGGTAGGTGTGAGGCCACTGGAGTGAAGTTGTGTTGTATGGCCAGCTCCCAGAGTTTGCACGCCTCCTCGCAAAGTGGCGGGGAGCAGACCCCGCCCCCCCTTGCCAGTTTGTATAGAACATGGCTGTGGTATTGTCCGTGAGAATCTGGACTGACCTGCCCTGTAACTTGTCCAGAAAGGTCAAGCAAGCTAGTCTGATGGCCCGTAGTTCCTGCATGTTTATGTGGAGAGGGCTGTCCATGTGGGACCAGAGTCCCTGAGTGAAGAGTCCCCCAGAAATACGGGCCCCCCACCCTCAGTTCGAGGCATCTGTTATTAAGGTCACTGAGGGCCTGAGGTCTTTGAAGGGAATGCCCCCCATGGTGAAACAGGGATCCCTCCAAATCTGAAGTGTCCCCAGAGTGTCCTGGGGAATGGAGAGTACCTTGTTTAAGGAGTCCCTATGCATGTGGAACACTGTGGAGAGCCAGGACTGGAAAGGTCTCATTCTCAGGTATGCCATTTGGATCACTGAGGTGGAGGCTGCCATGTGGTCGCATGGGACGTCTGCAGCTCCATGATGATGGTACAGATGGACAAAAATCTGGATAGGGGTAGGAATGCCAACCCCTTGTGGGCATCTAGGCATGCCCCTATGAACTCTATGTTCTGAGATGGGCAGAGTTTTGACTTTTCTCTGTTTATGTGGGGGCCCAGATAGTCGCAGACCCTCACTACTGCTCTGATGTGGGAACTCAATTTCCTGACTATTAACTAGTCATCTAGATAGGGGTAAATTCTTATGCCCTGTCTACGCAGGTATGCCATGACTGGCGCCATGCAGTTCATGAACACTCTGGGGGCCAGGAAAAGCCTGAAGGGGAGAGAGGTGAACTGGAATTGGTCGTTCGCCACCATGAATCTTAGGAACCACCTGTGGTGGGGCTGTATGGCTATGTGGAAGTATGCGTCTTTTAGACTGGGGGCTGCGAACCAAGCCCTGGGCAACCGAGGTGGGAGGATCTGAGACAGGAAAACCATGCAGAACTTTATTTTCCTCATGTGGTTGTTTAAGGCTCTGACATCTAAAATGGGTCGAAGTTCCCTGTTGGGTTTCAGGACCAGGAAGTATTGGAAGTAAAACCCCTTTCCCCACTCCCGCTTGGGAACCCTTTCTATGGCTCCAAGGAAGAGGAGTTTCTGGCATTCGATCTCGAGCAGGTGGAGCAGTTCTCGGTTCCCGAGAGTTGGATGAGGGGGCGGTTTTCTGTCCCCAGAAATCAAAAGGAATTGAATACGATACCCCTCCACAACTGTCTTGAGGACCCACTGGTTGGATGTGATGTTTGCCCAGTGATGGGTTAAGTGGTACAAGCAGTTGAGGACCAGTCGTGTCGTGGGTTCGCTGATTGTACTGTAATAGTCAAAAACGCTGTCTCTTTCCTGACGAGTTTTTGGAGGACTGCCCACACTTACCTGATTGTGGGGCATAGGACTTCTCCCTCTTGCTCAAATAGACCTTGTCCTTGTCCATGTCCCCAAGGTGGCACTGGGGAAATTGGAGGTACCTTGGGAATGGAGTCTGCAGTTGAATCTGTTGTTTCAGCTGCTGAAGTTGCTGTTGTAGGCGTTAATGGGGTTTTAGAGAGCATCTGTTAGGTTGTGGGATGTAAATCCCCAGTGACCGGAGCGTGGCTCTTGAGTCCTTCATGCCGTGAAGTTTCGTGTCCATGGACTCAGCAAAGAGATCAGGGCCTTCAAATGGCAGGTCCTGAATAGTAAGTTGCAGCTGCAGTGGCAGGCCCGAGCCCTGGAGCCAGGCTGAGCGGCGCATTGCTACAGCTGACACCATCGCATGAGTGGCTGTGTCTACGGCATCCCAGATAGCTATCAGAGCGTCCCTGGATGCCATTTCCCCTTCCTTGAGCATCGTGTCAAAGTTCCTAAGGCAATCCTTAGGGATGATGTCACGAAAGCCTTGCATGGCACTCCAGAGGTTAAAGATATACCTTGTCATGAGGGCCGAGTGGTTTGCTATGCGCAGCTGTAAGGCTGCTATAGAGTAAACCTTTCTGCCCAACAGGTTGAGTTTTCTTGCCTCCTTATTTTTGGGGGTGGAACCCAGTTGGCCCTGTATTTCTTGCTGGTTCACAGCATTGACGACTAGCGACCCCTGGAGTAGGGTGCTGGAAGAGGAAGGAGAATTTGTCCTGAAGATACTTCCGGTCCATGAACCTTGATACTGGTGGAATCGAAGATGGGGTTTGCCAACAGGCCTTGACAATGCTGTATACCCCTTCGTGGAAAGGGACAGACATCTTGGTGGGTGGGGCCCTATGTCCAAAGTCGAAGAGGAGGTTGGTTTCCTCTTGGAAACCCCTAGTTCCAGCATCAGGTTTGCTGCCATGCGGTGGAGCAAATCCTGGTGGGCATGAGAGTCCTCGTTACAGTCAATCAATCTCTCAAAGGTGTGCTCATCTGGTAAGGAGGAAGAGTGAGCCCGCGATCTGCTACAACTTGTGGAGTCTGGGTCGGGCTCATCATCCAAGAAATCTGAATCCAGGGTCTGCAAGGGAGACTGGACCAAATGGTGCTGTGAAGTTAAGGTATCGTCAGCTGCTATGTCCAGCCAGTCATGTGACCAGTCACTGAAAGATGCTCCAGCCTCAAGGTGGCACAGAGGAGAGTGGCCTCAACCAGGTTGTGGAGTCTGTGCAGTACTGGAAAGGGAAGGCTCAACTGGCCCAGACAGTCCCAATGATCCCTGCTTGCATTGTGGTTTGGGCGAGGGGGAGCGCTTGCGGTGCCGTTTCCCACAGTGTTCTCCGACCGCTGGTACCATTTTGGGTGAGGGGGAAAAGCGAACGGAGGCGGGAGACGAAGCTGATGCTGAGCCGTGCAATGGGGCCCCGAAACTTGGGAGCACGGTACTGACAGGTCCCAGGAGAAGCATGGAGAGGAGGCTGGGGAGCAGTCCTCAGTGCCGGATTTTGGTACCGGCAGTGGGCAGAGTGGTGCCAGGTTAGTGGGAGGTACCGATTCCTGTGCTGATTGGGTTCCTGGTACCTTAGACAGCGTCAATCTGGGTTTCTTCTGCGGTACCAGGATCGGGTCCCGAGACTGTGCCCACACTGTCGTGGGGACCTGTGGCATTGATGGTGCCATTGACGGTACCGCTTTCAGCTTGTCATCAGGTCGGTTCGGTGACTGAAGTGTTCAGCACCCCGACAGTACCGACGAGGGCATTGACTGAGACTTTGAGCTTGGTTCCAAGGGGCGGTCCTGGTGCTCCGGTGCCCGGACTGATCAGTGAGCCAGTGGAGCACTCACGGCTCTGGCGGCATCAGAGGCGTGCGTGCTGCTCCCAGCAAGGGATCAGAGGTGCAACCCTCTATCTTTGCGAGTCCTTCTTTTGAAGGCCTGGCAGATAAGGCAGCTCCTGGCAGATAAGACAGCTCTCGGCAAGGTGGGACTCACCCAGGCATGCAAGACATTTATCATGTGGATCATTGAGAGGGAAAGCTTTACAGCATCCTAAGCACGATTTAAAACCAGGCATCTTGAATTTCATGCTAGAAGACAGGCACTTGCTTGCGCAAGTTTTTTGGCTGATCCAAAACTGTCACTGAGGATGGAAAAAGGAACTGGGAGGGTCAGGGTCATGGTCACCTATGTAGCCGCAGTCGTGGCGCAGAGGGGGCATTGGCCACGTGCCCTGTCCTGACAGGCTAAGGCTGAAGACTTTCCAAGCTACCGTGCGCTGCAGCATGTAGACACCTGTAACTGAATTCATCCAAGCAGTGCTCGAAGGAAAACAATGGGTTACTCACCAGTAACCATCCTTCTTCAAGATGGGCTGCTCGGATCCATTCAGTAATAGGTGTCTCCATGCCGGAGTGCCAGATTCGTCAGAAAAAACTTGTTCTAGCCTGTCAGGAGAGGGCAGGCAGCCTCCGCCCCTCGTGCCACCCCGTGGCTATATATACGGCCACCTCCCAACCCCTCCTCAGTTCCTTAGAGTCGCTAACTCCAGATGTGGGGATGGAGGGGAGGGACCTGAATGGATCCGAGCAGCCCATCTCAAAGAAGGATGGTTACTGGTGAGTAACCCACCGTTCTTTGAGCGCTGCTCGGATGCATTCAGTAATAGGTGACTACTAGCCATGCTGATGGATGGTGGATGGAGCTGGGTCTTCTGCCTTGAGCACAGCAACATGCCCCATATGAGAGAAGCCCAGCAACAAGATTCTAGCGAGAGTTAAGAGGCGAACAGGCTATGACGTGGCCCAGAAGAATTAAGAAGTGAGGGCCAACCCAGGACAGGGGCAGGGCCGAACCCGCCAAGACATATGAACATAAGCAGGTCGGATCAAGGTCACCATAACAGGAATAAAGGATGCAACGTGAACATAGAGGGTTGAATTAGATACTCCACATAGGTGGAAATGTGAAGTATGACAGACAGAATATAGCGTCTGGCCATGGGGTCTTCCAGCGTGGCCTCATGGGAGAACGCTGAATGCCAACAAGTGCGGATTTAGCCATAATAGCTACGTCCCACACGAGAACAAAGAAAGGGTGGAGATTACTGCCTGAACTGATCACCCCAAGGCCTTAGCTGGAACCACAGACTCATGAACTGATCTGGTCAGCTACTGGGTACGCAGGTAGCCACAGGAGAATAACCTTATCCCTTGGTCTGTCCGCGACCAGACGTAGCAGAGACTGGTTGATGTGAGTGAGGGTGAAGATACAGGGTTGTAGGGTGGGGCCCTGAGAACGACCGAGAAGGGGCTCGCGAGACACTTCACAGCAGCATATAGAAGGCCAAACTCAGCAGTGTGGAGGGCCTACAGTATGCTAACTATAAAACCGGGTAGTGCACGAGCGCACAATTTCAGCTGAATCAGGTACCAAGGACGGGTTCTCGCAGGAGAGAGACTCCGGGGCATAAGCGCCACAGAGAGGCAAGGTGGCCTGAGGTAGTACTATTAAGTTGGTCCTTGTAAGGAGTTTCGCATCGCGAGGACCCTCACGAGTGTGTGAGGAAGGGAGAAGGATCAGGGATAGTGCTATAGAGTTATAGGTCTGCAAGCAGACGTAGTGGGAAGACCCCAAGAAACAGAGTGTGGGGGGGAAGCGCGCCCTGCCAGGGTACATGACCGAGAGGCAGAAAAGGCAGCTACAAATCATTTGGGAAGGATCCCCTCTGCCTAAATATGGTCTTCTGCCCCGTTATGATGGGCTGGTGACACAGAGGAGGGCGCCGATGAGAGAAGGCCCAATAAGGTATCCCATCACTGTTCCCTTTACATTGAGATGTGACTAGATGTCCTCTCCTAGGTTCCCTTATCTGAAGGTCGAGAAGGGCACACTAGGCCCCTGCTTCACGAGCAAGGGTCGTAAGAAGAACTGACCACCGCATTTGTGAGGTGGGCTTAGGACGAGGGTTCCTAGGGTAGATGCCTAGTGACCACCGAGATCTCCCATGAGGTAAGGGTGTGTGGAGCCGTAGTTCCCATGAGGAAGGGGAAGTGTGGGCTGGGGTGGGCCGTTCATCTTGGCCCTCCCTTGAAGGCTAAGATCCGCCATGGCTAAGTGGACGTGCCCCCCTTGTCAGGTAGGAGGTAGTTCTCGTCAAATTTGGGGGTCAGGTCACAAATGCCCCGGGTGGATCCAGGCCTTTAATATGAAGGCCAGTTTGCCCCTTCTGGTTGGGAGTGGGGCAGAGGGTGTCGGGAGTAACAGGAGGGCTCGTGCAGCCTCCACCACTTCTGGGGCAGACGGCACGAGGAGCAATTCCATGTGGCTCCGTGGCAAGTCCTCACTCGGAGGGAGGACTGCCTCAGTGGGAGGGCTCCTGCTCCTGCAGCACTGGGCTATGGCGGGCCTGCGCTGCTGAGGGTGAAATTGGCCGGTGCCGGCATGAGCTCGGCACCAGCGAGGCTGGACTGCAGCAAGCCATCGGTGCTGGAGATGATGTGGAGCAGTGCTGGGGCGATCCCAGTACCGGACTACCCGAAGGCGACCTCGACCAGTGACACGGTGCCGGGGCACTGGGTTGGTGCCAGGGTGCTGGAGTCGGCACCAAGGTTGTGTGGCGGCAGCTACTGGTGGTGCGATGCCTCATAGGCTCCGGTGCCAAGCTGGGTCTCGGTGCCAGGCGAGAACCCAAAGCCTCGGGTGAAGGGTGCCGGGCCTCCTCAGAGGCTAGGACGCAGCGCCGCTGTTCCCTCTTCTCGATGGTTCGAGGTTTGAAGGGAAGACATATGGAACAGGCCGAGACCAGGTGGTCTTTACCCAGGCACCTAAGGCACTTCCCGTGGGGGTCGTCCCGGGGGAAGGCCTCGCCGCACTCGGCGCAGGGTTTGAACCCTGGCATGGTCGTGAGATGTTCTGGCCCGATGGTGGGGGACTCTTGTGGTGGAATTAGATCCATGAAGAGATGCTCCCAGCCAGGCAGTAAGCTTGTAGAGATAAGGACAGGCTGCTTGCAGTTCGCAAGGAGTGGACGTTCCAAATGCAATGCACAGGGCAGAAGAAATTAAACTGAGGAGGGTTCGGGAGGCGGCCATATATATATAGCCACAGGGTGGCATGAGGGACGGAGGCTGCCTGCCTTCTCCTGACAGGCTAGGACAAGTTTTTTGTTCCGACCAATCAGGCATTCCGGCACGGAGACACCTATTACTGAATGCATCCAAGCAGCGCTCGAAGGAAGATTAGTTGCAATGGACCCCTTCTGGGTTCTGAACCCAGCAATCCTTTCAAGCTTACACACTACTTCTACAGTGTGATTTCTTTGAGCACCCCACTGAGTCCTTGCATCCACTCAATGACTTAGTAGTAGATTCTGAAGGCCACAGTACTGAGTCTTTACCCTAGCGTATTAGTTCGGATTATGGAATCTTAAAAATTTTAGTTAGTTCAAACTTAACGCTTAGTTTGAACTAGTATGATGTAGTCATGCTAGTTTGAACTAAATAAGTTTGAACTAAGCAGTTAGTTCAAACTAACCACATTTTTTAGTTCAAACTAACTTTTAGTTTGAACTAAAAAAAACTGTGGTTACTTTGAACTAACTCTGAACTGCTTAGTTTGGGCTAAGCAAGTCTCAACTAAGCAGTTAGATGTAGACATAGCCCAAGAGACTTATGTCATACTTGAGGTGAATTATAATCCAATAATGAGAGGTAGCATTCTCAGAGCTCAGTAACGTTGGGTTACGTACAGTAACCAACCTTCTTCGAGATGGGCTGCTTGGATCCATTCAGTAATAGGTGTCTCCGTGCCAAAGCGCCAGATTGGTCGGAAAAACTTTGTCCTAGCCTGTCAGAAGAGGGGAGGTGGCCACCATCTCTCGTGCCACCTGTGGCTATATATACGGCCGCCTCCCCGCCCCCTCCTCAGTTCTTCAGAGTCACCAACTCCAGAAGCAGGGATGGAGAGGAGGGACCTGAATGGATCCGAGCAGCCCATCTCGAAGGAGGACGGTTAGTGGTGAGTAACCCACCGTTCTTCTTTGAGCGCTGCTCGGATGCATTCAGTAATAGGTGACTACTAGCCATGCTGATGGATGGCGGGTGGAGCTGGTACTTCCACCTTCAGCGGAGCAACAAGCCCAGTGAGGCAGATACCCTCCACCAAGGCACTTGCCGAAGTGAAAAAGGTGAGCGGGCCTAAACGAGCCAGGAAAGGCAAGAACTGAGGGTCCGCCAGGATGGGCAGGCCCGAACCCACCAAGGCAGATAGTATACAAAGGGTGGGCCAGGTCACCTGGATAGGGGAAAAGGTGCAATCTAAGAAATGGATTGCAAGGGTGCCCTGTCTAGGAGGGAAAATTGGAATGTAACTTGCCAATCACAAGTCTGGCCTAGGTCGTGCCACGTGGACGTGCTGGAAAACGTTAAAGGCTAGCAAAAGAGGCTAGCCACATGGATGCATCTCGGGCGAGGGTAGAAAGGAAAAAGGCAAGAGTACTGAAGGTTTTCTGGAGCCACGTAGTTGTGGACTAGTTGGCGACTACTAAGTGTACATGAAGAAAAGGAGGGAATAGGCAATGCCCCTTATAGAGGATGCGGCCACGCAGGTCATGTAGATAGAGGAGAGGGATAAGGGTACAAAACCGTGAGATGTCTCGAGGGCGATGATAAGACTACGAGACCCGAGTCATGGCATGTGGAGCTGGGCCAAGCAGGGCAGGGCCTCTGGCATGTGAATTAATAACCTGGGAGCACAGAAGTGCATGATTCCAGTTGAGTTGGCACTATGACTGGGCTCTCACAGGAGAGAGGTTCCGGAAAAATACTGACCCCAATGTGACCTGAGGCAATGCTGACAGGTGGCCTACCAGGGCCTGCCGGGTGCTAGAATGTAGGGAAGGGTCCTTCTAGTCTAGACTTGCAGGATTTGCCTCTCGAAGCTCTCACTAGCGTGTGAGAGGAAAGGAGAAGAATGGAAGAAAGCTCTCACTGCTGTCTAGTCAGCCCCTAGGTGACCAAAGGGGTCGGAGGAGAGAGCTGGAAAAAAGGACCTGTAGGCTTAGTACTTGTGGTGCTTGCTGGGGCGATAACGATATCACTTTGCCAGCCAGGGCTGCCAAGGAGGACATTCTTCAACACATGGATATTGAAGAAACTCGCTGCCAAGGAAGGTCCTTCCTAAGTTTGAGGAAGGAACCTTAACAGAGTGGCCGCTGCCACATCTGAAGGACACTTGGTATCAGAGAACCAAACAAAGTCCCCTCCCCGAGGGAGAACTAGCGGCGAATAGAGGGGGTACCACCCCAAACCGCTATAAGTTGTATAGAAAAAGGTTCTCTGCGTATCACGCAATGAGATCAGCAGTGGTGTAAACAGGATCCTTGAGAAAGGCAAGAGGAGACCGCAGATGTGCCAGGTGCCACCAACGCGCATGGGGAAAAAAGGCGGTGGCCTTAAGGGGCTACACGTGACGAAGAGGGAAGGTCCCGTGGGGAGGCCGTGCGGACGGGGGGGGGGGTTGTGTCCTGCCAGGGGACAAGAGCGTATGGCGAGGGTTACGCAAGTGCGCTGGACATAGGGAACCTTTTGTCTGACGTAGACAGCCGTACTGGAGGCAGTGGATACTGAGGTGGGTACTATATGAGGGAGGGCACTCAAAGAGATAGGCCCCTTGCATTTTCCTAACATATGGAACACAACAAGCTGTTCCCCCTCTGGGGTTTTTTTTTTTTTTTTGTTCCTGGCCATACTTGGTGAGGTCAAATAATCATGGTCTATCTCGAAAGGTGGTAGACCAAGGTGAGGGGTAAGACCCGCTCTATATAATCCTTCCAGATAAGTGGCTTCCCAGGTGGGGTTGGGGTCACAGTGCAGAAGACAGCGATGCGACCAGGAATGTTCCCCCCCTTCCCCTGACCCAGATATGCAGAGTCCTACCTGGGACACGCATCATGGCCACAGGCACAGTCCTGTTACGGGAAGTCTTCGGATGTGCATGTCTCGGAGCCTTGCCAAAGCTAGGCTATGATGAGATGTGTCACCATCCCTTAACAAGGGGTTAGGGTGGGGAACGCGGTGGGGAATATTCGGGAAGGGAATCTGTTGCAGTGGAAGAGGGGCAGTTCCTGTCAGGGAAGTCGCTGCATACGGGGTGAGGGTGGTAGCTAATGGTGTTGGGTATATGCACCGTAGGCGAGCATCTTGTATTGTCAACCCCCGATACTCCAGAGACCAGGCTGGAGGAGTGAGAAGGAGCTGCTGGGCTCTGGGTTAGCTGGGCTCTTGCCCTCAACCCAACCACCCAGCACCTCTGGAGGGAGAAGGGGGTCCCCAATCCTCAACTCCTTACCCCTGATCCATTTCGTCCCCCACTGGTGGGGAGGGAAGGTGAGGCAGGGCCTGGAAGGTTCCTAGCAGACCTGTCTTCCCTATGTGTGTGGGGGGGTAGTGACGCCCTAAGACCCTTGCACCCACTTTGGGAGGGGTGAGTGAAAAACCCCCTTCTCACTGCAAGTGCAGCGGAAAAGAAGGGTTGTCCTATCCGGCGAGCTGGGAGCTAAGTTGGTGGGGAGGGCCTGGGAGGGAGAAGGCCAAAATATTTTGCCTCTCCCCAAGGGTCCTGGGCTGTGCCTACCACTGAAAGAGTTTCAGGGGGAAACAGGACATTTCCTTCGAACGGTAGGTCCAAGACCGCCTGCTGTGCGTTAGGGGGCAGTCTAGCCTCCCTAAGCCAAGCTACCCTGCGGAGAGTAACCTCTGAGGCCATGGTGCGGGCAGTGGTGTCCACCGCATCGCGAGCTGAGAGGAGGAGGTCCGGTGAGACTAGGCTACCATCCTCCAGGGAGGCATCAGAGTCGTCCTTGGCCTCAGGCGGGAGCATGTTCCTAAATCTCCTGAGTGACTCCCAGACATCCAGCAGGTACCTGCTGGTTATAGCCTGGTTGTTTGCCTCTCGCAATTGAAAAGCCGATGAAGAATACACCTTGCAGCCTAACAAATCCAGTTCTCTGGTCTCCCTAGAGGAGGGGGAGGGTTCCTTAGGGGGATCTATGGCCCCCGTTGCCATCTGGACCATGTCCCAAGGGGGAACTAGATGGCCAGAGAGTGAGGGCTAGTCCGATTCTGGTACCCGATACTTCATGCTCGCTGTATCTGAAACTGGAAGGACAGAGCATGGGCTTTGCCACCGGGAGCGTGCAAGGTCCCATACGCTCTGGTGGGGCAGGATTGCTAAGGGCACCGTGGAGATGAACACTGGCCCAAACAGGGTATCAGGGGGAAGGCTCAACGGCTCCACTTCCATACCTAAATGGGCTGTAGCTCGGCACAGCAGGTGAAAGTGCACCCCAAGGTTTCCCATAAAGGCCTCCGGTGCCAGGGGCAGCGCGGCGCCGGGGAAGGGAGGGAGTTCCATCAGGGGACCATTCTTGCGCCTGAAAACGAAAGGGGGACGATGTTCGGTGCCGGGGCTGTTTAGAGCCCCTAGACGGTCCCTCTTCCGGGCTGGAGCTGGGGGAAGGGGATTGGGTTTCCCGGCTCTGTGCCAGCAGTGGAGTGGTGCTGGCTCCCATTATGGGGGGAGAAGGGGAGCGCCCCTTTTGAATCCAGGCTTTCAATGAGAAGGCCGGTTTACCCCTCCTGATTAGAGGTGAGGCGGGGGAGTTGAAAGGAGCAGCAGGGCTCCTGCTGCCTCCACCGCCTCCGGTGTTATTGGAATGAGGATCACCCCCACCTGGATTGCAGGCAAGTCCTCAGTAGGGAAGGGAGGACTGCTTGGGCGGGAAGGTTTCTGCTCCTTCAGCACTGGACTCTGCAGTGCTGAAGGTGGGGTCAGCTGGTGCCGAGGTGAGGTCGACATCAGTGAAGCCGGACTGTACCAGCCCATCAGCACCAGAGGTGATACAATGCGGTGCTGATGCGAGCCTGGTGCCAATAGTGCCGGGCTAACTGAAGGTGACCTCGATAGGTGCTGAGGTGAGCCCGGTGCCAATGGTGCTGGGCTGGCTGAGGGCTACCTCGATTGGTGTCGAGGTGCCGGGTCAGCGCCAAGGTGCCAGAGTCTGCACCGAGATGGTGCAGCAGCAGCGGCAGTCACTGGTGACACGGTGCCTTGAGAACACCAGCGAATAGATGGGTCTCGGTGCCAGGCTCGAACCCAAAGCCTCAGGTGAAAGGTGCTGAGCCTCCTCCAAGGCGAGGGCGTGGTGTCGCTGTTCCCTCTCCTTGATGGTCTGAGGTTTAAAGGAGAAACAAATGGAATTTGCAGAGACCATGTGGTCTTTGCACAGGCACCTGAGGCACTTCCCATGAGGATCATCCCTGGGGAAGGCCTTGCCGCACTTGGCACAGGGTTTGAACCCTGGCATGATTGTAGGCTGTTTCGGTCCAACGGCAGAAGGCTCTTGTAGTGGAATTAAATCCACGCAGAGATTCTCCCAGTTGGGTGAAAAGCTGATTCATGATGGACAGGCTGCTTGCGATAGCAAGGAGCGGACGTTCCAGATCCAACGCGCAAGGCGGAAGAAATGAAACTGAGGAGGGGGCAGGGAGGTGGCCTTTTTTATAGCCACGGGTGGCGCGAGGGGCGGTGGCCGCCTCCCCTCTTCTGACAGGCTAGGACAAAGTTTTTCCGACCAATCTGGCACTCCGGCACGGAGACACCTATTACTGAATGCATCCGAGCAGGACTCAATAAAGATTCCTTCTTCGAAAGAGAACAGAGCAGACAGACAGGTTTTCCAAGCACTAAAACTACCCTCCCATTTATCAGTAGGACAACCCAAATGACCCTGGGTAGTCAGAAACACCACAACTTATGCAGTCTGTTCTTAGGCACCAGTGATCTTAAGCTTCCTATGGACTCTGTCAATACAAGACTATCACTTCCGACTGATTTGGATATTCTTGGTATCCATCCAGAGTTGTAAGGTTCCAATGGCGGAGAAAGCATAGACTCAGTAAGAGGTCTTTGAGTATGGCAGCCATGTCCCTTTTAAAGAAGTGTTCGAAATCACTACAAATGTGACATTTGTCACTTACAAGACTCTCACAGAACTGTAAGGAAGCTGAGGGATCATTCACTGGCACAGATTACTTACATGAACAACAGGCCTTGAAATAATCAATCAATCAAATCATAGGGCTGGAAGGGACCTCGTGAGATCATCGAGTCCAACCCCCTGGGAATTGAACCCAGGACCTTCTGCATGTTAAGCAGAGGTGCTAGCCACTACACTAAGGGGAACAGGGTATTAGTTTGGTACCAAACTGGGTACCCACCTGGCAGTGGTAACCCTACACTAAAAATATACTAATTTAAACTTATTCTTACAACTAACAACTTAGAATATTTTATGCAAAACTAAAAACTAACACTACAGGTGTTATGTTCACTAATGGAGGCAATACACAAAATCACAGCTCCAACAACAACAAACATTCCCATCACTAGAGGCAGGAAGGAACTGGGGGCAGTGTGGCCCTTTATACTTCAATGCAGTGGCACAAGGCACCAGAAGATGTTTATGCTGGCCCAATGGGTATTGGACAGGGAAAAATCTCCCATAACTATGCATGAGGAGAATGCACAAATACTGTGGAATGGATATATGCAATCACTCAAAGAAGAACCCTAATTCTAGCTGTTTCTATGCATTCTGGCTATAATAAATACATTAATTACCAGCTTTGGTAATTTTAATGCTATGATATATATGTAAATTCTGAGGTATCCTATGTGATAATCACTGAGGCCCTGACTGATTCCACCATCCTTACTCAATATAATGGAGGGTTGCTAAAATGGTCCCTGAGTTTTTATATGGGATAAAGCTCCCACCATTTAACCACACATATTCCATATAGAATCCATTACATGTCTTAAAGCTCAAGTTGTCAAATGATGAAAAAAATTAATCATGATTAATTGCAAGATTTTAAAAATGCAGTTTTAATTGCCCTGTTAATAACAGAATATAGTTTGTTTAAATACTTTTTGATGTTGGGGGGGATATGTATGTGCTGGGTGGAAGGGTGTGTGTATGTTGGAGGGAACTGTGAGAGATTGTGTGTGTGAGAGAGAGACAGACAGACAGACTGCATGTCCTGTATGTTCAGCACTCTGGCTCTTTCAGCAGAGCACTCAATAGCCCAAATGCTTGTTCAGACAGCAGCAGCTGCTGGCAGCTCCCATTCCTGACCCAGAGGCAGATGCAGAGACAAGCTCCCTGTCCCTGTACCCCTGCTCAGCAGAGAGAGGGTACATAGAGGTATAGGGACATCCCAAAATCAGGCCCCTGCTCTGCACAGAAGAAAGGAGGCTCCCAGTCCAGAGCAGCTGGGCCATGTGCAGCTCCAAGGCAGGAGGAGGGAGGCAGGAGCAGTTGTGGCTGAAGATGACAGCAGACAGAGCAGTCAATGGTTAGAGGGGCACCCTTCCTCTGAGGACACCCTTCAGTCCCTGAGCATGGCATCCTCATCCCTAAGGCTGGCCCTGCTGAAGGAGCAGCTGTAGAAGCAGACAGACTTTCTCTGTTCCCTTACTCCATCTCAGCAGGTAGAGTGGGACACCCCACCATCAGCTCATCCTCACTTCCTCTGGCCTTGCTCTTTGCAGCAGACAAGAGGCAGGCTCCTAGTCTGGAACAGTTCGGCCAGAGACTGGACCAGGGGAGGGGGGTGGGGAAGTAGCAATGTAGTGAGGTGGCAAGAGGACAGGCACTCCTGCGCCAGAGGCATGCAGTGGATGCCACTCTGAGTTAGCTGCCCTGTTGTATGATTAACACATTTTAAAAAAAACATTAATTTGTTTTGTGTCAATTGCATGCATTAACTGTGATTAATTAACAGTCCTCCTTACAGCATATGTGCAGAATTGAACTAAAATTTTATATCAGTTACATTCATGGCACATGTTTACTTGAATTCTAGTTCAAACACTTGTAGGTTTGGGTGCATTAATCAGTTTTACCTGATGATTCACCTTCTTGTTCTGAAGAATTGTCTGTCTTTTCTGTGTGAACATAAATATTAATACCTATGAACACTGCTACACTCTTTCCTTTGTTTATACATAATCTAGTCAATTATACTTTTAGAATGTTTTTACACAATTCATTTTTATTCAACTCCATTCTTTCACATGCTCCATCTACCCCCAATATCCCATATCCTAAACCCCTTACTATATATACAAATTTAGATAAAGTCAATGGCAAGGTGTCAAACTGGGTTGGTTTGTGAAGGGTTATGCAGGGGTATGAACTGAGTATGGAGTATGTGGAGAAGATATGGGAGAAACAGAGCTAGGTATTCTGCATGTATGAGATGAGTATGAAGATGCGTGGTGAAGGGACTGGTCAGTTATATAATAATAGTAAGCAGCATAGTGAAAGCTGTGACTTGAATGTGGAGGGAGTCTGAGACTGGCATGAACACATGGAGGAAATAAGGAAGGTTGAATCAGGTGTGTGCCTTAGAAGCATAAGAGTTGCATACAAATCAAGAGAATAAAGTCATCTGATGTTGCCTGTGTATAAACAGCAGCATCTAGTAGTTTTTTGCTAGCCAGCTATGAAAAACTCTTATACTAGAGGAAGAAAGGCATATGGAAACACCAGACTTTTCATCAAAATGCATGCCTAACTCCTGTCAAAGTCAATGGGGTTTTTTTGCACATAGAAAAACGTAGTACTAGTATCTGGAGTACTTAACTTCACTGCTTTCAGAACAAGCTGCAAAACTGATTTTTTTCAGTTTAGCTTGTCCACAACAACAAAGACGGGGATTTAAAATATCTTGCCAGTGGAGATGAGGAAAGGAGAAGGGTAATTTGCCTTTTCTTTTTTGAATATTAAACTCGTGGATAGCACATAATCATTGTGGGACAAAATAGGTAAATATTTCTTTACCTCTGCTGCTTTCAGATTTTGTGTCTCTGCTCTGATCTTCTATGCTTCTTTCTTCCCCATGTATAGTGATTTCACTCTCTTCATACTCATCTATTTCTTTGTAACTACTAGTTTCTTGGGCATCTATTGCAGCTGCAAAAAAGCATTGTTTATAGAAGTCTTAGCAGAAGACAAAATATTTATTTTAGATTACTTTTTGACACTAATCTCATTAGCTATTTATCTTGAAAAATATAAATAGAAGCAAAATACTATACCTGAAAAAGTTAAAAAACAGAAAAAGCATTTAAAAATATTATACGAAAAGAGAGTCCTGTGGCACCTTAAAGACTAACAGATTTCTTCAGGCATAATGTTTCATGGGCTCCAACCCATTTCGTCATCCATGAAGTGGAAACTACTGTTGAGAAGTATTTATACACATGCCAGGATGGAGGAGGGCAAGTGTTAGCAAAGTAAATTCAGGGGGCAGATCATGCCTATTCACACCAGTAGTTGATTAAAGGAAGAGAATGTGTGAACAGGGACAATTATTTTTTGTAATGTGCTAACCATTCCAAGTCACTATTCAGACCCAGTCCAATTGTGCCATACTTGCAAATCAACTCCAGATCTGCAGTTTCATGCTGAAATCTGTTTTTGAAGTTTCTCTGCTGAAGTATGGAGGCTTTCAAGTCTGTTATTGAGGGTCCAGGGAGACTGAAGTGTTCTTCTACTGGTTTGTGGCTTATACTGCTCATGATATGGACATCTTTATAATTTTGATAAAGTACAGGGATTTTAAATACTGTCAAACAGAAATTATTTTTTGGAACACAGAATGTCCATGAAATATGATGTAATTGCTGACTTCCTCCCCACAACTCATCATACTGGCAGCCTCCATGAAGCCCAGAACATTATCAACAGGGGCTTCGGCAGCAAGAGAAGAAAATGCAATAGCTGCAACTACTGATCTCTGTGAAGTAAGAAATACCACCAGCCAGTGGTGGTGCTGTGGTGGGGAGGGACCCAGGGCACGGGCCCAGCCCCTACCCCCAGCGGGCAGGCCCCACCCCCAGCCAGAAGGCCCCGCCCCCTGGCCAGGGATAGGGCCAGGGGGAGGCCGTGCCGCCATGGGCAGCCAGGCTGTGGTGCAGTCTGGACAGAAGCGGCTGCTGGAGGTCGGGCCCACAGCCGCCAGCAGCCAGGCCCCAGATCCCTAGCGGGGGACAGGGCTGCTGTGGGTGGTCGGCTGGGCCCCGGATCCCCGGCCGGTGATGGGGCCGCCACTGCCGCTGCTGTGGGTGGCCAGCCAGCTGGGCCCCAGATCCCCGGCTGGGGATTGGGGGCCGCAGCCATGAGCCCGGTCTCCAGCGGCCGCTTCTGGCCCAGCCCCGCCACAGCCTAGCCACCCACGGCAGCACAGCCTCCCCCTGGTCCTGGGGCCTGCCAGGCGGGGAGGGGGCCGCCGCGGCTGTGGCTGGCTGTGGATCGGGCTCCGGATACCCGGCCCGATTGGGCTGGAGATCCAGGGCACCGGCGTTGGGACCCGAGGCACGTGCCCTGGGGTGCCCAACGTCAGCGATGCCCCTGCCACCAGCCATCCCCATCATCCCTTCAACCCTCTTACATAGAGACACCATCTTTTCTCCTCAATTTTCTTGAGACTAAGAACTGACGAGAAGTTGGTGCCCTCTGCAGCTCTTTTTGTGTGTTGTCTCATGACAGCTTTGCTTTTTGATCCCCTTGTGCATGATGGCCAAAAAAGTAGAGCTAAGAAATTGGAGATCTGGGATTATACTGGAGATGTGAGTCTTTTGATCTCAGCTGCAATAGGCATAGGGAGATAGAGCAAGAGTGGACTGATAACTACGTAAAAACCAATTTCTAATGCTTATTAATTATCGTTATTCTATCATGGGATTTCATTTAGAAGCACAGGGCAGTAGGTAGCAGTGACCCTAATAGGTAATTCTTCCTCTTTAGTACAGGTTGGCACAGGGGTGGGTTATAGAAGTGGATTTAAGGGCTTAAGCCCCAGGCCCAAGCTGAAGGGGGGGGGGCAGGCTCCAGTTCCTGTAAGCCTATTTCAGTGTTCTCTCTCCTATTCCACAGGATCCTACTCTCTCCCTGTGGATCTCTTCTATCTCCTGTTCTACTTCTGAAACACTAGTCACAGGATGGTCTACCTGGACTCCCGACCCCTTGTTCCATGGACCTGCCACTGAGGTTAGGTGTAATTCAGTTCTCGAGCCACAGCCAGTTCCAAACTACTGGGCCTTTCCCCTATAGCAGAGTTCTGCCTTCTCTGCATTTTCCCTCCAGCTGACTTCCATTTTCTGATCATCCACAGCTGGGTCAATCTTTCTAAACAAATTCCATTATGCCCAACTGGGGTTATTAATTAACCCTGTTCTGAAAAAAAATTCTGGCCTCAAAATAGAACTGTGGAAAAGAACACAGAACACAGCATGACCATAGAATAGACAAAGCTAGTTAAAACAGTCAAGCCAAAAGAGAAATCCATTGCTTTGTGTAATTACTTCCTGGAACAATTTTACAGTTCTATAATCACAATATCATCTATATGTGGTGATATGAGTTTAAAATATTTCTAAGTGGTAGCTGCTTTATTTAGCTAACTTAGAAGCAAACAAGACAGCCCAAAAACCTGGGAAACAACTTATTCACCTTGCTCTTTTAACATTTTTTCTATTTCCAGCTTATTTTTCACTTTTGTAATAGCGAAATCTATTGCATCAATACGAGCTTTCTCAATGATTATTCTCCTTGCCTCTTCCATACGTGGCTGAATAAGTTTGTCCATATCAAGAACCTAAGGAAAGTATTTGAAAACAAAACAATAAACCTAAATAATAAAATGTTAATAAAATTATATACAGACACAAACATATGCACAGATGTAGACACAAAGAACCCAATTCCACTGTCAGTTACAGTTGTGTAAATTTGGAGAAACTGCAGATTTCAGTGAAAGCAGCACTGACTCATCGGTTGTTTGTGCAATATGTAATTTTCAAATTGTTATGAATTTCTCTTTTCTTGTATGCAAAAGATAAGACAGACTGCCCACACAGTAATGTAAATAACATCATCGCATAACTGACAACTATCTTTCCAGTAAGGAAAACTGAGGAGTATCCTAATTGTAACCTCCAAAATAGGTTACTTTCCTATAACTAGATTTCACCAAATTACCATATTTCTTCCACAAATCTATCCATTTTGAATGTGCACACTAATGATCCTTTAAGACTATAAATCAAACTAAATGGCTTCTAAGCCTCAGCATCTTCCTCAAGAAGATACGCAGTGAGAGAGAAGTGTGAGTCACAGGTCTCAACAATAAAGGTCATGCATCAGTCATGTCTACTAGCTCTGTTGAGGGTTTCAGTTGAAGGGGGATCTGCAAGATTTTTTGCTCCCTTACCAACTATAAAGCCAGCAGCAATCTCAGAGTCTATCACTGCTAGTTATGGGGGGTATCTGCTGCACTGCCCCAAGAACTGTAGCTGCAGAAATGACTGGAAATACAGAGAGATACCATGCTTTTCAGGTTGGGTTCTGCTTGAAGGCAGTAGGATGGTTCTGGAGCATGGAGTTCTGGTCATGCTCTGGCCATACCCACCTATTGGGCTCACTTAAGTTGCAGGGACCTTGAAGACCCAAAATAGCTCAGCTGGATGTTCTAGATGGCTAAGAGCACTTCTGGTCAAGCACTGCAGAACAGATAGACAAGTTCTCCAACAACACAGCATAAACCAATTGTAGAGTTACTGCAGCCAGCAAGAGTGCTAAGAACCTAGGATACATCCCCAGAAGCTACAACATCATATACCTATCACTATACTACAGTCTGGCTGTGTTCAGCTGGTATGAGATGTGTGTACCAATGCAGTATAAATGCTCAAATACAAACTTGGAAAGCATGGGTTTGCGTGCATAGGTATATGAACATGGGTTTACTATGCAGTATAGACATAGGCTTAGGAGAATGAGTAGGTGGCACACATAATTACTTGAGATCAGACATATTTATAGCTTTCATATCAAAGTCCTGTATATTTTATACTAAAGACAATAATAGCAATATGCACTGCTTTTAAACAGAAGCGAAGAACATACATATGGCATCTTAAAGATCTAACATCCTTACTACTATTCAAATAACATTTTAAAATCTGAAAGTCTAACTCTACAACTTATTTAAAATATTTGCATATACCCACCTTTCCTTTATATTTATTTGCAATCAGGTTACAAAGAGTTGTTTTCCCAGACAATGGTGGTCCAAATACTAGTACTTTACAAGGTGGAAGTGGCATAGGTGGTAGCAGATATGGACGTGGATTCAACATAAATGCTCTCAGTGCTTCTTGAGATGAAAGTAAGTACATTTTACCTAGAAAACTTAAAAAGTATTGAAAAATATAGATGATTAATCTTAAAAAACAGATCTAATACACAATGTCTACCAAATTCTGCTTACCTGACAGCTAAATCGGGAAGCCCCATTACAATGTTACCCTCTTTTAAAGCCACAGGACATGCTCGACCCCACCTGCTTCTATGCCATCGGTATCTAGGTGCGATTAGTTTGAAGGATGAAAGAGCCCGGAAAAGTTCATCCTGTTAACCAAAACAACAATAAAAGTATACATGCCTTTTCCTATATTTTGTATATGCTCTGTTTTGTATGATTTATCATACTGAAGTATTTTCTAAGAAAATAACTATACCCTTTGTAAAGAATTGTTGCATTGCTCTTAGTAGCCATTTTAAAACCAAAACTTGTTAATCCACGACAATGTTTTTTATACTAGCAGTAGTCCACTTGGCCAGGGATCACTTGATAATGTAATATATTGATTTTCATATTCATTGCTAACAGCAGCCAAACCTGATAAGCCCTTTTGCAGGCCTGTGCAGCCTTGGTATGTCTATGCCAGGGAGGGAGGGGAGCTTCTTACTCAATCTTTGCCTGACCCTGGACTCCTCCTATGCTTTGGTGGACATGCTGGGATCTGTATTTCAGGAAGAACTATAAGCGTATTTATGCATGTGGCTGGGAGATATTTGTTCAGGCCTCAAGGTGTATAGATTCTGTTGGAATACATCTAGTTAATTAAGTACTTTAGTGACCTTAGGTCTACTTTGAAACCACTGGCCTAACAGGTTTTATTCTTGTCATGTTATTGTCTATTAATAAAGGACAAATAGTTGGGGAAGGCTTGGACCTTTTGGGATCACTTCTTGGACACAGCTTCTTGATGCTCCAATGACAACTGGAAGATCAGGCCAAGCAGAAAGTGATCACTGTTTCCACTTAAAAGCTGTGCCATACTTCAGTAATTATTAAGGCTTGTGGGTTGGGCTATGTTATTAACCTATTGCAAATGCATGTAAGTGCATAAGCCTAAGTAAAGTATAGTTTTAAAGTATGAGCACTTTTTTGTTATACTGTTTCCACCTGTCCATCTATCAGCTGGATAGCCAGATCTCCAACTGGTTTATTTCCTGACACTACCTCGCACAAAGTAAAGTAACCAAGAGCTTTGGGCTGGCAGGATGCCAGGTAACACACTGTAAGGAGTAACTACCTGAAATAATTCATTTTTACACTTTTAAACATAAACCTGGTTTTTAAAATTATTTTTATTGAAAATGAATATATACATTTTTAAAAGAGCACGAACTTGTAGTATAAATTACATTATATCTTTAGACCTTACATAAACTAAAGGAAGGTTTAAAATGCTAATTTAAAGAGAGGAAATGAGTCACAGAAGACTGGGAGATAGAGGAAGTCCAACTGTATTGGGCTGTACAAATAATAAGTAGCTCTGAAGATTTGTACTGGGAAGGATAAAGATGAGACCTAAAGCTAAGGAGATACAAACACCTAACTTCTAGGGTTATGGAAATGCCAGTTATGATATATTAATGTCTGACAGAAATATTTGCAAGAGATATGAAACAGAACCCAGAGGATAAGAAACAGCCATTACTAATGTTTCTTTTTCTGTAAATGTAAGCATAGTCAAGGAGGTCTCACTAACTATTGCTGAGTTAAAAAATTTGATGATTTGGTGACAGAGCAGCAAAGATCACTGTTGATACTTATAAGCCCTAAGGTTTGTCTATATGTTTATACATTATTTATTCATCTGTATGTCTCTATGTTTTTAGTTCAACATAGAAAGGCCCACAGGACTTACCTTTTTCAGTAAGATCTGCTAAGATCACATATAATGATAAAGATAGAAAAGTTCAACACTACTCTACTTTGTTTCTACTTGAATGTGAAAAATAAAATGTGTTCACTTTTACCAATGAGCACACTGGGTTTTTGTTTTTTAACAGGTAGACAAAGCCTCCAGGAAAGAATGGAAATGATGTGAAACCAGCCTACTGATGGGATTGTTACTCTTAGATTTGTTGAAAGAAATTTTTGATCAGTTTTTATGAAAGATTTTCACGTGGTGTTTTTCAAAATAACCCCAGTCCAAAGCCTTCTTTATCAGATACAATCCTTTTCACTATTAAAGAGTATATTCTTCCCATACTTGTGTTGTCTAGGGATGTATACTAAACCTCTGATCTGTACATGGATAGGTATGAAAAACTCATTTTATTAAATCCATGCCTTTACCACGCTAATATACTGTAGCCTCCACTGCTTGAATTTATAACTTTGATGATAAAGGAAGGTGTTTGATATAAAACTAAGCCACTATAGCAAAAAGGGTAATAAGCAAATACTGTAATTACTGAAAGCAACCAAATTTCTAGAAATTCAATATCATACTTACGTTTTCCATCCCCTCTGAGAGCTCCTCTTCAGGGCCTTGAAGTCTGGTTATTAGAGCTCCATTTCGGAGGCCCATGGATTGAAGCCGAGCTATCACTGACTAAAGAAAAAAAATTCTGTTGAATAAATTAACATTTAAAATTGTTTTTGTGATCTGAAAGTATCTTTGATGTGCTCAAAAATTATGACTTAATATTTACATATTTCCCATGTACACAGCACTGCCCAGCAATACAGCCAGGGGGCCTGTTACATTCAGCAGCTTTCCCATTGGATGCTCAATGGGGACAAATGATGCAGAAACCCCATACTCCAGCCCTAACCTGTGTAATTCTCCTCATGCAGAGAGCTCCGGACTAGAGCTGGGGAGAGACAGATAATATTGGAAAGGTTTTCTGCTCTTCAGGGAGTGGGAGAGACTTGTATGGAAAGCATATAGTTGTGTGTGACAAATGGGGTGAGGAGAGAAAGTAGATTCTGATCTTGAAAAGAAACCATTTGTTTATAGATCTCAGAGTTAGTATAATTTTTTTTGTTATTCATTATGCAAAAATATATTTTAAAAGAACCTTATCAATGGAAATTAACTGATATTAAAATATATCTAAGATGCTGTACTTTCTGTATAGCATATAGGGGCTTATATGTATGCAAATATTCTTGAGATCAAGAGAGCAAGTTGTGGCATGATAAATATAATGAGTCTGCTATTATTCAGGAATTGGTAGAAAAAAAGACTTTGGGTTTTATTACATGACCAGATGATCTTTAAATATATTTATTCACACTGAATCTATTTTAGTGATTTGATAGAAATTTTGGCCTCAATTCTGCAAACACACACGCTTCATTTTATTACCCTATTTATTATCCCACTGAAATCAAACATGTCAATTCAAGAGATAAAGTTAAGCACATCTATATGTACTTACAGGATTGGGGCCCTAATTGTATTCAAGAGACTGAGAATATGGTAAAATGGCAGTGGTGGATTGCTTTCCACATGGTTAAAGATACTTCCCTGTTTTTTTCATTTTATGCCTGCCACTTGATGTCCTATGAGGCAATAACCACCCATATGATCAAAGCAGAAGACAGGACTTCTGTCATTGCTTATCAATGCCACTCCTTAATTAGGAGGAAAGCTGGCTATAAACTGACTTGAGAATTTACCTTAAACTATAGGAGCTAAGCACACAGACTCCATAGAACTTCTAGGAAATGGAAACCGAGTCTAGAAATTTAACCCACATCTCACTTTGCAATACTAAGCAATCCCAAAATGCTATTAAAAATGGCTGAATTATTTTTTAGGTTGAGCTATGCTAAACTTATACTGTACAATATATTTTATTGAATAATAATTGAAAAACATTAGTACACTAAAACTTCTGCATTATCTGCATCCCTTTGTTGTTGCTTATGAATCTCTTGCTGGGGCAAGCTAAAGCTTTGGATAACATGGAGGTTCAGATAATAGTGGTGTTTTCAGGCCAGGACTGTAAGGAGGATGACAAGTCCCCAGGCAGAGGCTACCCACCTGCTGAATGGCTTCTGCAGCAGCATAGGGTACCCGTGGTCAGGTATCATGGGAGTGGCAGGTCTGTGACAATAGAGCTATAGAAGGCTCCCTTCACTGCCAAAGGACCAATGACACAATCCTTACAGGCACAATGTGGAGGGAATGTGCAATCCTGACAGGGCAGAGCATAGTTCCCAGCTCGGGGAAGGAGGGAGGTGGACATCTGAGCTCTGTCCTATGCCTTGCACCTGCAGGGACTGTGTATCACCACCCCTCTAGCAGTGCAGGCAACACTCTGAAGCCCTGTTGTCAAGGGAGTGAGTGAGCATGGCAGAAGAAAAATCCCACCTGATATGACTTATTGCTAAGCTGTGGAATGTGTAGGAAGCATAACAAGATTTCTTTCAGATGTAACAAGCAGAAAAGGTATCTCAAAGAAGAAGTTATTTTCCTGAAAGAGTGCCATAAGCTACAGACCAATAATATTGCCAACACCATTTTAGCAAAGATGATAACTACAGCACACAGGTTCTTTTCCAATGAAAACATCTTCATTTATGATCCACATTTATGATTCTTGTACTTACTGCAAAGAGCTCATTTGGGTGCTTATTTCCATCAAGTTCAATAAGATACTGAGAATCTTGTTCAGCCATCATGTCCTGCATGTTTAAAAAAAAAAAAAGACACACCATAGACCCTTAACTGAGTATAACCAGCCAATTAAGAACACTGGGTCTGATCCTGTTCTCATTGAAGTCACTCACAAAACTCAAATGGATTCCAATGGCAGCAGGATTCAGTCCATGGATTAAAAACAAACAGCATTTAGATTGACTAAAATCATGAGGACAGTTCAAATGGTGTTTGGGACTGATGGCCTACGGAAGCTTCAGAAAAGGAACTTCTCTTTTAATAGTCAAAATTAAATACTGTGAGAATTTCAAAATTATAGTCACACTGAGGTCGTGGATCAAATAAAAGAATCATAGGCCAAACCCCAAATATTTTTAAAAATCTAGAGAAAATAATCTTGAATATTATATGACTTTCAACTCCTAATATTCTATGCTATGACTTTCCACCCTTAATAGTCTAGGCTGGCATGGGTGACAGCCCTAATTGTCTTTAAATGTATCAGATAAGCCATAAATATCGCAGTCAGGGCACTTGAGTTCTAATCTTGGCCCTGACACTGAACTGCTATGGAAATTTGAACAACTTACCTTTCTTAGTCTCGGTTTTCTTACTTGGAAGATGTGACTAATTATGTGTATCTGCTTCATGGGGATGTTGTGAGGCATAGATAAACAATACTTGTAAAGTACTAATTGCAACATATTGCTGCCCCTTGACCAGATTAGTGAGTCAATATTTGGGGTACTGCCAGGTTGTTTCCATTAGGAAGAGAAATTGATGATAGAGTCAGGTACTTCTTTGGTGTGGTGATCACATTTATTTATAAAGATGTTACACAAAGTCCTATTTCCCTGAACACAGTAGAAATGAACAGAAGAAGCTAGTTTCCTTGCTTACAGTTTTCAAGCCTACTTTACTAGCCACTATTCTGCTCAAAAGAAGTTCTCTCACTTATATTCCTCCCAGGGCCACACTGCCACTGCATTTCTGGCCCTCTACATGTGACCACCACGAAAACATACAGCTCCAACCAAAGAATGTCCCAGCCCTGTGTTTCCACTGAGGTCCAGGGTAGTAACAGTGAAAGGGAAGGAGGAAGATCTGTTGAGAACTGGGGAGAAGAAAGTAGCAGGTATGAAACGAAAGAGCATAATAGAGACTGACTGTTGCAGAAGCCTCTTCAAGAGTGAGGGTAGCTGTACTTCATACATTTCCCTGCCAAGAATTATAGAAATACTATTCATTAGGGTATTAATGGAATGCTAAACTACATTAGACTATTCTGCCACTTGTTGGCAATGTGTGTAAAGTACAGTAGAATCTCAGGCCTATGAAATGACCAGTAAACTGCATACCTCGTTTGGAATCAGAATTACCAGTCAGGTAGCAACAGAGACCAAAACCACCTCAAAAAAACCCAACATCTGAAAGCCAACCCCCTCCGCCAAAAACCAACTCCCCACCACAACAAAAAACCCTAAATACAACCCAATGCTGTGTTAAACTTAATTTACTAAAAAAAAGGGGGGAAGGGGTGGAATCAGTATTCTTCTTCAGCATAGGAAAGTTTCAAAGCTGTATTATGTCAATGTTCACTTGTAAACTTTTGAAAGAACAACCATAATGTTTTGTTCAAAGTAATGAACATTTCAGAGTTATAAACTACCTCCATTTCTGAGGTGTTTGTAAATCTGAGGTTCTTCTGTATGTCATTTAAAGTTAACCTTAGTTACACTTGGAAGTATATAACATGTTCTTATGCTGAGATCATCTGATGTGTATAAGCCAAGCTCTGTACCTAGTCTTTATCTGATGCAGAACTACATGACAGGGTTTGAGAACTAAACTAAGAACAGAAACAGAAAGAAAATGGCAATAAAGGTTGCAAACAGAAGGAACGAAGCAACAAAAATTGCAGGATCTCATTAACATGCCACTCTTCAATGCCCTAAAGCACTTCATCTTTGACAAATCTTCAGAATGTACAGACAGGAAACAATATTTGGCAAGACAAACCTGGAGCCCTGTGGCACTTAAAGACTAATAAATTTATTTATTGCATGAGGTTTCTTGGTAGAAAACCCCATCTTCAAAGTGTCTGATAAAGTGGGATTTTCTCTTATGAAATCTCACGCAATAAACAAATTTGTAAGTCTTTAAGTGCCGCAGAAATCCTTGTCTGTTTTACTGAACTAGACTTACATGGCTGCCCCTTTGGAGCTTGGCAAGATTTCTCATAGCTAACAATTTCTATAAGGAAACTAATAATACAGAGGCATCTTCTTGTATTTATGCTATGGGCTAGTCTTTAAATCATTTGACTTAACTGAAAACAGTCACAAAGATGACTGTGAAAGGATTCTGGCTATGTTTGATGCTACTTATACCTATGGTTCCCAACCTTTTCAGTAACACAGGACACTTCAATAACAGACAATTCCATGGCACACCCACTTCTTTCAGCTGAATTGATTGCTTATAGACATCATGTATACTCACATTCACTTAAAGGTGTACTTGAGAAGTTTGCAACATAGTGCATACAACAAGTTAAAGGAGGACCAAATGCATTAATGTTTCAAATCCATGGGAAAAAAATACACATTATCTCAATTTTGCCCTTTGGCCACCTGTGTTTAGAATGTTCACATTTTAGAACTGAAAGACCAATACCACACTTATAATTTGATGATTAGTTTGCACAGGTTTTATGAGTTGTAATTTTAGTTGGACAGAATATTGTAAACAATGTTTGTTTTACATTGGTTTTTATTACCTTTGTCCAAAATTTCACGGTACACTTGACATTTCTTGTGGGCACACTGGTTGAAAACTATTGCCTTCTACCACAGAAAAATGTGTTTTTTGAAAGAGCATGATTCTATCAGCAAATTGTAGAAGCAGAGGGAAAATGTTGCATGTTTTATATGAGATTTTCATAATTTGCCTAAAAACTTTGACACAAGTATTAGAGATAGGCTGGTTATTGGATTAAACAGACAAAAATCTTATAGCAGCTACAGCTTAAGAGAGATTTAACCCTAGGCACAGCTATATACAGAGCACCAGTTTGAGCTGGTAAGAGAGCAAAACCTAGAGCAGTGGTTGTTAAACCTTTTTTCTTGGGAACCAGTCGAAAAAATTATTTATGACTGTGACCCAACAATTAAAGTATAATTTGATGGTCCTGCAGTCCTCCTAATCAATGGGCCCCGTTCCACAGAGCTGGCCTTTGGCTATTGGGAGCCCTAGGTGAAGGCCCATCATGGGGAGCCCCTTATAGGCCCACAGGGCCTCCTCCCATGGTTCTGGCTCCCCCCCCCCCACAGACTCAGCTCCTCTTGCCACCAGCTCCAGCTCCAGCTCCAGCCCCCCACTGCCAGACCTAGCTGCTGGCCCCAGCCCCAGAGGCCAGCTCATCCCCCTGCCAGCTGAAGCAGATGCAGCTTTTGGGGTAGGTGAAGCAGGTGACAGGTCCCCTTTCTGCTTGGGGCCCTAGGCATGCGCCTGCTTTGCCTACCACAAAAGCTGCCTCTGCCTTCCCATATTGTCCAGGCCCCCTTCATACATGTGTGGGCCCCAGCCGAGGTTCAGCATTTGCAACCACTTCTCAGTACCACACATGTATCGGTTATTGCTCCATAAAGATATTTATAATTTTATATGGCATTTATATCTATAGCAATTATTGTCACAAATGAGCAAACACTGCATAACACAATAAGTATTTTGATTAACAATGGTCGGGTGTAGGATCTGCCAGCAGCCACAGCAGGGTGGAACGTGTTCTGCCGGATTTTTCTGTATGTAGGGGCCCTGGAACACTAACCCCTCAAATCTGTGGGCTAAGTTCCCCCTTACTTTTACCCCGATAGTTATCCAAAATATATACATGTCATCTACCAAGAAAATGAAGCTAAGTCTTTGGTTCAATGACATGCCTTTACAATCTATATAAAATCACCATTAATATTTAAAGTTTATTTTAAGATCTCTATACACCACAAACTTTCCAGGAATCCATCTTAAAAATAACCAAAGAAAATAACTCAAATTGGCTGCTCAGTTATTTGTGACATGGTGTTTTTTCCACTTTTTCCTCAAAAAAAAAAGTATGAAAATAAATATTTAAGTATAAAAAAAAGTTAAATCCAACATTTAGTGCTTTTTGCCTGTTTTGAAAATTTTACGTCACCAATGTCACTGGATTTCTGACCAGAAAATGCACCCTGAAATATATTTTGTTTCTTTAGTGTCTTGTAATCCTTTGATTATCTATGAATATTGTGAGATATGATTGTTTCCAAGATCACCCAATGCAACCCAATATATTTGTACTCTTGCTCTCTGTCCTAGGGCGTCAACAATCCTTGTGTTTCAGATTCTAAAGGGAATATCTGTTATGAAAAAAGGGCTTAGCCCCAAGGGCATCCCTATGTTGGGTTCAGCAGGGCACGGGACCTGCATCTCTGGCCCCAGCTAGCCAGAAGTGGCCCAATCTGGCTCCAGGCCAGTTCCAGAAAGCATGGATGGCTCCTGCCACCCATGGGACCCAATGCAGCTTCTAGCCTCCTGAAGAGGGGTTGAAGCCGAGTGAGGTCTGTGCCGCTTGTGGGAAGCAGCAGGAACAGTCGCCGAGTGGCAGAGACTGTCCCTGCTGCTTGTAAAAAGCAGCATGGACCATCCCTGGCTTCAAGCCCCATGCAGGAGGCTCAAGGTGGTCACTGCTGCTTCCCACAAGCAGCAGGGATGCTCTCCACCACTTGGAGACTGTCCCTGCTGCTTCCCACAAGTGGCACAGACTGTCCTCAGCTTCAAGCCCCCTTCAGGAGGCTCGAAGCCAGATCAGGGCCCATGTGCAGCTGGATCAGGCCCATACATGGCCGGATTGGGCCACTTGTGAGGGGGCACATGACCTATATCCTGGCCCCCTCTAGAATCGCCCCTACTTAGCAAAGTGAGAAAAAAAAAACTGAAGCAAACTTCTTTAATCCATTCTGTTATTAGGTTGCTAAGCAAGTACTCTACCATGCTGATCACAGACCACAGTGATCTAAAACTATAACTAACCCTTCAAAGAAAATTCTTAGAAATAATACTGTTTTTCCTAACATGATTGTAGTGAGTTTTCAATAAACTGTAACAATAGTATTATCTAATATTAAAGCAACTAAGGCAATCATGGTTTTTTTCCTCTCCTAAACATTTGCCTTTCACAGCTGGAGGATAACATGCCAGAGAGAACAGTTTGGATTTTCCACAGCTCCAAAAGTTACCACACTGTTTTCTATTTAAGAACAACCCAGCATGATCTAGGTGCAAGTAATACACCAGCTTGGTCACCAGTGCCACAGTAACCACCGTGATGAAGTCCAAGGTCTCAGCTTGTGCCATGGGACTTCCAGAACCAAGCACCTCCCTCCTGGCTGTGTCCTTCCTCCTTTGTCTCCCTTGGGACCAGACACTAAGGGGCGGCTTTGCATCTGATGCTTTCTCCTCACAGACGTGCTCTGCTTCCCGGCCCTGCTGCCCCCCTGGGGAGATCGCTGGGCTGCCGCTGCTGTAAGGAGCTCCGTCGCTCCAGCACCTGCAGCTCCCTTGCAGCTGCTGATGCTGTGAGAGGCTCAGCTCGGCTCCATGCCTCCACCTGTGCCCGCTGCTCATCCCCACTGCCACTGCTGCATGGACAAGACTCGCAGGGCAGAGGGAGTGGGGTGAGCATCAGGCACTTGCGTGGCAAGGACTCCAGCTTTCTCTGAGCCACCCCCACCTCTGGAACCCAGCTCAACCCTGCAGCACACTGGGCAGCTGACACACCGGAGGTGTGAAGCTGAGCGAAGTCACTCATACTGTGCCAGCAGCCAGGAGGGAGCTGTGGACACCGGAGCAAGGCAACGCTGTACAGCAGTGGGAGTCTAGCTATTTCCCCAGGGTGGCAGTGGCCAGGGCAGCACAGCATGTCCGTGGCGACCGGGGGCGGTGAGCTGGGTGCCAGCAGGGGTGGCTATCCCTGGACACTCAGAGTTCTGGCTCCCACTATTTCCTCTTCCCTGCTGCCCCCCCCGAGCTGGACTGCCGCAACCCAGCAACCACGGGTCTGTGAACCAGTACTGGGTTGCAACCCATGGTTTGACAACCACTGACCTAGAGGAACTTGGCAAACCTGAAATACCTGACACTAGCCTGGGAACATGGCAAACCTGAAATATCAGAAACTAGCTTAGGCCCTGTACGCACTAGAGATTTATTGAGGAATAAGCTGTCTTGTTGCACAATAATAAGCACACTGTACACACCTGAATGCTCCTTGTTGTGGTACAAGTGCCCTCTTATACTGGAACAATATAACCACAAGCATGAGAGTCATAACACCTATTGTGGAAAACCTCACACTATAAGGTGTGTGTGCACAGTGATGTACTTTCTAAGTACAATAACTGGCCTTTGGAAATGCCCAAGAGTGCCAGTCAAGGCCACTCTGGGACACTGGAGTTGTCATACTTGTCACTTTCTCTGCTCTAACAGAACAGGAAAATTGAATAGTAATGGAATATGTGAAATTAACAGGGGGCGCTGTTGTGGGGGCTGAAGCCCCAGGCGTTTTAGCCCCCTGCTGCTGCCAGGGATCCTCTGTCCCCAAGGGCAGTGTCGATCCAGCTGCTACGGTTCCTGGCTCCCCAGCGGCAGAGCAGACAGCTACCAGGGATCTCAGGTCCCCAGTGGGGGGGGCCAGGCAGCTGCTGAGGACCCTGGAACCCTGGCAGCTGGAGCTGCAGAGCTCCAGGGATCCAGGAACTCCACTGGCTGCAGCTGCGAAACCACCAAGGATGGAGAACCCCAGTGCCTGAAGCCACAGAACACCAGGGACCTGGGAACCCCAGCAGCTCTAGCCACAGCTTGTTGCATCTGTGTGTGCTCTTCCCTACCACCTACACCAGAACCCTGTAGTTATACCTCTTTGGGAAACTGTATTTGGGTTGAATTGGACAACACTACCCGAATCACATACAATGGAATGTGTACATGTATCGCATCTTGGGAATATATTGGGAAAACGGAGACACTAGTAATCCTCCTGTAGACGAATGTCACTGTAATCCTAGTGTAATACATACAGCTAACCACGCATACTACCTACCTTGTATGGAAAAAGAAACTATTACAGTAAGACCCTCTTCCATCAAATTTTCATTTGTTATTGGTATGAAATGGAAGGACCTCACTGACTGACTATCTGTTTAAAACCTAGGAGATTACAAAATTTTTAGAAAAAACAACTGCAAAGACTAGTGGCTAGCACCTCTGCTTAACTAACACTAGAACGATACACATTACTCATACAAATGGGGAAATGATTAGAATTGCTAACATGGAAAAAGATCTCACAGGTTATCACTGGTATGATATATTTACTGGTTGGTCTCCCACTGCAAAGTGAGTGTTGTCATTGATGTTGCATCCTTTTGTTATTGTATTAGTGCTTAGTTGTAATAGTCTGTATGGGGTGTTGGATGGGGCAACTGTATATAAAGTTAGAGGCTCAGGTGCAAATCACTAACAGATACCTAGCTATGAGACCTCAAAAGCGACTGTGACCCAATTTGATTTAAATAATCAAAGGGTTAAGACGATATAGGCCTCACTAGGCCCCAAAATAAAATATAAAGCTTAGATATGAGCAAGTATGTAACCCCGTTTCAACCTTGGAAGAAACATTCCACTAACAATGACTATGTTAACTAAAGAGACATCCTGTGACCCTAAGCAATATTACACACTGAAGCATCAAGCAGGCACCAAATGCCCACAAACAGATGTTTCAGCTTAATGGTGAGCAACAAAGAAAGAAACTGAATGAGACCAGTAAGATGCTGATTGAAATAGAAATGCAGAGTCTAACTGTAACAATATGCTTTATTATGTGTATGCAACACTCCTGTAGAAGTTTGTTGTGATTAAGCTCTTTTTAAGGAAGGTATCAATAGATTGATCCTTTTAAACTTTAATAAGGGGTGACTGAAAAGAATGATTGGGGTGGTGTGCATGAATGATTAACAGAGGTAAGAAGTACTGGACCTATAACAAGGAGGATCCAGATGGCCGAAGAATGTTATCAGGAGATGGCACCTATCAAGGACATTAAAACATCAACATGATAAAGTTTGCAAAAGGAATCAAACGACATAGACGTCATGTTCATTATGTTGTCAACAATGGGAATGACATGACACAATAATTAACCATGCAGTTTTGACCCTATAAAGAAACAATGAAGAAAATCTGGTTCTTTGGTTCTGTTCTGCAAACTCCAAGGAGCATCACGTTGTGACCAACTGGATTCTGCTCCATCACCTGAGCTCAGCTGACTGGCTAGCAGTCTGACTCAAGCCACGTAAGCCTGGTAACTAACTACCTTCTGAAGAACTTTGTGTGTGTTTTAGTAGGCAATAAGACAACTGTTTTCTCTTTTTTAAGAAAAGTTTTCTGTACTTGCAATAAATGCAGTGTGTTGCCTTATCCCCCCACATAAGATCTTGCTGCATCCTTATGTAGTATAACAAGCCGCCATAGACCTGGATGGCAGCAGGGATGCTAGGGGTCCCAAACACAATGCCTCGGTCCCCAGCAACGGTGCTCTGCAGGGAGCTAAGAGGTTGACCTGTCAGCTCCCCCACACAGACTCTTTTGCTTTTGGAAGTGGTCCTAATGTGGACACACTCCAAAGGCAAAAGGATGACTGCATGTACGCTAAATAACATTATAATTATAGCATTAGATTTATAATGACAAAACTTTTGCCATTATAAATCTTTAGTGTAGATGTAGCCTTGGAAAATGTAAAGGATCACTTGAGTGTTAAAAATCATTATCATAAAACTCCTGAGGCAAGAAACTTCCAGGCTAAGAAGAACAAATTCCAGCCTGCATGTATAAGATGTGGAAAAAGTCATAGCCCAAGAGATGATGCATGTCCAGTTAGAGGCACATACTACAATAAATTAATGAAATATGAACATTTTGCAGCTGTTTGCCAAATAAAAGCAGATCTCAGAAGAGAATATTTGTGAATCCAAAAGACATATCTGGCCATAACAGATTATTTTTCCAGGTATATAAAAATAATGTACTGGAAAGACCTAACATGTTGCTATATTATAAAGAAACTTAAGTACACTTTTGCCCATGTTAGTATTCCAGAACAATTAGTGATGGACAATGATCCACAACTCACTACAGCAGAATGTAAGTCGTTTTGAACAAAATAGGATTTTAAGCATATTACTATCAGCCCACATTATCCACAAGTGAGTGGAGAGATTGAGAGTCAAGAAAATCCTATTGCAGAAAGACCCATTATTTTTCTGAGTGATAGATCAACAGCAACAACAGCTACTTAGTCCAGCATAACTCCTACTGGGAAGACAAGAACTACTACATGACTTTTGAAAAAAAATCTATACCTGGAGTGGCTGGACATGAAGTAAATAAGAGCTGGTGAACAGTTTTACAACAGTTCCAAAGGGGGGCAGCCGTGTTAGTCTAGTAAAGCAAAAAAGGCAAGGAGTCTTGTGGCACTTAAAGACTAACAGATTTATTTATCGCATGAGCTTTCGTGGGAGAATATCCCACAT
>ML681979.1:56857831-57169867 GCA_007922195.1 Podocnemis expansa
GGATATTCTCCCACGAAAGCTCATGCGATAAATAAATCTGTTAGCCTTTAAGTGCCACAAGACTCCTTGCTTTTTTAGTTTTACAACAGATGACACTCAGTTAGAGAACTGCCAGATCTAAAACCAGGTGACTATATTTGTGTCAAACTGGATAGAGAAAAAGGATGGACAACTCCAGCTGTTGTAAAGAAAAAGAATTCAGGACCCAGACCATATGTAATCAAAACCAACAGTGGAGAGTTAAACAGAAACTAATCACATCTACAGTGCGTTCCTCAGAAAGCAAACTCTACAGATGGCACATGAAGAATGATAAGACGACTTCAAACCAACCACTGCCAATTGCTGCAACTAATGGACAGCCATATGACCAACTTGTAACATGTCTTGGTGTGAGCGAGTCCTTTGCTCGACCCACCTGGAAGGCGCTTCTGGTGGGTGGGATGGGGAATTACAACTCAAGCTGTCCTGTAGTCCACCCCTTCTTGGGTTCTGGCCATTACGCCATCAACATCCTGGGGCAGGTTCCTGGCAGCCAGGCAACTCCCGGCAGGCTGGGAGAGTCAGTAGGGGTAAGCATTCACTTGGTACCTTCCAGAAAGAGAAGGGGCAAACCAGTACATCTCAGCTCCTTGGAGGGGCAAACCAGCAGTCTATAGCCCCAGGTTGAGGCAGTTCAGTAGTAGTCCTGAGCTCTTTAAGCAGGGCACACAATCAGCAAGTCTTTAGGTAAGTGGGTGTAAGCAACGTAGGGTATCAAACAGGGTTGCTGTCTAGGGGAAGGGGAGAGGAGGAGGAGGAGGACACAGGCCCACCCTACTCCACTGTGTCCCAGCCCAGGGCCCTAACAGTAGCCACGGGTTTGACCACAGGGTTGGTGTGTTGCAGCCGAATCCCCACTGACCCTGTAGTCAAACCTGTGGCTACTATTAGGGCCCAAGGCTGGGACACAGTGGAGTAGGGTGGGCCTGCCTTCCCCCGCTCCCTTTAGTACCTGTTTGGACCCTTTGGCCGCGTTCTCCAGGTATTCACTTAGGAATAAGGAGTAGAGTCCGTCCATTTCGTCTGGCGGGGGTAGGTCGGGAAGCTCCAATGGGACCTCCATCTCCGCTGGTGGAGGTAACTCAGGAAGCTCCACTTGGTCTGGTGCAAGGGGCAGCTCCTCCAGGTCCTGCCACACAGTGAGGTTAGCTTCCTGTGTAGCAAGTGGCAGTTCATCCAGATCACAGGAAGACAGCAGCGGGGCTGGGTCATGGCAGTCTGGGTATTATGGGGAAAAGTTGGGGTTCCTGGCCTCTGGTTGTCCCCCCAGTCTGCCATCCCCAACCGGAGCTGTCTCCTCCTCAGGGGCACCAGCCATGGGTGGCCCAAGCCAGCCATCTTGGTACTGTGAGGGAAGTCCGAGGGTAGGTGAGCGTTCCCTCTGCTAGAGGAATGGCCGGGGCTGAGGAGCCAGGGGAAAGCTATCCTTCCTCCTCCGTGGCCACAGCTGGACTGAGCTCCCTGGCCTGGCTTTTATACTTCCTGCCCCGCTCCTTGAGCTCCACTTTGCTTTGCCTTGGGGCAGCCATTTTGCCTCTTTATACTGGGTAATGTAATTAAAAAATATATTTGTATGATTCAGAGATACTTAGACTGATATATGTGAATCTTCAATGACAGCATGGTAATGTAACTATTGTAAATGGTAGGAAAGTAGAATTTAAAGGGGGGAGATAAAATGAATGTTAAATTTCATTATACTGTTCTGCCTATCGGGGTAAAAGACATCATGTAAACCTAATCTTAGTCATATCTGGCAGTGCTTTAAAAAAATCTTACAATGAACACGGCTGGTATTTATAAGTAAGATCAGTAGCTAGCCCTTATTGGTACGGAAGTACATGACAGTATAGTTCTTACAATTTTACAGGATTTTAATCTGAAACGAGAAACAATTGTGAACTATCTTGTATCCCTGATTTTTTTCATCTGAACCTCAAAATTCTGAGGAGTAGGTCAAATTGTGCATTAGCTTCATTTTTGCAAAATAAACTCAAGATACCCAGATTGCATAAAAATTATATAAAACAAAATTTAAAAATGATTTTCTGGTGAAGATATAACAATACTGCTTTGTGCTGCTCTTACCTCTAGAGGATGAAGCATGGTGTCCTTATAGAGATTAACCCTGGCTTCTGCATTTTCTAAAATATCTTCAGGTCTCTGCACCAAATGAGGCAAAATATCTGACAACATGATTGCATCTGCCGCAGCCTAATGTAAGGAAAACCAATACTTTATTTCAGGTCTTTCAATTATAAATGTACTAAACCAAAGCCTACATTACAAGGCAGTGCAATTTAAGGAATCTCAGTGGAAGAGGTTCTCAGGGAACTGGCCCCAGGGATGAAGCATGGGGACAGGATATAAATCTATTTTTGCTTCCCTTCCCCAACATGCATGGAATTCTCTTCTGCTGCATCTCAGTATTCAGCCATTGGTATTTTCTACAGATATCTAAATGATATTTTCACTTTTAAAAAAATGTTTTAGGCTGTCTTCCTAAGGCCTTGTCCAGACTAAGAAGAAAGATGATTTAATAAATGTGTTAGCTAATATTGATTGATGGCATACATTAAAAGAGGAAGTATGGCAGTAAGGGAAAGAGGGGAGAAAGGTGTGTAAAAGAAAAATGGAAATAAAAAATATTGAGGAATTAGATAACATAATGAAATGAGAGGATAAGAAGGAAGAAGAGGAAGATCTAAGGAAATAAAGAAAGCAGACCTTGTAGAAAATATAGCAAAAGATAGACTACTAAAAGAAACAAATGATGGAGTGAAGCAAAGGAAGGACAGAAAGAAAATCTTCAGTGAAAGAGGTGTAATAAGTTAAGCTTTAAAAATATTAAACAGAATGTTTAACGTCAATATTTTAACTAAATTTAGGGCACGATAAACAATACACATCTATTTTATTCCTTTAAAATCCAGGGCCATGGCTTGGTAACATGTCAGAATAGATATTTTTCATCTTGAAAATAGGTCAGAGATAACTGTTTAAATCCCGTCAAAAACAAATACAAAATGGTGTTCAAATATATTTCCCCCCTCCTTTTCTGTCACTCTCTAATCACCTTCTCACTTGTACTGACTTTATCTTTACTTGTTATCTGGATATATTAAATTTTGTTTAAATTTTATCATATATCTCTTCAAGCAGAATAGAAATTGATTTACAAACAGAACTGAATAAATGCATTCAGGGTAACTGTTGAGCTCTTTTAGTTTGCTTATTTTTAAACATTCATGAGCTTATTCTTTTTTCTGACAAGGCTGCTAATAAGTAGAGCCTCCTCTGCAGATTAGGATCAGACACCTCATCTTCATCCTCCTGCTCTTCTTCCTCTTCCTCGTCCTCTCCTTTATGCTGATCTTTCTTTTTCTTACGTTTGTCAATAATTTCCGGATCCCACTGTGTCCTTTGGTATATCTGCCCTGCACCAGGGTGTTGTCTTTGCCCAGAGAGTCTTTGGCACAAATCATAGTCAGGACACTAGTTAAGAAATAATTGAAGGAAAATCTGTTTATTTTATTGTCATAACAATACTATTTTTCCTTAAATTTCACAGTAGCAAGTATTTTTATATAGTGCACTTCTAAGTAACTATATATGCACATACAACCTTAAAGACAGTCAATAATTAAATGTACAAGATTGCAAAAAGACATGGAAAGAGTCTTTCTAAATAGACAACTCCCTACCCCAAAAGCTACCATCTAATCAACTATCACATAAAATTAATTTATGTTAGCCTTCCCTCAATCTTTGAAAAGACTGACAAAACAGGAGAATCTTGCCAAGTACAGATCCAGACAGGGGCAGAAGGGAACAAGTGTTTTCTACAGAACAAAGTATTGTTTAATTGGACCATATTGCCAAGTACCAGGCATGATAATCTCACTTTGTGAGCTATTCCTTGAAGTGTTACTAGAGTCCTGATGACTGCCGATGAGATTCAAGACCTCAGATTCACTACATTTTGAGGTGAGTTTGGGGAGTGTGGTCACCATTAGCTGTTCAGCTACCAAGCTGTCACCACACTGAACTAACAGGAAATGGGGAATCAAAATGTCCTGCAGCTTGAGGGATGAGCTATATCCTGCTTATGTGGCCACAGTGCAGCAAAGTGTGGAGGTCCAAAGCAGTCAAAACAGAGCTTCTGGGATAGCTCCTTGAAGCCAATGACATCAACTTACGTAGTGCTCTGCCTACACTGATGGTAATTAGACCTCTAGAATTCGACTTCACTGCTATGCCACTTATGGGGGTAGTTTTATTCAGTCGAAGTTTGGTGAGATCTAGGTTGGCATGGCTGACATGCCAGTGGAGACACACACTTAGGGGGTTGCCATCAGGTGGTCAGCCTCCGTTGTCAGTGAAGACCAGGCCTTACTGAAAACAGATGCACAATGCAACAGACACTTGTTTTGGCAGCCCATTATTATTTCAGAAGTCATGGTGGGAAAAGACCTAATAGATCTAGTATACTTTTTGGTTCTTCTAAGAATTATGAAGTAAGATGTCCTTTGACTACAGTACTTACAATAATGTGTATTCCTAAGTGTATGTTACAGTATTTTTTGAAAGTTATCTGGCTGACAGTTCACTCTATGGCCGAGTGGGGAACAATAAGAAATGTTCTAAGAGGTCCTAGAGTAGCTTGCTTGATTCAGTTCAAATAACTGATCTATAAGCAGTATTTTCACCATTACTTGGAATTAGATAAAGAGGGCTGAACTATAAAGTTATTTGTTTTCTCACTTGAATGTGAAATTAATTTTTCCCAAGAATACATGTAGGTAGTCTTGAAAAGCACTTCTACTGACTTTGATTTATATATTCTATACCCTGTTATTATCCCAAAGCATTATTTTCATGGAACATATATCTTTTGTTAGTCTTAATAAATGATTGCAAGGTGCTCAATGACTAACTCCCACTACAACTAACAGGAAAGGCTCAGCACCTTATATGATCACTCCTTAGGTTCAAATTTTGCTGTCTATTACATAAACCCAAAGTAACTTCTTTGACAACTCCATTGTAAAAGAAAATTTGGCCATTAGAAACATCTATCGTACTTAAGTATATGGAAAAATGACTCTGAAACCTATAGAATATTAACCTTATTTTAAGAAGAAGTATGAAAGTGACTAGCTAGGTATCAATGCTGACATTACCTTAAGGTTAATCAGGAAATCAGGTTTTAATTTTAGATTTCTGATTTTCTCTACTTGCTCTGAAATAGTCATGTATTCTTCTGAGAGAGAAGGAAATCCACTTAGAACATAACCTGCCAGATAAAATTTATTAAATATATTTTTGGAAAGTTATTTGAAATATATTTATCTTTTTTAAGAATTACATCTAGAAAAAAGTATAATGAGATTCCATTTGAGATGGCCACACAAACTGCTAGTGAATTATACCAAATGGCATAAATAAGCTGCAATACTTTCAAGATAACAATAAAGCAAAAACAACGAGAGTCCTGTGGCGCTTTAAAGACTGACAAATTTCTCTGGGCGTGAGCTTTTGTGGGCTACATCTCACTTCGTCAGACACAGCAAGAAAGCTTATGCCTGAAAAATTTGGTTAGTCTTTCAGGTGCCACAGGACTCTTGTTTTTGCTGTATACAGACTAATATGGCTACCCCTCTGGAAGATAAGTATAGTCTATAGAATTCTCGAACTGTTATTTCACTTAATGAGTATAGAGAAAAATAGCCCAAAAGAGACACTAACAATTTCTTATTTATATTTTCACTTTGAAACTTAACAATTTTATATGTGCTTAATGTGATCTTGAAATCCAATCTGAAAAGTCTGAATCACATTACTATCATTTTGTTCCAGAACCACTACTTTTGACACCTCAATCTCTGATAGCGTTTCATCTTTATGACAGAAAATAAGACAAAGAATGAAATCTGGCTAACAAATATCACTCTGGTGATGTGGCTATGAGTACATGGAAGTCTTTTGTTCTCCACCATCAATAATGTAGTGCCTAAATGCCATCTCAGGTCACCTTAATTTACAGATGTCCATGTTTTGCAATAGACAAAGCAACAAAGAGAGATTCTACAGTGATGATGATGAAAATCCCTGATTGAATCCAATAGATTGTAGTATAGGAGAATTTTTTAAAAAATCATATATTATGGATATATAAGACGACAAAACTAAGTTTTAGAGGGCTTTGGTGGACATACTTCAGGAATTCTGGAAACTGACAACACATACCAAAGTGAGCAACTTCTGGTGACTCAATCTTTTTCAGAATCATCTTTGTAACCAGTTCTTCAGGAATACTTTGACCCCCAAAGAGCAATTCCTGCATCTAAAGAAAAATGTAAAGCATAACATTTTATATCTGCATTGTGGCCTCATCCAACTGCCATTGATTTCACAGAGAGCAAGACTGGGCCTTATGAATGTCATGAGACTTAATAAAAGGATAGGTTTTACCTTAAGTCCATATTCTGTTCCTGCAGTAATATTTTCATCTATTACCTCCAAAGCTAAAAATGCACACAACACAGAACAAAATTAACAATTTATAAAACATACTGTATGTGAATCAGTATATTTAAATGTACATTGTTAGTTTAGTATGGCTGTCTTTATTAGTGATTTCATATTAGCATAGTGTAACTACTGTGAAATCTGGTTTTGAATCTTGGAGCATAAAAATTTCACACATGAGCATGTCCAATATTAAAAAGAAAAAACAAAGAGCCCTGTGGCACCTGAAAGACTAACAAATTTCTTTGGGCATAAGTTTTTGTGGGCTCCAACCCACTTTGTCAGATGCATGTGGGTTGGAGCCCATGAAAGCTTATGCCCAAAGAAATCTGTTAGTCTTTCAGGTGCCACAGGACTTTCATTGTTTTTGCTGTACAAAGACTAACACAGCTACCCCTCTGGAAATTAGAAAGAAAACAGTCATAAAAGACATCAGCTTTAAAAGTAGCCAGTTGAGAAAAAAGTTTCAGTTTAAATGGTCAAGTTAAACAGAAAGTTGGTGGAGTTTGACGCTCCCTCGCACTAAAAGCTCCTACATATGGCTTTATGAACTGCCATGATGGGGTGGGGTATCTCAGGGGATAATCCAGCAACCATCCACATATATAAACCCCAGTAACACCAACAAGAATTCCAGATGTACAGGAGAGGGTTGATCCTCACATAGAAAAAGATTTTTTAAGCTATTTTTTTCTTACTTGTGAAATATTTTAGATCAGGTATCACTTTTTATTAGGAAAAGTGGAATGACTTACATATTCTATATTTGCATTGATGGAAGTAAAATTCAGAGATTTTATTAAAACAGAAATCCTAACAAGATTTCACCTCAAAGCCTTCAAAATGTGATTGCCATTTATTTGATACAAGGAGTCCTGTGGAACTTTTAAAGACTAATGAAGTTTTATTTATCGCATGATCTTTCTTGGGAGAAAAACCCAATTCATCAGATGTTGTGAAAGTGTCTGACAAAGTGGGATTTTCTCCCACAGAAGCTCACATGATAAATAAATTTGCAAATGGGCCCCATCTGCCCTCTGAACCGACCTTGCTATTACTTGCCCTCCTCCATCCTGGCATATGTATATGTATCTCTCAACTGTAATTTCCACTTTATGCATCTGACGAAGTGAGTTGGAGCCCACAAAAGCTTATGGCTGGAGAAATATGTTATTCTATAAGGTACCACAGGACTCTCATTGTTTTTGCTGTACACAGACTAACATATTTACCCCTCTGGAAATTTCTTGTTTTGCTGAGCAAGACTAGCATGGCTACCCTCCAAGATCATTAAAGATCTGCAGGAGCAGAGTCTATCATTGAAAATATTCTCTTTCGTTCCACTATCGACTGATTACTAGGGAAGCATATCAAATGTGAGACATCCTAGCAAGGAAAGGACTGGAGACTTTCAGGTACCAAAAGAATAAGCCTAGTTCTCCAACACTTTTTTGTATTAAAACTGCCAGAGCAGATACTCTGTAGCAATATTCCAAATTCAAGAAATTGTAAAGGAGACTTTTAATCATATAAATGGTGATCATAATCACTAGACATGAGTAAGGAGAGAGAAGTAAAAAAATCATTTCTCTTATGTTTTCTCTTTTTGAAGAGAAGCATTGTTCATGAGCATGTTTGGATGGAGAGACTAAGGACAAGGGTGAAAGATATGATTGGTTTTGCTACAAAGTGGCAGAAAAAGTTAAAATATTTTTTAAACTCAAGTGACTACTTATATTTTTAAAGATATAATTCAAGAACCTTTCATTCAATTTACTTAAATTTTGTGGAAAAAAATTGTCTCTGCCCCATATATATTTTACAAATTTTGAGGCTGATGTGACTCTTTAAATTAAAAACAGGGAAAGGCTAAGTTAGGACTTTCATAAGCTTAGCTGTAAAGAGTTATTTTAAACAATTCTTTGTTTGGGTGTAGGGTAGAGCTGGAGAAAGCAGGAGGTCAAAGGGGCATTTCCTCTTCTTGGGGACCTGCTGAAGGCTGCAAGATGGGATAACCCTGTTGCCTCAGTTGAGCTTTAGGACATGTTTGGTGGCGGTTTGAAATTGTCAGGGTAATAGCACAAATTGCAGAAATGCCAAGGAGTCCAAGTCATAGTCTAGGATTCCATTGTGCTAGGCACTGTACAAACACAGAATGAAAAAAAAAAAAGACTACACTTGATCCTGTAAGATGAGCCATGAAGTTAGACCCCTATGACCATATGGACCCCCACAGATTTCAAGGAGGTTCCACATAAATATATAGGGGCTGCTCATGTAGATCATCTTACAGGACTGGGCCCTACTTTGGTCAGTAGGTGTTACATTTTCTCCTGCAAAAGAGAAGAAAAATGATTTGTTTAGCACCCATGTAGCTAAAAAGCACATACATTTGCCATGTTTGACCACAAGGTATTCCTGACATATGTTTGCCTTTACCAGTGACCTTCATTATAGTCAATAATGAAGATTTCAGGGAATATAAAGAAAGCTAAAATAAAAGGTATTGTGGTGTGATTTCAGTTGATATTTACCTTCAATGAGTGTGCATTTCCACAACTGAGCTATTTTTCTTGCTAACGTTTTCTTCCCTGTGCCCTTAAAATGAAAAAAAGACATTTCTCTTAAAATTAGAATGACTTTGCCATTACTCACATTACAAAATTATTGTTATTATTTCTTTGTAATACAGCAGCAACTAAAATCCCTAGTCAGGATTAGGGCTTCTATGCTGTATATACGATACCACAAACCTTCTGCTTAAGATCACTGTGCAACATATAATGTATTTCCCACTATTGTTGATATATTGTGATTGTTCTCTTCAATTGACTTTCTTCATATTAAATACATTTATGTTTATGTTAAGGCTATTTAGTATGAGTTGCTCATGACTCTCTATAAAAAGTTTGTGGCACTAAAAGTTCATTTCCTTCATTTCAGTCTATAGTTAATATTTGGGGGCAAGTTTGAGAAAAACTTTTCTGCCATTTCTGAGTAAGACAAGAGGAGTAACAAGAGGTGGAACATATTTCTGCATCTTCTTTCACTTAAAATATGCCCGGTTTTGTAGAGTGGCTCTGTCAAGGGTGTAGCCAGCCTATTTTCTAGCTGGGCCTCTGAATCTGCAGGATGGGCCCACCCAAAGGCAGCTTCTGGTCATGTGATTGGAAGCTGCCCAGGATGTTCCAGTTAGGTAACAAGTGGAGCTGTGGGAGAAAGAGGAAGGTGGAGAGGTGGTGCAATGAGGCCCAGCCATCATAACATTCAGCAGCAGTGCAGACTTTGCCACCACAACTGCTGGGTGGCTCTGCAGCAGCAGCGGCAAAGTTCATGACTTTGCCAGGTACTGTGGGAGGCAGGCCTCATCTCCAAGTGAGTGGGCCCTGGCCCACCTGGGCCCACCCACGTCTACGCCTCTGTGCTTTACACAAATTACACCTTCTTGCTCCACGGATCTGATGCCTGTGCGTATTCAGTCTGATCTGCTAATTTCAGTGATAAATAAGTTTTGTCGTCTTTTAACTTATAGTAGCCATAAAGAGCCAACATAGCCAAGAGGGGACTGATTTTTCCAGACCTTGTGTATCATCAGCAAAATTGTTTGCTAAGTTCCATATCAGACAGATGTAGCTAAGAGAATGAAACCAAACCCAGATTTAAAGGATGGGAGAACAGAGAACGAAGGAGAGGCAGAAAGGCCTGGAATAGCAAATGGATCTGAGAAGTGGGTTGCAGTCCCTGAAAGCTTATGTCTGAAGAAATTTGTTAGGCTTTAAAGGTGCCATAGGACTCTTGGTGTTTTTGCTGTATACAGACTAACTTGCTACCCCTCTAGATCTTTAATTGTAATTGACAAGTCAATAGCTCCCTCCCAACCGCCCTGCCAAAAACAAATCCTACCATAAAAGGCTAAGCAATTACCATAATCATATTAAGAAAACAGAGCACTCAATTTAATAAATAAACCCAGTCACTTAGGTTCACCTTATTAAAAGACAAAATAAAAGATTATCTGTGTCCCATTTAAGGAGCCAGGAGGTGACACAGCAGAATGTCCTCAACTCCTATGGCTATTAATGAAAGCAAAAGGAGCCCAACACCTAGTAGCATTTAGGCTCCGCTTCCTTAAGATTCTTGCTGACTTCAACAGTAGTTCTGGAGTGAAAAAAGTACATCAAACACTAGCGTAGTTTTGGCTGTATTACTAAGCTATTTTCTTTAAAAGAAAATGTAAAACCTTTACCAAATCTATTTGAGGGAAAATAATGTCTATGATATGTTCAAATGAAAACATAGAAATTGGAAGTCTTACTGGCTTCCCAAGAATAATTAAGCAGGTAGGCTTAGACAGCAGAAAGGCTTTTTCAGCTTCGTCTTCATCAAATGTATCTACAAAGGGATAATCTTGTTTTTCCTCTGGAGAAGCCATAAATAAAAGTCTAAATTGGGAAAAAATAAATGGTTATTTATATAATACTACACATAATCATTTACAGATGAACAAGCAGACAGAAAACACAGTGAATAACAATTGATCAAATTAGTAAAGAAAGGATATTGACAGGGCAAATAAAGCTTTTAAACATATACAAGTCAGCAGGAATGTTGCTGCCCTGGGAAAAGACCTGGGGCAGGGGCCCAGGCCCCACCCCCTGGGCCTGGGCCCTGCCCCTGGCCATGATCCGGTGCCCTGGACCCAACCCGGCATCAGGCTCCTGCTGCCACCAGCCTGGCCCCAGATCCCCGGCTGGGTTCAGGGCCGGGAGAGGTGGGTGCAGCTGCGGATGTCCCAGCCTGGATCTCCGGCCAGGAGAGCTGCTCGCTGCTGCAGGTGTCCTGGCTTCGATCACCCGCCAGGAGAAGTGGGTGCTGCTGTGGTGTCTTGCCCTCAATCCCCAGTAGGGGAGGGGGCTGAGAGAGGCAGGGGCAGGCCTGGACACTCAGGTAAGGACACTAAGACCTGGGGCATGTGCCCCGCATGCCAGGCACCAGTGATGCCCCTGGGAGTAGGAAGCTGTAGGATCAGGGAGGTGCTGGGGGAAATGGAAGATGGAGAAACAGGCGCTGGGTGGGGAGCAGGTGCCGCAGGGCTGGATTTGGGGCTGGTGGTGACAGATTCGGCACCTCCCTGGAGAAGGGGCATTCAGGGTTGCGTTGTGCCCTGGCCCAGGGATTTCCCTAACACTCACCCATACCTCCCTGAATTTCCCAACACCCCCCAGTTGTCAGCTAGTAATAGTGTTATACCACTTTAGTGATTAGCGAGCACCCCAAATTTTGGTTTTTGGGGTTTTTTTTTTTTTTTTTTTACTAACAGGGGTTAAAGGATGCTGGAAAGAAATAGAATAGAAGCATAGGGTTGGAAGGGTCCCCCTACAGCTTAAACCCGACCTTCTGCATATTAAGCAGAGGTGCTAGCCACTACACTATTTGCAGGGCTCCCCCTAATTTCAGGTGCTGGGGAGAATACTGGTGGAGCCCCCCCCCCCCGAGGCATTGCCACAGACAGGCAGAGCGGCCCCCGCAGGGCCTGTGCCGAGGTCCGCCCCCCCGGCGCAGCGCGGGGTTGGGGGCCCGCCTCGAGGGGAGCTGTGAGGCTTGAGGAGGGTGCTGGGCTGGGGCCCCTGGGGCGGCGTCACTTACACTGCGTGGGGCAAGAACGTCCCCCGCCGCCCGCGCGCCGCCAACCCGGCTCACTGCCCGGCCGCCGCGCCGACTTGTGCGTCCTCGCATCCCTTAGCAACCCGCCAGCCCCGCCCCGCGCGCCCCCTGCCCAATCAGCGTGCGAGCCGCGTTCCTCGCGCGCTTAGGGCAAGGAGCCGATTTCATTCCAAAGCGGGCGGCGCGCGCATTAAGCGCTAGAGAGGGCGTCACGGTTAGGGCCTTTCCTTCCGCAGCGGTCATAAGTGGAGGAGCGCCTAGCGGGCGGAGCTGTCCATAGTGCTGACGGGGGATGGGAGGCGGCGGCGGACCCCCTCTGCCGCGGGGAAATAGCGAGTGATACCCTCTAACCCCAGCGACAGCCGTGCGGCTGCCTCAAGTTTCACCGAGTCCGAGAGGCCGGACTGAGCCCCCACCTCACAGCCGGAGCCACACCTGAGATGGCGGCGGAGGAGCGAGGTCTCGTTCCGTCACGTGACAGGACACGTTCGCTGGAGTCGGACGCTTAGTAACGTCGGGGGGGGCGGAGCTCTGTGGCCGCGCCTGCGCAGTTTGTTGGCGGCGCTTCCGGCTCGCGAGTCACGTGGGTGAATGCAGTTTCGAGTCCTAGGAAGTAGCCAGAAGCGCCCAATTCCTGCACCCCCTGTCCCCAAACTTGGCCCGGCCCGTATAGTCCCCCAGCAGCCTGGAGCTGTTGTTGCTGTCCCCGGTATTGGGGTCCCCGAGCGGCTTGAGAGCCCCGGCGTCGGGGGGCACGGCTGGCTGCGGGAATCTGTCCGTTAAACGGCCGTTCCCCTCCCCCGTGGCTGTGTGGCGGGCCCGGGGTCCGCCCAGCTGCCGCCATGCCCGCTGTGGCGGCGCCGATTATCCGCACGGTGCAGAAGCTGGTGCTGTACGAGACCAGAGCTGTAAGTAACCCTAGCACCGGCTCCGCCCCGCCCGCCTGCTGGGGAAGCTGGGGGCCTGTAGCCTGGAGATTCCACCCCCTCGCAAAATGGGGGTCACAGCGGCTTCTGCGTGACTCTGAGCAGTGTTATGTGGGGCTTCTTCACGTCCCTCTGCAGCAGCAGTGGGTTGTAGGTTCCCTACCCGCAGGGCCCAGTTCCTGTTTTGGGCCATTTATTGGTATCATTTGTGTATCTTTATGCTAGCCAATAGGAGCCCTGCTCATGGACCAGCCCCTTGTGTTCAGCTCTGCAAAAATAACAAAAAGGCAGACAAGGAGTCTTGTGGCACTTAAAGACTAACACATTATTTATTACATGAGCTTTCATAGGAGAAAATCTGACTTCGTCAGGCACTTTGAAGATGAGGGAACTTACAGAATGGAAGGAAAATAAATGCAGGGGAGTGTAAGTCATGGGATAAGGTCACACTGTAACAGCAAAGCAGTTCTTAAGATTCATACACTGGGGAGCAGCAGATAGAGGGATATGAGGTCAAATCACCTTTTGTAATGATGGGGGGGGAAAAATCCAGGTTCAAATTTGCAAATTAATTCCAACTCTGCTGTTTCTCTTTGAAGCCTCCAGCTGTTATTCATCTGTCTGAGTACAGCAATTAGTAAATCGTCAATGGAGTGATCAGGAAGATGGAAGTGCTCACCTACTGGTTTTTGAATGTTGTGATTTCTGATGTCAGATGTGTGTTCGTTTATTTTTTGCACAGAGACTGTCCTGTTTGTCCAAAATATAAGGTAGAGGGGTGGTTCTGGCACCATAAATCACATTGGTGAATGAGTCTTTTGTAGAGTAGCTGGCTTGATTAGGTCCTATGATGGTGTCTTTTGTGCAGATATGTGGGCAAAGTTGACAGCCTGGTTTGTTGCAGGGATGTGTGCCTCTTACTAGTGGTTCTGTTATTAGGTCTGTAGTTGCTGCTGAGTATCTGCTTAATTAAGGTTGAGGGGCTGTCTGTAAGCAAGGAGAGGTTTATCTCACAAGGTTTGAGGGAGTGAGAGATTGTCTTGTAGAATAGGATGTAGGTCCTTGATGATGTGCTGTAGAGGTCTGATTTGGGGGTTGTAGGAGATGACTGGTGGTGTTTCGTTGTCTTCTTTTCTAGGTTTCTCCTGCAGTAGTTGACTTTGGGGTACTCACCTGGCTCTGTCAGTCTGTTTCTTTCCTTCTCCAGATGGCTATCATAGTCTTAATAATGCTTGATAGAGATTCTGAAACTGTCTTTCTGTGTCTGTGGGATTGGAGCAAGTGTGGTTATATCTTACTGCTTGGGTGTAGACAATGGATTGTGTGGCATGGTTTGGATGAAAGCGTGAGGGATGTAGATAACTATACAAATCAGTAGGTTTTCCGTGTAGGGTGGTATGAGTGTGTCCATTCCTAATTTGTACAGTAGTGTCCAGAAGGTGGATCTCCTGTGTGGAGTGTTCCAGGCTAAGTTAATTGTGGAGTGGAAATTGTTGAAGTTCCTGCGGAAGTCTTCAAGGGTATCCGTGTCATGGGTCCACATGATGAAGATGTCATCAGTGTAGCATAAGTAGAGAACAGGTCCTTTGGAATGAGACTTGAGAAAACGTTGTTCTAAGTTGGTTATAAAAATGTTAGCATATTTTGTGGCCATGAGGGTACCCATAGCAGTGCTGCTGACTTGAAGGTATAAATTATCCTCAGACCTGAAATGGTTGTATTTTTCTCTCGTTACAACAGATGATTTGATCTCATCTTTCTCTGTACGCTGTTCCCCAGTGTTTGAATCTTAACAATGGCTTTGATTTGCTGTTACAGTGTTAGCTGATCCCATGACTTACACTTCCCTGGCATTCTGTAAGTTCCTTCACCTTCCGAGTGTCTGGCGAAGTGGGATTTTCTCCCACGAAAGCTGATGCGGTAAATAATTGTTAGTCTTTAAGAGCCACACTCTTTGTTTGTTTTACTGAACTAGACTAACACAGTTGCTCCTCTGGAACTAAATAAAAAGGCATTCCCTACCCCTGAGCTTATAGTCTGGGTATAAAACCAAAGACTACAAGTTAGTAGTGGCGGATAATAGGCAGAGGAGTGCAATGTCAAAAGGGATATGTTAGTCTAGTCCAGTAAAAAAAAAAACAAAACAAAAAAAACAACAAGGAGTTGTGTGGGAAACAACAAGACAGAATTGCTCAGTATAAGGGGCAGTAACCTTGGTATGCCAACTAGCTATTTATTGTCTAGGGTTTTTAGTAGGTGAAAGAGATGAACTTTTGAGCTCTGCAGAATCATTCTTCAAGTATCTGAGTAATCTGAAAGCTTGTCTCTTTCACCAACAGAAGCTGACCCAATGAAAGATATTATTACCTCATCAGCCTTGCCTATTTCACCCAGTAGAGAGAGGATAGTCTTTACTGTCTTCAAAGGAGGTGTTGCAGAAGCTCTTTTTTTCTCAGACATCCTTTGTTAGCTTCTGTGGAAGAAGAGCAGATTCCTAGATACCCTTCTGATATTTAAATTCAGGAAAATAAATTCTGGAATAATATTTTAATAATTGGATTGGGAGGTACTTTAAACAGAGTTACTAAAGGGCCAGCCTCAACTTGAAATCTAGCCAGTTTAATACAAATTAATTGGAAGTAGTTTCAGCTTCTAAACTTGTAGTGGAGTCACAGCTGCTAATTTTGAGATTTTAAAGCCATATTTTCTTCCCATCTCCCTCCCCACCCCCTTTTTAAGTTTTTGTCTCCCCTTTTGTTCTATGAAAGACCCACAGAAACAATTTTGGTGATTATACAGGGTAAACTGTGAAAATGAGTATGCTACTAACTGCCCAAAAGTAAATAAAACACTTAGTTTTTCTGGTCTTTCAGGTATAGGGCTGGACTTTACTGCAGTGGTAGCACAAGGTATAACTTGAATGTTGCTCCTGGCTGGCTACTGTTCCCACACAAATCGCTAGCTCAGATAAGGTGGTGCTTTACATTTGAGCATGTCAGCTCATCACCATGTGTGGATTGATGCTCAAGTCTGCTGCTGATTGAGTTAGTAGGGCAGAGGGGATTCAGCTACTGGGGCTTTTCCACACACAGTGCTGCAATGCTTAGTGAAGATGCTATCTACACTAGGGGTTCCCAACCTTTTAAAGGCTGGGGACCCATTCAGATCATTAAAAAATTTTGCAGCCCCCTGTGCTGCAGCTGGGATTCATCCCTTGGTAGTTTGCTGCGCCGTTGCCACGCTAGGGCACTGGCAGAAGCCTGTACCGCTGCAGAGCAGCAGTGCAGCGGTGGTGGGGGGTGCCAGCAGAAGCCTGTCCAGCTGCGGAGCGACCCTTCAGTGGTGGGGGGGCGATGGCAGAAGCCTGTCCCTCCACAGGGTGGCGATGCTGGCATCATCCAGCCCCAGCTCCCAACCTGTCTGCGGACCCCATTTAGTAACTGCGGCCCTGCAGGGGTCTGCTGACCACAGGTTAGGAACCACCAATCTACACTAATGGAAGAGCTTCTCTTGTCAGTGTAGCTATTCCACCTCCCAAGAGGAGTTAGCTGAAGAAGTTCAGGGGTTCAGTTGGTTGACTGTGTCATTCAGGAATGTGGAAAATCCACACCCCAAGCAACATATTTATACTGACCTGAGCCTGTAATGTAGACTAAGCCTAATGTAATTATTCTGTAGTTCCACTATGGTGCAATATGGCTGCTCTTACTTGCGCTTTCTCAGGGGGAATAGTTTGATTTAATTGTTGCAACAAAAACAAGATGTGGGTCATTGTGGGGTTTTCTTATAATAGATACAGAATTTTCACACGGATTTCAGCAGTGCTTTTGTATTTATAGGATTTCACCTATTTGGAACAAATTGTAGGCTCTGGGTCTTAGTGGAAGAGACTTCTTTTGCCATAGACAGAGATTCTGACATCTAGTCCTAAATGATTTTGTGTAACTCTTCAGACCCTCAGTCAAAGGGGGCAGGGTTGTTGAAACGCACAGAATTATCGACACCAGTCGGTGGAAAAAGGTGGTGATAGCTGCACAATCCCCACATTGTCTGCTTTCTGCCAGGTCAGAAAGTTCTTTTGATGGGATTCATGATCTCTCTCATATAACACTGCTGAAAAATGGCCATTTTGGGGGTGGAGGGGCTCTTCTATTAAGCTGATGATGACAAGCTACAGATTATTCAAGAGAAGGGATAAAAGATTTTGTTAACAAAGGCTTGCATAGCTCGTCTGGATGGTGGGGGGATAACGTTAATGTCAGAGTGAATTTTGAAGTTTGTGGGAAAGGATTACAAAATTTTGAGAGATGCCATGCAAAAACTTGGAAAGGTGTGATTTTTGTTTTTACTATTTTACTTTTTCCAAAAACATCTGCTAAGGACTAAAAGCCTATCTTTTATTGTTTTTTAAAACAAGCCATTGTTTCAGCTGCAGAGAGGTTTGCCACTATTAGTACCTCTGTAAGGTTTTCTCTGCTATATTTTTACTTCCTATTTTTTACTGTTAAACTTTGTAAGATATTCCAACTTCATTGTATAGTTATGAGTGAACATAAGACATGCAGAAATTTCAGGTTCAGAAATACTTGTTGGGCTGAAGAACTTGAGCTGTTTTCAGATGCTTTTAAAAAACCTTTTTTTTTTTTTTTTACCATTTTTACCCATATTTGGTTTTAGTAGTCTGTTTTGAGCCTCAAATGATGTTGTGCATACATTTTAAACCAGAAGAAACATCATACATTTTTTGTTACCTGCTTTATTCTTTAGTAAGAGTTGTTAAAATCAAATTAAAAATCATAGTTGTAAATAAGTCATCTAAGGGTGACTGATGTTTTTTTCCCCAGTTCTGTCATAAAATTTCATTTGTGATTTGTGTTGATTTCTGTCTTGTGTTCATTTTAGTATGCCTTTGTGGTTTGACTTGGTTGCTTGGTTGTTCTTGGTTAGCTTATTTTCTTCATCCTCTGCCTTCTAATTTGTATGAAAAGATTATCAATCATTTTACTTTAATTTGTTTGTGTCATTTTCATGGTAGAGTGAAAGTACGACTTAATTATGCATTAGAAAGTATACAGATAAGCAAGGAGGATGCAGATGGTGCTGTTTGAGGTCAAATAAACAGTGAGGAGATGATTATTATTATTGCAGTTCCAGAGAACACATTAAGGTAACTAAAAAAGACAACAGTGGCTATGGATGGCCAAAGAGTACATATGTACCTAATGAAACGCTAAAGGAATCTGTAGGATTTTAACAGGAAAAAAATGCTGTTTGAGAGCATTGTTTTTTAAAATCCATTTACTACCGTCAAAACAAGCTATGAGAGAGAGAGTTGTGCATTTGGATATGGAAGCCATCAAACGTCTTTTATAGTATTAGGACAAAAGTCTTGTGGTCTTCTGCTGATGCTCAATGAATTGGTCCTTGGAGTTTTGGATATTTAGTATTATGCGTGTATGTGCAAGGTTTAATCTACACATTACCAGCTTATGTCAGTATAACTGCCACTCACTGGTCCTACATCCCCAGGAGATGTACTAGTTACATCAGCGTAACTCCTGGTATAGACAGTATTATGTTGCTGGGAGGGCTTCTTGTGTCAATGTAACTACTGCCTCTTTAGGAGGTGGAATATTTATGCCCAGAGGAGATGCTTTCTCCTCAGTGTAGGTAGTGTCTTTGCTGGATGCTATAATGGTATTGCTGTAAGTGTAGACAGATCCTTCATTTTGTGTGAGATTCATACAACGATTAAGTTAATCCATAAACAAAATTTGTGGCAGTATATTGGGAAGCTAAATTGTAAGCTGTATGTTAGAGGAATGTACTTTCTCTCATTTGTGTTTAAAAATGTGTTAAACGTGAGCACTATTAAAAACAAACTGTAAGATAAGTAAAAGCTGTATGTCAAACTTTTTTTGGGTGGACAGCATTTCAGTAATAATGGCTTTATTTGTTAGAACTTATTTGGGTGCCTGCTTTAGGAGGCTTCTTGGTCCTTTGGCTTATTAGCTCTAATGCCTTAAAACTGGAGAAAGTGGAACAGCTTTCTTTTTCTCTTCCTTGAATTTATTCTAGAACAAAACAAAGGCAGGCATCTAATATCCAAAGGAATCTGAGTCTCATAAGGCAGTTTCAACCTTTCCTGAGCCAACACTGGGAAAGTCCTGTGGTTTTCTTATGTGAGTAGTGTTTTTTGTTTATATTTAAAAACAAAAAAACCCCATACAATCAGTTTCAAAATATGGAGTAAAGAGATCTTTTCACAACAGAAGTTAAAAGAAAGAGGCTGACAGGACAGCAGTGGGAGAGTGAAAGATCAAAGATTTGAGGAGTGCAATGTGAGCATCAGTGTACAGAGTGGAAGCTGTTGAATTTACAGTGAGAGAACCAGTGCATACTTCAAGATTTTAGGAAGAGAGAAGAGCAGCTGGATTTGTAAAGCTGGAAGAACTGGTGGCGTTTAGGCACTGACTGGATGTGATGTGCTGGGGGGGATGTAGGTAGGAGTTGAAATGACACCAAAGCTGCACATCTACATTCCTAGGGATTGTGGAATTGTCAACAATGGTAGAGAAGAGATGGAAAGGGAGAGTGAATTGTGTGAGAACTAGCAAGCCCTCTGTTTCAACTTGAAAATATTTTCTTTTGGAGTCTGGACACTGAGAAGATATTGGAAGACAATCACAGGTAAATCCAGGATTGAATAGAAGGAGAAGTCAGAACCTTGGGAAAGCTGTATGGATGGTAATAGAATATATGAGAATAAATTAGGTTGTCCAGTGGTAGGTGCAACAGGAGAAGAGAAAGGTACTTCACAGGAAGGAAGGCCTGAGAGAAAATAATGAAAAGCAAGTTAAAGGAGAAGCCAGTAAGAGGGTAAAGAACCATTTGGGGACTGTGAAAGGGGAACTATTCAAACTTAGAACCACAAAAATCTACAGAGGGGAGCACATATATGAAAAGGAGAAGTGATTGTGCTGAAAACAGAGTTGAGGTGTTAGATTTGGAAGGGAACAGGTGGTTAATAGATCTTGGATCTTCAGAAAGAGTGACTGGAGATTGCAGACAATCTGAAAAAATAGTGGATCTCAGATAGGAGTAAACAGCATGCTCAAGGAACTTAATGTTCAAGAATAGGAAGTAGATGGGATGGAAATTGGAAAAGGCTGGAGTAGTTAAATGAGTGTTTTGTTTTTAGGATAGGAATACGGTGTCTGACGAAGTGGGATTTTCTCCCACGAAAGCTCATGCGATAAATAAATCTGTTAGTCTTTAAGTGCCACAAGACTCTTTGCTTCACTAGACTAACATGGCTGCCCCTTCAGAAAGGAGAAGGGTTGAAGTAATTGGGAAAAGGAATCAGGAGCTTAAGGAGAGGAGCAGAAGACACTGGAATGCACAGGGACAGGTGAATGAGTAATATCTTTCATTGAAGCAACTTCTGTTTGTGAGAGAGAAATTTTCATACTTACATAGAGCTTTTCTACACAGGGTCAGTAAAGCAATCATGACTGATGAGTCAACCTATATGTAGAAAAAGCTAGTGTTGACCTTAAATACAATAACATTAAACAAAATGTAGGATGTCTATTAAGATCTACCTCTAGCTGAACTTTGGGTTCATGAATGCTGATATGTGAAATAGTTCGTCCTCAGAAGATTGACATCTTGCTTAGAGGTAGTCAGGTGTATGCATTGCGATAGCTGATAAAATGTAGAGGAATAAAAAAAACTGATAAAATGTAGAGGAAAATCCAAGGGGCTATATGATGGAAATTTACACTAAATTGTTTGTGCAAACTTTTTATAGTACTGTGGAAAAGTGCACACTAGAGGGCAGTAAATCAAAAGGTTCTAGAAGAAATCAGATGCCCTTTTTTTTTTTTTCCCACTTTACAGCAAAGATGGCTTGAGCTAGAGATAGCTGTTACTACTTGTGTGAGTCTGTCTATGGAACCTACCTGTAAGTTCTAGTTTGAGCCATTGATGATTACCATGTTTTTTCCCCCATAATTTCTGGAATAGTGTGGCATTGGGCAAGTCACTTAATATGTGAATGTACATTAATATGAAATTAATCTATCTAGGTTCTGATGCAACCCTCATTACCATAATATAAGGATAGATTTTGCAGAGGTATTTACTGGTAGGTGCCTAAATCCCAGTTGTGGACTCCTCTGCTCATGAAACTCTGAGTGAGTTTAGGCACTGACACTCAGTGCCTAAAATTTTCAGCATATAAGTTTCCCTGCATACCTAAATTTTTGCCTCTGGACATGTGGACTGCTACCTTATTCTAGGTGTCCAGAAGCCTCTCTCTTGTCTAAGCTCCAGGATGATGCACCTTATAACTTGCAGCATAGTGATTAAAAAGTACTCCATTGGGATGTGGGGTGAGCTATTTAGAAAAAATACTTCAGGCTGAGATTTGAAACTTTGAAAATGATGGCTGTGTAGGATAATCGACTAGGTTCAATACCCATTCTTATACAACATCTTTATATTATGGTCATAGGGCATATTAGAAACGGTTATATCTCAGTAAGCTGGATTGTTGATAAACAAAAGTTCAGGCAACAATATTTCATGGAAGACCTTGCAGAATTACTTTGAAGAAACCTTCAGAGAACTCCTGCAGCTCTTTTAGTGTTGTTTTCCCCTCAGAGCATTGGGGTGATTGCCTTGCAGAAGGAGCAGGACTTGAAGAGCCAGGGATAGACAGAGGACTTTTGGAGAATGCTGGTATTAACTTGGTACATTCATGATCGGGGGGGGGGGCGATGACTGCACATTCTGCAGTGTCACTAGCAGTATGGCTGACTTGTGCATTCTCAGCTCTCTCAGATGTGACTATGCAATGCAATCCTTCCTCCTTAGAGGTAGAGGGATGGAGTTCAATGCAAAAGTTTGAGGTTAATTTTGGCTGAGTCAGCATTAAGTTGTTCTGGAGCTGTTCTTTTAAATAGTGTGCTTTTTACAAGCCATGTTCTCAAAATTCCTGTAGAGCTTCATGTAGAAGCACCTTGTGTAGATGGGCGTCTTCAGCTTCTTGGAAGCATGCATTGTAGCGGCTGATTTTCTGCTCTTTTAAGATTTCTTACCTTTCTACTTCTTTTCCTAACCCTTTGCTTCCCTCGTGCTGTGCAGCACAAGAGAGCAAAGGAATGGAATCTGACTCAACCACTTTCTGTCAAGTAAAGAAGAGCTCTTCATATTTATATTGTAAATTGTATTTAAGTAATAGAAACATTTCAGTGGTGTTCCAATCTTCTAGGTAAGGTGTAGTTATAATTTGTGCGCGCGCGTGTGTGTGTGGTTTTTTTTTTTTTTTTTTTTATAAATGGTTGTAAAACATTGGTTTAAAACAAAGGTTTTAAAACAAGGAAATTGTAAGGTGAGGGTGAAACTGTACCACTGAGACTTTTTTCCATCACTGCATTATAAATTAAATGCTATTGCAGTGCTTGTTGTTTCCATAAACCCATTATCATCACTAATGATTTCACTGGCAAAACGTGGATCCTAATGACAGAAATTTAAGGACAGCATCTGATTATATTGTTTCTTGAGATTACAAGTATATATGGTTTGTACAGTACAGAGGAAATATGGTCTGTCAAGGCATTGCACAGTTCAGATACAATAAGCTCATAAAATTGCTAAGGTATTCTATATTAGTAGCACAAAAGAGTATATCTGTGGTAAAACTGTAGAATTATTGCCTATTACTGTGTTAGGGCTTTTCAGTATGTATGCTTTGACTGATTAACTACATGACAAATCAATCCTTTATCTGAAAACTTTGTAGTTTATTTTTAAATACATTTCTTTAGAAGAATTTAAAATACAAAGTATTTACATATTTTTTATTTTTTAAGACGATTGCTTTCTGAGATGCTTTTAGGTTATATCATCCCCTTTTATGGAGGAACACTTCCTCCTGGGAGAACTATGCTTCTATGCAGTGACCTTGATGCCCTTAACTATCCTTGGAAATGTTGTCACTGTGCAGAGGTGGGCCTGAGTAAATAAATCCTGACAGAGTCGAAGTTTTCTCAAGTTGGACTGTCCCCACCAGCATCTCTGGAGAGAGTAAAATGGAGAGGGATCATTGTCCTGGCCCTTGCTTTGTCATGTGGAACTCATTCTGCAGGAATAATGGAAAGGGAAGTATGTTTCTTATTTGCTGCTCTCTCTTATATCCAAGGGGTCCTGTCTTGGCTCCTCTCCGTGTGCATATCAAAGAGAACAATCTGACCTTACCTTAAAAGTAACTGTAGTAGGGCATTTATTGCATGATCTTAGCTCTGTTTTTTTGGGGATCAAATGCAACATGTATCACAGCAACCAGAATATTTGGAGAAGAGCAACATTTTTCCTGAGCAGCTTTTCTGTTGGCTTGAAGAAGGAAGGTGAGCTGATTGCATTTGATACTCCTGTTGTGCTGTCCTAAAGGTCAGTGGTCAGCACGTATGCAAGCAGAGAGCTCTCCTCAGTGTACTAAAACATTGCTAGCCCTGAGCTTATGATTCCAAGTCAGCTTCTTTGCAAGGCTCTCTCAGCAAGCAGCCCAGCATGTTCCTTCAACTATTGCTTAAATTCAATAGACAGTGTAATTAGCACATCTCTGTTTGTTATCCCCAGAGCTTGTGTACTTGGACATATGCCATAGGCCTTTGCAGATATCCTGTGGCCATGAAATTTCAAACATTTTACATAAGTACTTTTACTTTTTCTGTGCACCAAACTTCAGTTGTAACTTGTGGCTTTAAAAATTAACATTATTGCACAAACCCCTTCAGTTCTTGGCATGTTAGTTGCGCTTTTTGAAATTTGGGATTATTTTAGAGTTACAACCTCTTGCCATCAGAGCCAGCACAATTGCTTGCAGACTGATTGGATTTAAGAAAATCTCAGAATACAAATGTGCCCAAGAAAAGAATTTGTCCCTCTTTCCTTTGCATTTATTTTGTTGGTTTTTTAAAATGCATTAAGGATTACAGGATGGAAGGTTTAATAGAAAATTAATCTCTAGAATATCCAGCTTCTGTCACAAGTAAGTCTCGCCAGTGAGGATTATAAATCTTTTCTTCTTAAGGAGCTTAAATCAAATTGGTGTACTATCTTTTTATAACCTCAGAATGGTTTGTTTGCTTTTGTTTGTTTAGTGACTAGACAACACATAGATAAGGAAAGCTTAATAAATAATGACACTGTCACATGTATGGAGGTGGTGGTGTCAAGTGAGTCCCAGGAGACTAGAGAGTCAAGAAGGGTGAGGTAATAGCTTTATGAGACCAACTGCTGTTGGTGAGAGAGACAAGCTTTTGAGCCACACAGAGCTCTTCTTCAGGTCTGGGAAAAGTACTCAGAGTACTACAGGTAAATACAAGGTGGAACAAATTGTTTAGCACAGTGTTTCTAAACCAGGGGCACAGAGTCTTCAGAGCAGTGGTTTTCAAACTGTTTTCCTTGGGACCCAGTTGAAAAAAAAATTATTTGTGCTCGTGTCCCAACAATTACATCTTTGAGCAATGCATTCCAGTGGTTAGGCAGCAGCAGCTGTAGGCACCACAATCAAATACTGGGTTCTAACTCCTGGTTTGAAAACTGCTGTTCCAGAGATTACCTTAGCTCATCCAGGTATTTGCCTAGTTTTATAACAGGCTACATTTAAAAACAAATGAAGTCAGTACAAACTAAAATTTCATATAGACAAATTGAGAAAGTCATCAATTTTTCAGTCATAGTGTGCTGTGATACTTTTGTATTTTTGTCTGATTTTGTAAGCAAGTAGTTTTTAAGTGAGGTGAAGCTTGGTATGTGCCAGACAAATCAAACTCCTGAAAGGAGCAAAGTTTTCTGGAAAAATTGAGAGCCATTGGTTTAGCATAAGTAGTTAACATTTATTTCAAAGTGAAGAGGTCTGTTAAGACCCTTAAAGTCCAGGAGTATGGGGATGGAGAAAGAAGAGAGACAGACAGTTGGGAGTGGTGTCTGTGGGTCATAGATTGTTGTAATAAGCCATAAATCCAGTTCCTCTATTCAGTCCATGATTTTTGGTGTCTAGCGAGGTAAGCTCCCAGACTTGTCTTTTGAAAGTGTTATGCAGGTTTTCCTTTGAGGAATGAGGACTAATATGTCAGATATACAGTGATCACTGTGTGAAAAGTGTTCACCCACAGGTGACACGGTGCTTTGTCTTTTATCATTTCCCTTTATAAGGTTATTTGAGAGCACAGTTATATTTGATTTCACCCACATAGTTGTTATTGGGGCATTTAGTGCAATGGATGAGGTGCACCACATGTTGTGACTGCTGCCCCAAGAATTTTTATATGTTTTAATATTTTGTATGAAGAAGCAAACTCAAGTTCTGGAACAGTAATTCAAGAAACTAATTTTCCAAGGAGAAACCTTTTTCTGTGTGGCCCAAGTTAGTATTTGATTGTTGAACTGTGTAGAATCATCAAACAATTTAACTGATGAGCATCTCAGTTTGAGACATTTGTTTGTAAAGTTATTTGCATGGGACTGGTTGAATCAAGAGGTTGGTAATGTTATATGGAGCCTTTGAATTATGGCTCCTTGGTTCAAATCAGTCCAAATGGTAGGCAGCTAAAGACTGTTTCTCTTATATGGCTGTTTGGTGGTTTGTGTAATAAATTGGCAATTTCAATCCAGATCCCAATGGATAGGTGTCTGCACTGCAAAACCAGTGTCATAAGCCGCCGTTGATATTAAGTCTCAGCAAATGCTAAAGACAGAATGGGCATGGAAACTAAGTAATCTCTCTGAGTCATGGTTGAAAGACATTGGCAAGGCACTTTTGGGAAGCTGGCTCTAAGTCTGCCCATCTGTTCTGATGATCCACTGTAGAGTATTTCACTTTCTGTGATTGTAAGTTATGTATTTTTTTCAAAAATTCTGAATTCAATAAACCTATTTTATGGAGGTTAAGAAATTGAATCCAGCTGAGTAATGAGAGAGGGAGTCTCACTCTGTAAACCATACAGAAAATTTCAGTTGCCTAACCCGATGGTGTGTCAGTCCTAGTGGATGCCCCCTTATGACTAGACTGCTCAGAAGAGAATCCGGGCCTCTGGATCCCTGGGTGTTTTGTGCCTCCACAGCATGAATGGCATCCAGTCACTTCATCAGACCTAAGAATAATAAGATGCAGGTCTTCTGTCTGACTGTCCATTTCTGGGAGCTGGAACCAGCTGCTTGGCTGCCTAGCCTCTGCAGTCGGTGCTGACCATTTAGATGTCCTTATAGCTTTTCTTCCAGAATTCCACCCCAAAGTGTGAGCCTTCTGACTTGTCATTTAATTCTCAAAGGAAGTCTGGACAGTTGTGAAGCTTTGAATACACACAGGGCGATCATGGGTGAGGTGGGGGGATAGCTCTGGGGACTAGGACTTGTGCAGCAGCCACACTTGCTGATCACCTGTACTGACAGCAACAGGCAGCTCAAGGCAGGATTGGGCCCAGTGCAACAGGCAGTGAGAGAGAGTGCACAGTTAGGGCTGAGGGAAGGAAGTGGTGCCTTGGTGTGAGGTCAGGATTGGAGCTGGCTAGGGGGTTGCACAGTGGAGGGAAGGGCAGTATGAGGCTGTGGAGAGCGGGCAGCAGTCGGCCAGCATGAGGCCTGTTGGACAGCCATAGTGTAAGGGGTTGGGTCTGTCCCTGAGTGACCATGAGTCTGGGAGGACAGTTTGTGACTGTGATCCCTGGGGGGAGTGGGGGAAATCTCCAGGGGGCAGCATGTGAGGCTGGGATCGGGAGAGGGGGGCACAGGGCGGGGAGAATGACTGAGACTGGGATCGGGGCTAGGGCCACAGGTACCAGCGTGTGAGGCTGGACTTAGGGTGAGGAGCAGTGCGGGGGGAGGGTGCAGCATGTGAGGTGGGGGGGGCGCAAGACAGGGTGCAGCTGAGGCCAAAATTGGGGGAGTGGGCAGCGGGTAAGGCTGCGATTGGAGATTTCAGATTTAGGGAGCAACACGCAATGATAAGTGTTCACATATTTTATAACTTTAGCATGCTTTTGTTTATGGTAGTAATATAGGCTATAATTTCACTGTTTGTGTTGTCTTGTAGTACACGTAAGGGGCATATCATGTACAGTAGGCTATAAAACAGGTTGCTATTTGAGGTTCAATTTTATCCATATAAATAATGCAGGACCCTCACACAGGCCGATTTGCCCTGGGCTCTGCCCACCCCTAAAGACAGCCCTGAATACACAGGGACACTTTGAAACAGATAAAGTTCCCTTAGCTGTTCTTAGGATAGGTGCTGGCAACCCAAAAGATAAGAAGAGCCATTTTAAAAGAATTCCTTCAATAACCAAGTGTTTTGAGAGTTGCGGTGGGTATGGCCTCCTGGTGTGGTGTTGGAGGATCTGGGTGCTGGGTCAGGGCTCCTGCCACAGGGTCCTCTGGCAGGGAGGGGTGAGCCTGGAACCAGGATTAGGTCCCTTGCAGGGTCCCCTGGTGACTGGGGTGGAGTCTGGAGTCTGGCACAGGCTACGTCCTGGGTTCCCTGAGACAGGGAGGCCTAGAGCTTGAAGCTGCAGGGGGGCAGCCAGAGAGCCATATGCGGCTAGAGCTGCAGGCTGCAGACCCCTGCCTTAGAACTTGATTTTATGGCCGCCCCTCCTGGGCCATCACTTAGGTATGTAAGGAATGTTAAGGGGAGCAGATGGCCCCCTTGAACTTAACTGGATATCCGTTACCACTCTGAGTGCCCATTGTTCTTGCAGGGCTTGGTGTAGGTGGGCTCTGCCTGACTGCAAGGTCCTGCAAGGTATGACTCATACCACCTTTGTTCCCCGCATTCCTTGTAATCAGGGAAAGGTGGGAAAAACAGCTTAAAAGCTCTGGTCCTGGGGGGCTCAGGCAGGAAGGTCCCCAAGACACCCTGCCTGGCCTGATCAACCAGAAGCTGACCTCCTCTGCTCAACGAGTTCTTCACTGAGCATACCCCACATTTTAAACTGCCGGCCTGAGTGCGAGTCTCTCCTGCTTGTAATACTGCTGCCGCTGCTGCTAATAGGAGTGGTAAGAGTCTGCCCTGCAGCCTTTCTTTAAAGATTAAAGTTATCCTATTTTCTTACTGCTGCTTTGGAACTGTTTTCCCCAGCTTTACAGGCTCGTGTGTATCTTTTGCCTTCTCCTTTCTTTTTCTTTCCTTGCCGCTTCATTTTGTGTTAGGAGCTCCCGTGTCTGTAATTGCCTGCCACTACTCTGTATTACTTAGTGTATCTCTTCCTTCTGAGCTGTTTGAACTAGTGTTAAAAAGTTTCATTGTGTGTTGCAACATTGCATAAGTTTAACTGGTAGCCTTAGAAGTGTTAGGTTAGGTAGTAAGATTGTTGCCTTTAGTTTATACCTTTTAGGCTTGTGTTTCTGTTAAGATTGCCTTTGCCCCCTCCGCTGTAACTTCCCCAACCTTAATAAACCTTTTTCTCTTTAACTTTTCTCATCCCCTCTTTATTTCTTGAGTCCCCTGTGTACCCCAGTTCCCCTTCTGCTCTTTGCCACTTCCCGCCGTTTCCACTTCACCGCTGCTCTCTTGTAGCTCCCCGTGGCTGCTGCCACTTTTCTGCGGCTGCCCCGCTGGTCCCCGCAGCTGCCACTGACTTTCTGTGGCTGCCCTGCCGGCCCCTAGTTACTGCCGCCGCTTTTCTGCGGCTCCTGCCAGCTCCCCACAGCTGCTGCTGCTTTCTTGCGGCTCCTGCCGGCTGCCCCGCTGGTCCCGCCGCTCTCTGCAGCTCCCCATGGCTCCCGCAGCACCCCTTTGCGGCCAGCGCCTTGCCGCAAGCCCCCGTTTTTCCCTGCGGCTTCCCACCACCCTGTTCTCTAGCTGCTGCTTTTCCCGTGGCTCCCTTCCTTGCTCTCTAGCCACTGCTGCCGCTCCCCTGCTTGCTTCCACTAACCCTACCTGTTCCCCGTTCCCGCTCTGTCCTCCTCTCTACTTTTCAGCCCCTCTTGCTTCCCCAAACACCCACGTGCATCCCAACTCCTTGCATGCCTTAGTCTCCCTGACCTAACCCCCACGTGTCTCCGTCCCGCCATTCCCACTCACCCCCCCCACTCACTTTCCTTCTCCCCTAAGCCCTTCCCTCTGCCACTGCTCCCTTCACTGCCACTCAACCCCCCTTCTCAGCCTCTCCCTCAAACTCCTGACTTGTTGCTCGACCTCCATCTCCCCTGCAACCATCCAACCCCCACCTGCTTCCCCTGTTGCCCCGAGCCCCCCCATGCATCCCCATCTCATTGCCCCTGAGTCCCTTTCCACTTGCCTTTCCTCTCCTTTGAACCCCCCTGTACTAACCTTTAAACTCCTGCCCCCCCGCCTGCTTCCACTCTTCTCAGTCATTGCCACATGCTAATTTTGTGCTGTACCCCCCTTTTCTTTATAGGGTATTAGAGCACCTTTTAGGTTCCAGTGAGTAGGGTTATAGTTGTAAGTTAGGTTAATTGAAGGTTCCCATTGTTCCCCAACCTGCCCCCACTCCCCAAAGTTAAGCGCCCCCGAACACTTCACAAAAAACCCACTGTGACAAGCGCTACATATACACCACACCACTCACCCCACTCCCATACCTGTTTTCATAAAGATTACCCTGTCCCCCCAGTGCAGTGATTGCCCCCCAAGGTCCTCAAATTTCTGAACCTGCTGGCAGGGTCAAGAACCATTTGCCTTCAGGCACCTAGGCAGGGTCTCTGGCCTCCTGTGGGTTTCTACATCCTGGGGTTGTGTCTGTCTTTTCTTGAACTTGGAGACTCCTTTGCCAGATTCGGCAGATGACCGGGGACTCTCCCAGGATACTTTATTAGACCAGTTTTCTATGTTGGGAGCCAGTATATTGTCTAGAGCAATTGTATTTCAGTGGTTGTGATTAATTATGGGATCTTTAGGCCTTGGCCCTTACTTCTTTTTGGAATTTTGATTTAACATGGTATTGAAAGAACAAGTGAAGACAACTAATTCCACAAATGAAAAAAAGAAAGGTTTGCAGTCTGGTACAGATGCATACAAAGAACAGCCATTATCAAATAGGATTTATAAGTTGTACAGACAGGTTCCCCAGTTCATCACATAGGAATTTTGTTGTTGTTGTTGTTGTTCTTCCTCTTTAGTCAAGAAAGTTACTAGGAACACAGTTCATTTTGTCTTGCTTGTTTCTGCAACATCCATGTAGAGGAATTCTTTGTGTTTTTTAAGCCTGGAACAGTACTTTGACAGAATTATTTATTTAGTGACTCTTCACTTTTCATTTTGAAAACAGCACTGGCAAAATCTTCAAAGGAACATTGGTAATAACTAGAGAGATTTTTCATGGTACTTTGTGAGATAATTTGTTAGGATGGGGGGATTTGAATGTCACGTGATGAAACTGTAGTAACTATAACTTTTTAAAATTACAGGCCTTAGTCTATTTTTAAAAATTGTTTCAGATAGCATCTTAGTCCTATGCAGGAGTTCAGCATCTGCTCTCTTCTGCCTGGATCTTTTCTTTTAATTTCTGATCTTTCTTTATTTTGAGTTTTATATTATACATTCACTGTCATGTTGCATATAATTTCTTTGGTTTTCTGAGTCTTCTCTGGTGGTCAGGTAAGGTAGTAGCAAATTAAATTATAGCACCTGTCACTGCTGTAGTTCAGGTCCCACTGTGTGTCTTCCATTAACACAGTTAATACTCCCCCGTATTTATTTTTTTTTACCTAATTTATTCATCTGAAGAAGCATCTACTGGTTGAAATCTTTGTTTTTGTTATTACTGCTTAATTTTGAAGCCATGTAAGCAGATACGTGTTATGCTTAAACAATAGAAAATTATAGTGGTGTAGTCTGCAGTGATGCTCTCCTACAAATGTCTTCACTGGGAGCTCCTTTAGAGACCCAACTTTAGGCTTCAGCTTCTGAAAATCTTGGTCCAATGTAGCAGTCTTCAGATCAAGTCCAGAAATTCTGGTGTATGTTCTCTGTTTTGTTGTTTCCAGATAAATTTTTCTCTAATGTTAAATCCTCTTTCATGTAGTGAGCAAGTTTCTATACACCAAGTGAAGAAAGATCTTTAATCCATTTGACTGATCCTCTGTGATCTTTTTCCTCATCTCTAATGATTGATTGAAGTCACAATAAGAACAGCAAGAAAATGCAACTTTAACAAAACAAATATGACTAAAAGCCTCACAGCACACATTTAGTTTTTGTCTGTGGATTATTTGCATAATATTGCCACTGAAGATGCATATGGTTTCTTTAAGCAATAATGTACTCTTGAAGAATGATCTCTATTTTGGTTTCTCCTCTGCAGCCATGCTGGAATTAAAGTAGTAGTAGTAATAGTGATGATGATGGCGATGATAATAATACTTTACAAATAATAATAAATGCTCTTACGAGAGAGTATCTCCTGTGAGAAAACTGCTTGTTATTTGATGGCAAATTAGTGTACAAAAAAGTAAAGGATGACATCTCTAAAATACATTGAATGGAATACTTGTTCTTAATCAGTCATAAATAGAAAACTAGAGGAAAAGATCAGAGCTTTTATTTTACATTGTAGGAAATTTAAGTTGTGGACAGAATTTAAACACTTCTAGAAATGTTCAAATTAAGTGAGGTTATGGGTTGGTTTTTTTTTTTTTTTTTTTTTTTTTAATACTTCTATTGTTCAGGACCTAACAGTGTTGAGTTATATGTTTTCTGTGAGCTGGCAGCTACTGAAGATGCAGTTCACAGTAATGTTGGATGGTAATAAACTTTTTATAAATCATTTCTTCAGTTGCTTTTGATTGGTTGATGCTGTCACATCTCTTCACTTTTTGCCAGTAAAATATACATTCAATGTGTTTTACCTAGTGAAACACTTCGGAAAGGATTGGTTACTACCATGATTTTTCTTGGCGTTAGTATAACTTTGATGATCTTCCTGATCTTTCTGAAAATTCTGTGGTTGTCTCTTTGTCCCTATCTATTGCCTCACCAACTATGTTTACTGTCTTTTAGGAATCTTCCCTGTCCTATACAGCTGATAAGTTTAAAATAATAAGACAGCCAGTATTTCCCCTTTCTTATTATATTTATTTCAAATAGCTATTTTAAAAAAATCTTTTACAAGTCTTGGCAGACACATTAGACTTTTCTGGCAAGTTACAGAAGGGTAGTTGTTATTTGTATATAGCAAAACCAACAAGAGTCCTGTGGCGCCTTAAAGACTAACAAATTTTTTTGGGCATAAGCTTTCACGGGCTCCAGAAAATGACTAGCTTTCTCAGGATGTGGAAATATTAAAAGTGGTAGTACTATCTTACCACTGTAATCAGTAATCATCACATTTGTGCTTGGCCCTTCAAAGCTAAGAAAGATATAGTAGTTGCTTTGAAGAACTTAGTCTGAATAGAACAGGTGAAGGTGATACACAATAGAGAGCAGACAACTAATGAGAATAAGAATTAAAGCAGTTTGATCACATGGTTGGTCAGTCTAGGTAGGTATGTGCCTTGTGTTTGTTGTTGTTTTTACTTTCTATGAAGATTAGAGGGAGCTAAAATTGATTTACTTGGAGCTAGTGTTCACAGTTGAGATCCAAATGAGGAGAGTGTAATGGCTTGGTTAACCATTGTAATCCTAATTATATAGAATTATGTGCGCATATACTATGGCATAGTGAAATGGGTTTCTACAGAACCATACACTGCAGTACTTAAGTATAAGGATATGGGCAGGTAAAGCAAGAATTATTTTCAGCACTTATTAAATTAGGGCTTGACAAATTCTGGGTGCCAGGTTGCCAAGATGCCCAGGATTTTGCAGCCAGGAAGTCAAACACCCCCTGATACCTAAAAAAGTCTCACCCGTCCCCCTGTGCTGTTGAAAGCACTGTTGGCAGCAATTTTTTTGTTTGGTGGTGGTGGGTGTTTTGTGCTCTGTGCTCACCACTAAAAGTAGTAGCAGTGGTGGCAGGGGGCCTGGTGCACTCTGCACCACCCTGGAAGTGGCAGTGATGTTGTGGAGGTGGGGGCCCCCCTTCTTTGCCAGACATCTTGGGGTGCCTCAGTTTTGCGGCTGGCTCGTATGTGTCTGGCAGATTTGTCAAGGTCTATATTAAATAATGACCTTCATTGACATAAACTGAAGGTTTTTTTGGGGAAGTAGCAAATGCTGAGTGAATAATTTCAACTTAAAAATTTTAACTTAAGTTTGTGCCTGTGTTTTCAGAAACAAGCTTTTTGTTCATTTAAGCCAGTATGAATACTTATATCCTGGTCATTGTGTAAATCTTCCATTGATCCCCCTCACACATCTAAAATCCATGTGACTGTTCCAAGTTAAGAACAGACAGAGTCTAGCCACATGATTTTACCATGATTTCCTACTAGGCTGAGCATTATTAAAGACTACACCCTGTTGTGTTTAGGACAGTACTGATGGAAGGAATTAGCAAAACAAGAGCTGCCTACAGCAAGCTAGTCCCATAATTTACATTTACTGTTAATTGTTCTAAATGTAGAAAAGAATTCAATTTTAGCTCTTGTTTACCCTCTTGTCACATAATGAGTACAGCACAAATGTCCAATTTCTATTCTTTTTTTTTTTTCCACATTTCACCTAAGAGGTAGAAATGCAAATACTTCAAATAGCATTGTTTTTAAAAATGCAAGTTGTTTCTTAATTGTCAGTATTGTTGTCGCCACATATTTAAAGGTCTGTTTTTGGTTTAAGATTTGACCTTTTGAGGGAGCCTTCACTTTATGGCAAATAATAAAAAAAAAAAAGTCTGATAAATTTCTGCTCATAATATGTAGACTGCTCTTAAATATAGATTTTTTTTGCCAGTGAAATATATCCATCACAGTATTTGTTGCCAGATTGATACTTTACTTCTGTTTTGTCTTTGTGTTTGATCCTTCACAAGTAATCACTGTTTCCAGTTTGGTCTTAAATACATAGAGGGAAGAGCGTTGTCGAAGACAGACATCGGAGTTTGCCAGCAGAGTCAATCTTAAAAATGCTCATCCTTATTTAAATTAGCTGTTACCCAAGTTCACTGTTCAGTATGTAACAGTTATGAGAAGAAAGTCTTCCTGCCAAAAGGGCTGAGTAGCATTTTAGTTAATCTCTGAGCTGTGGTGAAAGGCTAGAAAACTGTTAACTTGTGTTATCAGTAACAGGGATTTGTAAACTTTCTGGCCCAAGAGCCACATCCACCAAATGGAGGTGAAGGGACAGGGCTTGTCAAATAAATAGTAGATAATAAATAAAACAAAAGAAACAAATGAAAAAGTATTTATTCATAAAAATAAATACATAAAATAAAGGGAAGGTAAAATAAAATTCCACTGCTGGGCTCTGACCAGGGGAAGTGCCATGGGAGAAGGAGTGGGGCCCAGAAGGGGAGCGGCACAGTACTTGATCAGCTGAGCTGATCAGCTGTTGCTGTGCTCCAGCTGGGGCCATCTAGTTCCAGGGGAAGGGGTGGAGCCCGGAGGGGAGAGCGGTGCCTTGCTCTGCAGAGGGCTCTGGTGAACCCACGTGGTGGTAGGGGTGAGATCAGGAAGCGGAGAGGCACTGGTAGCTGTGCTCCTGGCTATGTGCAAGGCTCAGCTTGTGGGCCAGATTAAAGGCTTCTGTGGGCTGAATCTGGCCCACGGGCCATAGTTTGCCCACCTCTGCATGAATACAAACAATACAGAAAGAAGTTTTTATGCAAGAGCATAGATTGACCTTTAATAATTAACCAACTTCCCTCTCCTGCAAGGAGCTCCATGTGGACAGATCCTTGCAGTTTGTAAAGTTCCTTGCAGGATCATGGCTGAACATTTTAATAACGCTTGTGTTCAGAATCACTTAGTTGACAAAGTGGACAACAAAGACACCACTAATATTGCCCTTTATTTCTTTCTGTACATCTCCTTTGTTTCATTTTCTGTGTTTATGCTTTCATTTATCTCTGTTACACTCAGACTTTCTCTTGTCTTTCCTGTCATACCTTTCCAATCAGATTTAGTTTGTCTAGGTTCTTATACCTTTCCTGTTAGGATGGTGCTGGAGCTAGTTTTCTTTACAAGGAAGCAGAAATGCTTTAGAAATAGAAGACTACAGGGGGAAGCTAACAGTCTAGTGATTTTTCTCTCATCAGTTTTTCCATGTTTAAAGTACTTCACAGAGATGCAGATACTATTAGGATCTAGTTCTTTAAAGTTGGAGGTTATTGAAAAAACAACTGATTTGCTTAGTATTTTTCACCAACTTCAACCTGTAGCCTTGGTGCTGGCATGGTAGCAGGCTACTTGGAGACTTTTTACAAAGAGTCCAGTGATGGCTAACTGTATGGGGAGACTCCTATGTAAGTTGTATTTTCCTTCTCCACACAGCTGCTAGCTTTTCTTTCACTTGGACTGGTCTATACTAGATTGTTTTGTTGGAAAGAAAGCTACCTTTTTTTTTTTTTTTGACAAAATAGTGCTGGTTTACACACTGCAAACACCCCCCCCCCCCAACAAAATTTCCCTCTCTTTTTGACAAAATAAACCTACCTCAATGAGAGGCATAAAGTTTTAAGTGACAGAATGTTAGGCACTGCCCTGAATTTATTGCTATAAATAGCCTCCAGACTATCCCACAATGTGCTTTGTGCCTGTTCTGGCAAGCAGCTTTAACTTGGCTGCTCTGCAGCAATCTGCTCCTCCCGTTTCAAAGTCCCAGGAAATTCTTGAGTAGCTCACTGTGGAGAACTCATTCCATAGAGCAGCGGTTCTCAACCACTGTGTCAGGGCATATTGGCGGGTCATCACACAGTGGCAAGTGTATAGTAGAGAGCCAGGGAGATGGCTGGATTTGGCCTAGAGGGATATATGTGTCCTAGAGGGTCATGATAAACCACCAAGTTTGTTGCGACCCGCAAAAGGTTGAGAACTGCTGCTGTAGAGGTAGCAAATGCAATCCTTCCTGGCTGCTCTTATTATAAGGAAGTAGAACTGCTGATGTGCTGTGCAGAGCCTGGGGGAGAGGCAGGACTGCCTGTCTCTGCTGGGCTGGGAGGAGAGACGCTAAGTACTTGTGCAGCAGCTCCTCCATCAAATGGTGTCCCTGTGGGGGTGCTCCACTCTAGGTGTCTGGCACGTCAGCAGACAGATTGGGAGAACTTGCTTTGTAGTTATTGCTCCAGCCGTGCTTGTGCTGCTGCTTGGAATTCTCTTGTCAGTTTCAAGCAGCATGAACATGGCTAAGTCCCTTAGTTCCTTCTTAGCTGTCAACCAGCTGAGTTGGGCTCCCCAACCACTCCCCTCTCTCCCCTGTTGAATTGAAATAGGTTGGGGTAGTTAACTAGTAGTTAGGTAGTAGTTCAGTTATAGTTTAGCTTATCAGTTAGTGGTTTAGGTTTCTTTATTTAAAAGAGAAAGAAACTGTGATCCCTGGACAACCCTGGGATAGGTGGGGTTTAAGTGCTGCATCCAATGTTGGGATGCCATGCCAACATAGGATACACTCTCCCAGTGTACCTGATGTTTGGGAGAAGAACATGTTATGGCTAAGTGTCCAAATTGCCAAAAACTCAGCTCCAGGACAAGGCATGATAGAGAGCTCTGACTGAAAATGCTTCTGTTGGAAAAATCACTGCGACCAGCCTCTGATCCTGGTCATGGGTCCTCCCCAAAACCTCGGGGGACAGATGAGGGGAAGAGGTCCTCCACTCTGTTGGGGACCCCTACACCCCCCAAAAGAGAAAATGTCATCACTCAGACCACGGCGTCTCAAAAGCCACTCGGCACAGCAGGTGATTGAGCACGAAGTAAAGTTGCAGGGGAATGGCTCACAGAAGCCTCTCCTTTGGTGCTGGGAACGTTGGTGCAGACAGCTGACATTGGACCTAGATGCAGTCCCCTGGCATTGACCCAAGAGATGGCTCGTACGGGAGCTGCGGCACAGTTAGGTACAGGGTCGCAAGAACTGGCAGCTGTGCCGGCATCATTACCTCCTGTCTCTGCACTGAGCAGAGAGCCAGCTTGCAGCTGCTCTATAGTGCCACCTACCTGTGCAGTAGTGTCTAGAGAGGCTCAGCCTGAAAAAGAGGCTGGGAAAAGAAAATGGAAAACCAAACATATAGAGGAAAGGAGCTCTCCCTTCCTGACATACTCACCTGGCAGGAGCGAATTCTTTCCTTCTCTGTTTCACATTCTAGAAATAGAAAACACCATAAGAACTTTATGAATAACATCTGATCTTTTCCTCCCTGGATGATGATAATGCCCCATGGTCAGTTCCTGGCACATTGGGTAACTGGAATGGCTGGTCCAGCTACATGCACCCATGCAGGAGAGCCTCCAAATCTTAGTGTTGCAACATGTCCATCTAAATCTTCGGGAGCCTCAGAAGTCATCACTGAACAATTTCCCATAAACCATGAGGAGACAGAAGACTCCACTGAAGTTGAAAACATCCCACACTCTTAATCTTCACGCCCTGATGACATGATTATTTCAACCCCATCGACGTCAACATCAAATGATTTTAAGACATTCCAGGACTTGTTCAAAAGGGTAGCGCAGGATCTGGACATTACCCTGGAGGAGGCATCACAATCCAGCCATAAACTACTAAAGATATTACATGCATCCACTTCCTTCAAGATAGCACTACCAGTAAATGAGGCTATTAGAAACCCTGCTAACTCCACTTGGCAAAATCTGGTAACAGTTGCCCCAGCATGTAAGCAAGCTGATAAACACCATATTCCCTCGAAGAAAAACAAATGCATCTTTACTCACCCAGCTCCTAATTCCTTGGTGATAGAGGCTGCCCAACAAAGGAGCAAACAAAACTGTGAGAAAAATACCCCACAAGACAAAGAATGGAGGAGGATGGATGCTTTTGGAAGGAAGGCCTATTCATCAGCTTCCTTACAACTAGGGATAGCTAACTATGCTGCCCTCCTGGTGAACTATGACCATAACACGTATTCTAAGTTCTCAACACTAATGGATGAGATCCTGGAGGGCAACAGAGAATAATTTAGGACACTGAATACAGAAGGGCAACTTATATCCAGAACAGCCCTGCAGACAGCCCTGGATGCAGTGGATAGGGCACTGGTCACCATGGTAGTGATGCACTGGGCATCATGGTTGCACTTAGCAGCACTTTCCAGAGAGCCACAATTGACGACTGAAGATGACTCGTTCTCATCCCTCAATCTCCAAGATGCCTATTTCCACGTAACAACCCATACCTCACACAGGAAATTTCTCTGATTCTGTCTAGGACAAAGACACTATATACACAGTACTTCTGTTTGGACTCTCCACAGCACCAAGAGTCTTCTTGAAGGGGCTAGCTATAGTCATGGCCTGTCTCCACAGATGGAGTGTGGTCATCTACCCATACCTACATGACTGTCTAATAAAAGAAAGCAGCCAAAGGGAGTGGAGAAAGCGACTTGATTGACAATACAGCTATTTGACAAATTAGGATGAAGGATAAACTACCAAAAATCTGTGACAGAACCAAGACAACAAATAGAGTTCATTGGAGTGTTCTTCGATACCACAACCACAGGAGGGATTCTTCCAACAAAAAGATTCTTGGCAATAAAAACACTGGTTGCATCGATAATGCATAACCCTACAATGACTTGCTTGCAACTACTGGTAGAGCCCTGCAGATCTGCGGTTATCCGTGTCTGCGAATGCCAGTGCAGATAACCGCAGACCCATTGCTGCGGATCGACTCATGGATGTGGCTTCTATTTTTACCGTTTCATGCTGTGATCCATTGCTGAAGCCCCTGTGCTTACCTGTGTCTGCAGCACTCAAGGGAACCAGTAAGTGCTCCAGCCAATCCTAGATTGTGATCTGCCAGCCAATTAGTGTCTCAAACTGGGGCTTGGAGAGCCACTGCTGGCCTTTGATTGGCTCATTCTCTATCATTTCCCTGCCCACTTCTTTCATTTCTTGTTTCCAGTTGGCAAGCCATTACTGTCAATCAGAGATTTCATTGGTGGGCAAGGAAATCTGATTGATAGCACAGCATGTGAACCACAAACAAGAAAGGAAACAGTGGGTGGGACCCATGTGGGGAATGAACCAATGAAAGGCTGAAATGCTGCATGTGAGCCCAAGCTTGGCTGTAGATGTGATTATAGATGCAGCTAAACTCTGGCATGTGGATTTCAGATCAGATCAATGCTATCACTGAGTGGATGCAGATCAGATGCGGTTCCACATTTTTGTATCCGTGCAGGGCTTTAACTACTGGGCCACATGGCAGTGATGACTGCAGTAGTCGGTCATGCTTGCCTACACATGCACTTCATGGAAACATGTTTCATGTCCGTCTGCAGACAACACAGACTGACCAGAGTACTCTCACTTCCACAGCCAGACAAACAATCCCTGCTCTGGTGGACAGCCAGAGAACGTCACATCAGTAATACCCTTCTTCCAACAACCACCCTCCATCTTTATAACAATGGACACATCTCATCTGGGATGGGGAGCTCATCTCACTGGTTGCACCACACAGGGCCAATGATCAATGGATGAGAAGTGCATGCACATCAACATTCTAGAGCTCAGGGCAGTAAGGACCGCGTGCATACAGTTCTTGCCTGTAATAAAGAACAAGGTAGTGAAAATCATTACTGACAATGTCAAGTGCATATACTATATAAGCAAAAAAAAAAAAGTGGAGTTTGATTGCGCCTGTTATGTATCAAAATGACCTGCTTATGGGGCTGGTGTATAAGACATGGAATAGATACATTGGCATTATATTTACCAGGGTCTCAAAATGTTATGGCTGATACATTAGCAGGCAGTTTTCAGTGAAACAGGAATGGGAGATAAACCATCAAGTGCACTGTCGAGTGTTCCAGTGATGGGGTTATCCGGAAATAGATTCATTTGCCCCCAGGACAGATCACAGATGCCTGACGTTGTGCTCCAGAGTGGGAGTAGGCAAGGATTCACAGGGAAGTGCCTCCCTGGTGAGGTGGAGAGGGATGCTAAAGTATGCTTCCCCCCCCCCCAGTGCTGTTGATATACAAAACAATTCAGAAAATCAAAAAACAAAGCCAGAACAGTTATGATCACCCCAGCATGGCCACGTCAGACATGGTATCCTTACCTACTGCAGCTGTTGATGCCCAAGAAAATCCTGCTACCATTGCGCAGAGATCTGATCTACCAGGACAGGAGCAACACCCTGCTTCTGCATCTGGACAAACTCGATCTCACAGTGTGAATACTCAGTGGTTACAATGTGAAGAGCTGAAGTGCTTGGAACAAGTACAGAACATCATATTAAATAGCAGAAAACAATGCATGTGCAGTACTTACCTGAAAAAATGGTGCACATTTTCCAAATGTTGTGAGGAAAACCAAATCTTACCTCAGTTGGCTCCAATTCCGAATATTCTTTACTACATCTTGCATCTCAAACAGACAGGTCTCGCTAAGAGCTCGCTTAAAGTGCACCTGGCAGCATTCTTGGCTTTCCATCCCGGAGTGGATGAGAAGACAGTATTTTCTCACAAAATTGTGATGTGTTTGCTGAAGGGCATACAGAATGCATAACCAGACATTCTGCAACCCACGACACCTTGGGACTTAAATTTGGTTCTAAGGACTATTGCTAAGCAGCCATTTGAATCAAGGGCAACGTGGTCAATGAAAACCTATCCGTTAAAGTGTTGTTCCTCATTGCTTGAACATCAGCCGGGTGAGTGGGCGAGATGGCTGCACTCATGTCTGATCCACCATATACAATCTTTCATCTAGATGGGGTGGTGTTACTTCTGCATCCAAAGTTTATCCTAAAGGTCAACACCTTATTTCACAACAACCAGAAGATTAACCTCCCCACATTTTGTGCAAAGCCACATGAGGATACGCAGATGAAGACATTATACTGGAAGTGAGAAGGGTGCTAGGCTTTGTCCTGTCTATGTAGAACACTATAAGGAGAATGCAGAGAGACTCTATATTGTTGGCAGAATGCTCCAGAGGGATGCCAATATCCTCCGAAAGACTATCAAAATGGATAGAAGAGTGTATTTTAATGGCCTATACCTTAAATAACTTACAGCCACCATATGGGATAAGAACCCATTTGACATGTAGCATGGCCAAGAAGGTAGCATTCTTCAAGAATGTACCAATAGAGGACGTCTATAAGGCAGCCACGTGAGGTTCAGTGCATACTTTCACTAGGCACTACGCAATAGACCACTCAATGAGGCAGAACTCTGCGTTAGGGCTAGTGGTGCTCTCCACTGTACAACAGGCACACTCCTCAGTAACCCCCCATCCTACAACAGGGGACTGTTCTCTAGGCACTTAGGGTGGAGCACCCCTCTAGGGACACCACTTGATGGAGAAACGAAGGTTGCTTACCTGAAAAGTAACCGGCATTCTCCAAGATGTGTGTCCCCGTAGGGATGCTTCACGTCCCTTCCTCCTTCCCTCCCTCCATCACCTCAACTTCAGAGTACTTTAGATAAGGTTTGGGGTTGAGAGGGGCTCAGCCCTGTTCATGCTGTCTGAAACTGACAAGAGACTTCCAAGCGGTGACGGAAGCAAAGTTCTCCCGACCTCCCTGCTGAGACGACAGACACCTAGAGTACAGCATCCCTACAGGGACGCGCATCTCGGAGAACTCTAGTTACCGTTCAGGTAAGCAACCTTTGTTTTTGCCTCATGATTGGTTGTTTCCAGCTACTGCTGTCTGAGCTTAAAAGCAGTGCGTGGATACACTTACTGTTGTCTCTCCCCCTGCCCCCCATTCTTTCTCTCTCCCTCTCTGGCTCCCACACTTCTGTGAACTTCTTGTGTTTGTGTTCAGCAGCGTCAGTCTGACTGATAGGGCCACTTAAAAGATGCTGAGAAAGTACTACAATGCCCACAGAATGATGCAATTCAGAAACTTCCGTCATGTGATGCCATGCTTGCCCCATGAGGCATTGCAAACCCTTCTGAAGACACCCAGTGTGCTTTTGCACAGTGGTATAGCTACCCTATAGTCCCTAGAGTCCTATGCTCCCTATGTCAGTGCAAGAGCTGGTTGTGTGAAAGCATTCCACTGGTGCAAGGAAGCAATGAAGATAAACAACAGCAGTTTAAATATAGTGGTGACTATATCCTGGCAAGACTTGTGTCAGCAAAACTTTCTCGTATGGACAAGACTTCAGATTAGTTTTCTTCCCTCTGTGCAGTGAATAGTTGAGGGGCTTTTTAAGTGTTGCGTGTTGATGAAGATCTTCGTTTAATGCACAAAAATGTACTGAAAATGCTGCTGGCTAAGGCCATTTGCAGTTTGATCTAGTATAATTATGATTGTGCTAATGTACAGGTATATAAATGGTATTGTTAATATAGTAATTTATTGGGAGTTCTTTCTTGTACAGTATATTCTTTTTTTTTTTTTTTTTTTTTTTTTAATCTAGCGCTATTTTCTTGTTGGGAGTAATCATGCAGAGACCAAGTATCGTGTCTTGAAAATTGATCGCACTGAACCGATGGATTTAGTTGTAATTGATGATAAGGTACGTACATGTCTGTTCAGACCAGTTGAAAAATGTATTCATAAATATTTCAAAATACTCTACATTTCACATGCATGATTTGTTTTTTACATGGTTGGCAGATAGACAAAGTATTCTTTTGCAGCAGGATGATGCATTTGTATTATCGTACTTCCATGTCACTCAGTTTCTGTTATCTGGGCAGTTTGTGTTAGCTATGATCTCTTAATGTCAGGTAATAGATACCAGTTTTGTTTTGTGTTCACGTGTCATTCTGAAATGCAAAGTGAACTCACTTGGCTAATGCTTAGCTACATGCTTGAAAATTGGATTGAAATTGTTACACAAATGAAGCAAGATGAGCACAGGCAGGAAAGCTTCGTATGTCCAAAACAGAGTAAGACAAGGTTCTTGCCTCAAGGAGTTTACGCCCCACCCCTTCAAAGATTTACACACGCATTTAACTATATAAACATGTGCTGCTACTTACTTATTTTTACTTCAGTGAGAATAATGATGTGCATAAAATTCTAGATGTGCGTTTGTTTTTTCAGGATCAGGGCATGAGGCTTCAGTCCTGCAAAGAGCGCCTGCACTGGATATCATTCCACTCAGTGGAGTTCTACATGGACATAAGTGTCCACATAGACAAATTCTTTTCTAGAACTAGGCTTTAAGATGACAATTGCAGAGAACAGTACAAGTACAGAAAACACAAGGCAGCCCCATGTGGTTGGATGCATAGCAGGGCATAAGGATTGCCCCACATTCCAATAAAAAAAAATTCTGTCACTTCAATAAATGGAGATTACTGCTGATATTTTTTTGGTACGAAAGAGGAGATAAATTAGGATAGAAAATTGTCAGGAGAAGTATTATACAATTATTTAATTTATTTGAATAAGATGCAAACAACATCTGTAATTTAATAAAAAGTGTACTTGTTATTGAGCTCAATTTTTTATTTTAAAGAAAATATAAAAATAATTTAAAACATTAACTGTGGTGGATTATGTGCTGGCTCTTTTATAGACTGCTTGATTATGGACTCCATCTTAACAGAGGAGATCAGTTCCCAAAAGACAATTTTGTTTGTAGTTTTGACCATGCATGCTATGAAAATTGAGAGCCAATAAACAATGGAAGCTATGAAGTTCTCTTTAGTCACTTTTCAGAGCAGAATTGTGCAATTAAGTAAAATCCACTATTCTATGATATGAAGTAGGACTAAGATCCAGGACAAACACATTCAATATGCCTTTCTATTTTAAGCATGTGTACACGCAACAAGAGGTGAGGGAACTTCTTGGCCGTCTGGATCTGGGAAATAGAACGAAGATTGGACAGAAGGGTTCCTCTGGGCTATCTCGAGCGGTCTCTGCTTTCGGTGTTGTAGGTAATCCTATTGTTATTTCTTTGACGGTATTTTTTTAAAAGTATAATTTGGAGCACAAGTAGTAATTGCAGTACTTTGAACCAATCAGAATATTACCCATTCTATTCAGGTCATATTAACAAAATGCATTTTTTGCATGTTTTAAAATGGCTTTATAGGTTTGCTTATATTACACATAGGCATGAGCAAGCTATGGGAGAGCTGGATTTAAATGTCAAATCTACGTGTCATTTGATTAGGAATGAATCAACATTTAAGCATCAATGGAATTTGGTTCTTGCTTTAGTGGCCAGAGCCTGAATCTTTTTGATTCAAAGTATGCTGTTAGTCTTACATCTCCCCCTTCCCCTTTGCCCCCCAAAGCACCTAAGCTCACTTTCAAATATTTTATTGGATGTCCTTAATGGATATAAGAAAGTGTACTGTAGCAGTCCGTCATATCTGAGATGATTAACTTGCATTAAAATCCTCCTCCACATCTAAATCTAAGGCTGCAAGGAAAGTCGAGATTATCATCACTACTTTAGGGGTTTGGACTAGATGACATGCTGAGGTCCCTACCAACCCTAATCATCTGTGATTCTTAGATCATTGTAAACAAAGATTCTGAAATATGTCATAACTATGCATTGCAGAAATAGAATCATTCTCTGATCTTTATTGCAGTTTTCTTTGTTTGATTCATCCACTTGTCAATACCCCTAACCCTACATTAATAGAAAATGCCACGTTAAACTGGGAAATTGAAAACTCTCCTTAGTTTAGAATATCTGAGCAGTGCTTACTCTCTGTAAGCGGAAATGATGGTAGAATTTTGATAATGGTCTCAGTAAACACTTTGCTGATGCCCAGAAATTCAGAAATCTGTTGGACACTCATTCTTATCTAATGGTGAAATGACAGTCCATTCAGATGGACAGTGAGCTTGTTTACTCTGAGGATTCTGCAGCATTCCTTTATCATTCATATAAACACATATTTTTCATCATAGGAGATTTGAAAGTAACAAGTCAGATAGCAGTTTATTTAGCTTGGTATACTGTTTCCCAGTCCCTTGAAGAATAACACACACGGAGGGGTAGCTTCTTTCAAACTAGCCACAAAATGTTTATTTTATTTTTTATATTCCTTATTTCTTACTTTAAGCCATCTGATTTCATCTCTCATTAAATTACAAATTTTGCAGAAATTGTAACTAAAAATTTCATTGCTGACAGATGCAACTTATTTGGCAGATTATATAATAGATCATTTAAAAAAATCAGACGTTATCTTCTGATTTAAGTGTTAGTGAAAGGATTTTGGTTTTGGGAAAATTAGTAAATGTGTATTCTGAAAGCTTTTATATATTCAAAACTTTGAGACAAGATTGTCAAACTGCAAATGGTTCAGTGTTCTGGACGAAATCTGAGTAATTGCATCTCTGATATCTGAAGATGCCAAAATAGTACACCTTAAAGAATACAGCTGTTAAAGAATCTCAGATATTTAAGATGTGTATTTGATGTGATGTTTTTGTTGGGCAAAAACCGAATTAAAGTCATATTGTTTTACCAAACCATGCCAATGAAAATGTGACCTGTTACCTGGTGTTTTCTAGACCTGCCACTCTAGTAATTGATTTCTCTGTTCCAGGCAGTTTCAGGAAATGAATCAATAAATCACAGCTCCTCCGTCTAATAAATGATTGGTACAAGCAAGAGTGTTTTCATCCACAGCTTCTCCTTTATAGAGTCTTAAGCACACATGCCTATGCAACAGCAGTAGTTTAATGCACCCCTGATATGGTTACCCAAAGTCTGAGATGGTTTCAAGTTTTCACATCAGGTTTCAGCTGATCAGCCTTTCTTCCAACTGCTAGGGAATTATGTCAGCCACCTAGCTTGTAAAAGTCTAAACTTCTCTGATGTACACCCTCTGATCAATCTTTCTATAGGTTACCTAAAGCGAAGACATGCCTTATAATTACCCCAGTAGGCAAGAACAACGAGAGTTCTGTGACACCTCATAGACTAACAGATTTCTTCAGGCATAAGCTTTTATGGGCTGCAGCCCACTTCATCTGACAAAGTAGGTTGGAGCCCACAAAAGCTTATGACAGAAGAAATCTGTTAGACTATAAGGTGCCATAGGACTCTTGTTGTTTTTGCTGTGCAAAGACTAACACAGCTACCCCTCTGGAAATTTCTGCCAATATGCTAACAATTTCCTCAGAAACAGTAAAGAACTAGTTATTAAATCAGCTGGGGGGGGGGGAGAGTAAAAACACACCCAGATTCAAATGGCAGATGAAATTTAGTGTTAATATATGCAAAATACTGCATATTGGAAAACACAGTCCCAGTTATACTAACAAAACGATGGGGTCTAAATTAGCTGTTACCACTCAAAAAAAAGAGATTTTGGAATCATGACTAGTTCTCTGAAAACATCCATTTAATGCGCAACAGATGTTTTTTTCTTTAGGAGCCAATAAAGTTAGGAACCATTAAGTAGCTGATAAATATAATAACATTGCTACATAATATTGTTTGCAGTTCTGGTTTGCCCATCTCAAAAAAGATAAATTAGAAATCAAAAAGATACAGAGAATGGCAACTAGAATGATTAAGGTTATGGAAAAGCTTCCATGTGAGGAGAGATTAGAGACTGGGACTATTCAGCTTGGAAAAAAGATGACTAAAGAGGAATGTGACAGGGATCTATAAAATCATGAGTGAACAGTAGAAAGTGAATAAGGAAGTGTTGTTTACCTCTTTATATTATACAAGAACCAGGAGTCAACCAATGAAATTAATAGGCATCAGATTTAAAATAAACAAAGTACTTCTCACAGTGTACACTCCACTTGTGGAAATTGTTGCCAAGGGCTGTTGTGAAGGACACAGCTGTAAGTTCATTCAAAAAAGAATTAGATAGTCATGGAGGGTAAGTCCATTAATGTCAGTTACCCAACAGGTTCAGGGAGGCAACCCCCTGTTCTGACTCCCCAATGCTGCCTCTGACTGTCTTATGCTGAGACTTGATGACAGAGAATTGATCACTTAATGAAGTGGATCATTCCCTTTGGAGTATCTGGCATTGGCCACTGTCAGATGACAGGATACTGGGTTAGCTGGTCTGACCCAAGGTGGCTTCTCTTAGATATGGACCTGACTGGAAGATCAAAAATTGGGTCTCTGGTCAAATGCTAGATAAAGGACAGTACTATAAAAATACACTGAATTCCTTACTCCAGTACTTGCAGAATACTGAAAGAACTTTAGCTGCCATTTAGCAATGAGAAATGAGTAGCCTAGTCTAACTGCCTCAGAAGATGTTTCTTGCTGTGTTAGGCAGGGGTTCCTTTTCCTGTGGAGATTGAAATAGCTCCCCCCCCCCCAAGGGGAGCTAATGTGTAAGAAGGGGAAAATGTCTGTTACATTACATTAAAGCCTCCAGCAGTGATGGGGGGGACTACTGATACCCGTTGTTCCTCTCTCTAATTTTAGGTTCTGATGTAATGAGGCAGAGTTAAATATGCTTTAGGCTGCAACTAAAAATTTAAAGTTGAATTTTTTTTAACAAGAATAATTGTTAAAAGTGTGGCTGGATTGGTGACAGAGTTCTACACTGATACATAGTGGCAATTCTTCACAAAATTAAAGGATAAACTTTTCTTTATGGTTGTAACTGAGTGGTTTTGTATCACTGGCCTGAACTTTTTATTTAAAAGACAATTTAAATTAAAGGCCATCTTCACTGGTAACCCAATAGTGGTTGAATTTTATATATAGGTATAGATTGGTATGGAATTTAGGAGGTCACTATTCCCTGTTCCTGATTCATATGACTTATGACTGAGAAATATTAAAGGACAAACCCAACCCAGTGGAAGTAGTAATGAGAAATGATCTTGTTCCTGCCTTTTCAAGCCTCCTATGCTGCTCTGGCTCTTTAGTAGAGTTGTGTTGCTCACTGAGCAGGTTATCTTTGAAGGATGCTGTCCTTGGCTGTGTTTACACTACTAAAACTAAGTTGACCTCCTTAAGTCACTTAATAAAGTTTACTTAAAGCTGACTTTATTGAGTCAACTTAGTGAGTTCACTCTTCTCTTAAGTTGACTTAAAGTTGGTTAAGTTGACTTAAGAAAATGCCCTAATAAAAAATGTGTTTGCTTAAGTCAACTTTATTGAGTTGACTTAAGCAGGCACACGTCATTATACCGGGCTTTTTAAGTCAACTTAGATTTAGGTCGAGTTAAAGGGGGAGAGTTATTAAGTCTACTTAAGGAAGCCCTTATGTTGACTTAATGAACTCCAAATGTGGCCAGGGCTTTGCTTAAGTTGACTTAAGTCCATAGTGTAGACATACCCCTTGATACCAACAATGACTAACTCTTGAGAAGCTCTGACAGAGATGCTGGATCTTGTTATGGACTGCTGCTGGGGGCAAGGGTCATTGCAGTTGGCTGCTCTGCCCCTTAATTATTGTAGGTGGAGTTTCTCTTCTGGGCTACCTTTTTGCTGCTGCCCCACTTCAGGAGTGATGAGAGAACCTAGGGATATCTCTCTCAAAAGTCGGTCAGCTGGGATTAGGGTTCATTTCTGACACCAAGAACTAGGGTGAAGGCCTCCCAAATCCATTCCAGCCCCCCTACCCACAAACAATTGATCCTCTTGGGGAAGAAAATGATCTGGACATTTACTTTTTTAACAGAACAAGCAAGGAGACTTGTGGTACTTTTAAAGACTAACATATTTATATTCTATAAATAAATTGAGAAATAGATTAATTTTTGTCTTTAAAAGGGCCACAAGACTCCTTGTTTGTTTTTTGTTGAACTAGGTTAATACAGCTACCCCTTTGAAATTTTTAAATATCATGAGAGTTCAATAAAAGTGAGTCCAACTGTGCTTAACAAGAGAGCTTATTCTTTTAAATGCTTTAACAAGTTAATATTATGCCATGTACTGAAATAGTATCTGATATTTTCCTTCTAAAAGTTACATGTAACTAAATCAACTCATGACAGATGAGTTCTTACTTCTTGTATTTCTTTGGTCAGGTTTTGTCAGATTTTTAGAAGGCTACTACATTGTGTTAATAACAAAAAGGAGAAAGATGGCAGATATTGGAGGGCATGCAATATACAAAATAGAAGATACAAATATGATCTACATTCCAAATGACTCTGTACGAGTCACTCATCCTGATGAAGCAAGGTAAATGTTGGTGATAGACTGTGTGCCTCTAAATATTTTTAAGTGATTTGAAGAAATACTGCAAACTAAAGTTCATAAACTCCTATCAGTTACATATACCAGAAAGGAACAGTTTGTTGAACATTATGAACCTTTTTCTCCAGTCCTTTATGCTAGTTTTATGTTGAAGTAAGATTGGTTTAAATGGAGACAGACTGATGTAATGGAGTGGAGAACCATGATACATGTTCACCAGAGTCTACCTGGAGAGGAAATGCAGCTATGTCATGGCCCTTCATGGCATTTGCCAACACCTCTCTATTGTTTATATGTCAAAGGCCAGACTTATGGAACCCAAGAGCCGCACAAATCGATTATTAAACCTTCAAGAGCTGCACTGAGCTAAAAGCTCTCTCAGATGCTGATCTCTAAGTATTGCACAATGTTTTGAATTTCCTTGTGGAATACAATGCTCCACAGCAGTAAGTTGTGCCACAAATTGAAAGTAATCTACATTCAGTTTTAAACTTTTCTCATTTGTATTTTCATTTCTTAGTATTTCACATAATATTTAGGACTTGTAAAACATGATTTTATTTTAACAATGATTAAGCTGTATTAGGGCCTATGAGAAAATCTAAACATGTAGTGGCTTCTCCGACCATGCCGCGCTTCCCTCCCCCACCCCCATTGCTGCTTCCCTGCCATCTTTTACCACACTGCTCCTTCTCTGCTCTCTCCAACCATGCCGTCCCTTCCCTGCCTGTTGGACAACGCTGCCCTTCCCTGCAGGGCACTGACCATGCTGCCCTTCCCTGCAGGGCACTGACCATGCTGCCCTTCCCTGCTGTCTGGATTGTGCTGCCTTTCCCTGCAGGGCTCCGACCCTGCTGCCCTGCCCTGCAGGGCTTTGCTCTGACAGTGCCGCCTTTCCCTGCTGGTCTGACCATGCTGCCTTTCCATGCAGGTCTCTGACTGTGCTGCTGCTTGCCTGCAGTTCTTGACCACGCAGCCCTTCCCTGCTGACTCTCACCATCCCCCACGTCCCTGCCGGCTCTTGTCACTCTCACGCTCCTCTGCTCTCCCCTGTCTCCCACAATGCCACCCTTTCCTGCCGTGCTCTTTGGGGAGCCACAGTTTTTCTTTGAAGAGCCACATGCAGCTCACAAGCTGCAGTTTTGTCCCGTCTGGTATTGAGTGTGCATGGCAGGTGCAGACTTGAGGCAGGGCACATTTGTCAAGGTTGAATGATACTGGCTTCTCATAAATTGAGCAAGTTTCTTGGTGAGTACTCTTTCTATGATTTTTTTTTTCATGTAGAAAGGAATGTGGCCCTCTGAGATTAATAATGACATGAATAATATAAGAAAATGTCTCTGGTTCATTTTTGGCACGAGTGGGGGTAACTTACTGTTTGAGGTCTCAAACAAATATAACTTTTGGTCTTGTACAATGTGTGTGTTAACTAAAGTTCTCACATCTCATAAACTAACTGCAGGCAATAAATGATGATAATGGTAATAGTTAAGTAAGTTTCCACATTAGAACACATTATGGTTATACAGGCATAATACACATCAGTATTACTTATTGTGAATTGACAAGGCACATGAATATGACATATGTTGGTAAACTGCAAAATGTACCTAAACCATGATATTGAAGTTCATGCTATTTTGCATTTTGGAAGTTCAGTTAATTTTAGGCAAAACAAGCAAGGAGTCCTGTGGCACTTTTAAAGACTAACCAACTTATTTTTTACATGAGCTTTTGTGGTGGAATTTCTACTTCATCAGATGCCAGAAAGTGTGGGAAAAAAAAAAACTTAGTGTGGGTGGGGAAGATAAATCCTGTGATTACATTTCACTGCATCAGGTCAGATTACTTAAGCAAATCAAACAAGTTGTATAGATCCAAACTGTGGAACAACATTTCATAAAGTGGTGAGGTTGTGAGAGGTGAGAATCACTGTTGGTAATCAAAAACAAGGAGGGAGTCCTGTAGAACTTTGAAGAAGTAAGATTTATAGTGAGAAAGCCAATTCCTTTCTCTATTCAAATCTGAGCTGATGGTATCAAATTTTCATATGAATTCTAACTTTGAAGTCTCTCTGTAAATTTTTTCACTTTTTGGCATCTGATGAAATAGGACTTCCCTCACAAAATCTTATGCAAAAAATACAGGACTCCTTGCTTGTTTTGCTGAACAAGACTAACACAGCTACAACTTTGGAACTAATTGATTTTAACTTTTCCTAAATAGTGATATGACTGCCCTTGGTAGCTAGAGAATTTTTAGATGTACAGAAGATTAGAACAGAGGAAGGAATGATTTCTTTGTGAGGGTGACAAAGCTAAATCCTGCAGTCATTGCTACTTTATCAATTGGAGTTTTTCTTGGCTAAACACTGCAGGATTTGGCCTCACTATACATAAAGAGATGAAGTTGCAACAGAGGTGGATCTACAGTTGCCTAAAACCAACCATATAAAACCTTTATGAGATGCAAGTTTCAAACAATGGCTAGAACAAGATCAGATTTATCCAACCCACACTCTGCAGTGTTCCAGCAGAATTTCAATGATGGATAAGACACTGCCAAAATAGAGAACAGCAGTCATAAAGTCAGGGAACATCTAATGATGAGTATTATTATTCAGTGTATTGTTCGATGTCTTGCTTTGTGCATGTTGAAAAAGAAGTTGCTGTTTGGGACTAAAACTTTTTTTTCATTATCTCTGTTGCTCAATTTAGATATCTACGAATATTTCAAAATGTGGACCTGTCTAGCAATTTTTATTTTAGGTAAGTGTTTAACAACAGCTATAGTTTTGTGTAGTCAGAATATCAGCTTTTACCTGGAATGGCCTTAAAATTGATGATGATGATTATGTTAAAGGACATTAACTGAATTTTTCTAGGAGAGCTTTTTAAAACTCTTTTTGTTGTTTCATTGTTTAAATGAACAAATGGTTTTTATTTTTAAATTTAGTTTTGGTTTACGGTGATAGCCTTATAGACTGTAATTCTCTAATCACAGAAAAGCAACAACATGGAGAGCAAAAGATTTCCACATTGCCATACCAATATCCCACTAGTCATGCATTTCTTCGTTTGTCTCCAACTTAGACTGATAGGCAGACTCTTCCCTTCCCCTTGTATAGTAAAATAATGGGACAAATGATGAGCCAAGGATTTTCGTGTTGTCTGCACAAAGGTTAGAGTTCCTTCCTTTCACACTCCTTCACAAGAATCACATGTAGAAAGACTTCATTCAGTTTTTACTTTTCTTAGTATTTTGCTTTGTCAATCTCATTTTTCTGAAATAAAACTACTTAGGTATTTCTAAATTCTGTATAATGATTTGACCCAACAATTAATGCTAGTTCATTTTGCTCTGTCTAGTCCTAGCTGCTACATACGAGAGAAATTCTGGAGTAGCAGAAAAACAGGGAAGAGTCATGGCACTGTCTCCACAGTTGTTTGAGGGCTAGAGAAGTACACTGCAGAAAATGAAGCAAGGAAAGGGGGGTTTATGTCATTTGTTTCACAGTGTTACATAGAAATGTTGTTCATAATGTAATAAACCCAAAAAACTCTGATAGGTATATTCACAGTTGTATTATTTGCCAACATGCACTCCCCCTAAAGTGTTTGTTAATGTACAGAGACTATTAGTGTTGCTCCATATTTTTCATTTCTTCCTTTTACAGAAAAATTGTTCTGTAACTTTATTAAAATTAGGTGTCCTAGTATTGTCACTATAATCCAAAACAAAGTGCTGATCAGCGTTGTTACAAAACACTGATTTTCTCTACAGTACTGGTAAAGTTTGTTGAATATCTTGACAAGAAGTCCTCTGTCGTTAGAAAGCTAGCTGCTACAAGGTAAAAATAGGCCTAACTTCAGTCTCAACATACAAGGATCTGGTGGTAAATTGGAAGAACACTTTGCTCAGAACTTGTAGAAGAATATCACTAAATGAACTAGATGTATGCAAGATTGCCTGTAACAAGGCCAAAAAAGTGGTTTTGCAGCTAAAAGAGCTATCAGGCTGTGCTTTTTGGTGGGAGAAAAAAGAGATGTATAGACCAGAGCTGGTTAGTGACACCAGTCTCTTCAAATAAATATGCCAAAGATTAAAATAAAAGTGTATATTTTAATTAATTTTATTCTAATTAATTTTCATTGAAAGAGCTAGGATCCTAAAACCTATAGTGTCACCTAAAACAGGTAGTTTAGCTTTCTGTTTCAAATCCATTGAGTTATTTGTGCTTTAGAAGTGTTTGCAATGTGGTTTGAAGTCGCTCTCAGAAAATTCAAAGAGGTAAATTTTGGTAAATGTTGCTGTGAAATGCCATGAAAACTAAAGAAACAGTACACTATTTTAAAAAATTTTTCTGTATTTTAGAAAGAAAAATAACTTCAAGAGCCATTTGTTTAAAATTAGAACTGACATTTATAGACAACTTACTACTTAAAATAAATGTAGCTTTATAAAACAATCAAAGAAATAGTCAACAAATTGACTGCAATAATGTATAGTGTTTAAAGATGAAAAGAATAATTAGGGCAGTAATGTATACCGAATAAATAAATGTTGGAACCTTAAGATATTTGAGACAGTGGTACTCATGTGTCAGTGCAAGTAGTTGATGATAAATAGTATATTGTGAACAGGCTACTATATTAAACTACAATAAATCTCCAGTTTTGCTTTCTAATGCAAATACTGAGTTGACTGTAAAACACATTGGTGTGTTCTCAATTCCTGTGTAAAGAGTAATAAGGAAAATTGCAACTGGAAAGGGTATTTGAATGAGGAAGATTTCTGTTGCAGTCGGAGCTGTCAGGTTGAAGATTACTTGATGGTCCGACCCATTTCCAGTCTCACAACATTCATTCTTTGACATCATGATTTAATGATGTCAGTCCCAAAAATATCAGGAAGATGCCTGGAACAGCAGATGCATAAAAAACAGCTAATGTTCAATCATCTTGTCACACTGCATATCAAGCACTGAGTCTGCTTGCCCTGCAGCTGAGAGTGAGTCTCCCAGCCCGAGTGGACAGGCTTAAGCTAGTGCACTAAAAACAGTAGTACAAACAAGGAGTCGTGGCACTTTTAAAGGCTAACAGATTTATTTATCTTATGAGCTTTTGTGAGAGAAAATCCCACTTCATCACAGGCTTTGAAGAACAGTAGTAAAAGAAATAGTAAAAATAGAAATAGTGAAAGAAAAATATTAGTGTGGATGTTGCTACTTGGTTGGTAAACACGAATCTTTGCTGAATCTGCAACATCCACACTTCTAATTTTAGTGTACTATTTTAAGCCAAGCTAATAAAAGTCTGTTTACAAAGTTTGGGATTCTTACTTCCATCTGCTGTAAAACAATGTGATAGGGCTGTGCAATGTAAGAAGAAATATTAGGTAAGTTGGAGAGGGGTCATGCGTAAAGTGTATTTCCCTCATAAGGGAGAGAAATTTCAATTTATTGGGAGAACAGCTGAGTGGATGGTGCATTAAGAATGAGTGTGGGAAGGGCTTCATCCTCATTTTTAGTATTTCACATAATATTTAGGACTTGTAAAACATGATTTTATTTTAATAACGATTGAGTAATGAACCTCTCAAATTCTGAGCAGAGATGTCTAGAGTCCCTAAGAGAGTCTGGAGTCCCAGTGATAGAAGAGAGTGTAGCTTAGCTATGAGATCTGAATTCTCAACCAGATTCTCTAAACTTGGATTTTTCTGGAAGATTTTGGGAGCTTTAGAACTGAAATTGAAGCTGATATATAGAGCCTTGCACGGATACAAATAAGAAACGTTACTGTGTCACCACACAGTGGTAAGCGTGTCACGGAGAGTAAGGGGAATGATTGGATTTGATCTGGTGTGTGTTGACTGGTGTGTACTGTAGAGGTATGATATGCTGCCAAGCGTATCACAATCCACAAAAGGTTGAGAACCACTGTCATAAACTGTTCATTAGCTTGAATTTGTCATTTGAGGGGTTTCCTTGGGCAGCCTAGTGTTAATGTGATTTACAATACGTTTGTCTAGTTTATCTCATTTGCTTTTTTAAGCAAAATAGTCTACATTTCAGAAGTGTTCCATGCTTTCATAATTGTTTACTAAATTTTAATCTCGGTTCTAGCTACAGTTATGACCTGTCGCATTCTCTTCAATATAATCTTACCATCCTGAGAATGCCCCTGGAGATACTGAAAACTGAAACAACACAGACTCGACAGGAAAGCTTTGATATCTTTGAAGATGAGGGACTTACAACACAAGGTGGAAGTGGTAATTGTATTTTATGCATACCTAATTAATACTAATATAGTTTCTTACAAATGCAGTTAGAACTGTTTTTCACTTGTGTGCCTTGCAGAAATGTCTAGCTTTTCTTCATTGATCAGTTCAGTCTCATAAGTCCTTAGTTAATAAAAGATTACATAATATGTCAATAATGTTATTTGAGTATGAGCAGTGTAATTTCTACAGATAATTAATCATTTATTTTGGTAATTTACATTGTTGCTCAGGGAGATAATTGAGCATGCTGACATTTTTTAGCAATTGATTATTCAGCTAACCCAATAGGCACCAATTAACAAATGAACCAGTAATCAATCTCCACTGAAGTGTAAATAATGCTAATAGATCTTGTCTTGTTTTAATGTTGATAAATATTGATGACAAAGAAATTGTGTAATATAAGATGATTTTTTTACTTTATAATGTATTAGGTAGAAATGTCAGCCTGTGCCAAAAATTTAATTTGTTTTAACTTAAAATGGGTTATAATTTTGGTGGGGAATAATACCCTCTCAGTTCAAAGTATGTAAATTGTTTTTAATGTAGACTTAAAAAAAAAAATGTTCTGATCTGCAAGCAGCTTGACTGCATCTTCATAGCTACCAGACCATGGATGTTGTAACCACGTGCCCTACAATGTAAATGGAAATCTTTTTTTAGTAAGTGTTTGGCTCTTCAAATTCTAGCAAGTTTTTATATACACACGTGTATATGTGTGTGTATATATAAAAATTTAACTTGGAAAAACATTATCTTTTTAGTTTTTTACAGTAAATAAAGATAATTATTTTTATAGTAAGTGCAGATTTGTGTATTTAGAATTGAGAGGACATTGCCTGCCAAACTGCAACCCATTTTTAAGTTGGAACAGATTATTTCCTTAGCACAGACTAGTATTGGTACCTGATATATTATACTGTTAACACTTCATCTTATGTAAGCAGGGCTGCATTATGATGGAGTTCCAGAAGACCAGAAGAAATCTCTTGTTGTGCTAATATTTAAAAAGGGTAAAGGGAATGACCCACAGAACTGTAGGCTTGCAAATCAAAAATCCTGGGTAAGATGATGGAGCAGTTGATACAGTGCTTAATTAAAGGAGGTTAATATAATTAATGCCAATCAACATGAATCTGTGGCAAATACATTCTCTTAAATTAGCATTACCTTTTTTAAGAAGTGACTATAATTTTGGTTGACAAAGGTAATAGTGTTGCTGTGATATGTTTAGACATCTGTCAGACTTAGTACCATGTACTGTTTTGATAATTTTATACGTTAGATTTTTTTTAACATGGAGCACATTAAAAGTATTAAAAGTGGCTAAATGATTGGTCTCCAAATGTAATTATAAACAAGGAATTATTGTAGATCTGATGTGATTCTAGTGGGTCATGCAGGAATCAGTTCTTGGCCCTTCACTATTTAACATTTTTATCAATGACCGGAGGGAAAGCATCATATCATCACTGAGGGAGTTTGCAGATGACACACAAATTGGAGTAGTTGTAAATAGTGAAGAAGACGGGTTACTGATACAGATTGGCATAGATTCCTTGGTAAGCTGGACACATGTAAATAATGTGTTTTAATAGGCGTAAATGTACATATACTCATCTAGGAACAAAGAATGTAGGCCATACTTATAGAATAGGGGGAAGTCCATCGTGGAAAGCAGTGATTCTGAGGTTATTTACTGTGGCTATGTCTACATTGCAGAGCATTTTCAAAAAAAACTTTTTTCAAAAAAATATATTCAGAATAATTATCTCAAAATAACTTTTTTCAAAAATGCTATTTTGGAAGAATGGTCTGGGGACAATTCCTTGTCCCGAAATACCATGCCCCCCCCCCCCCAAAGTGAAAGTCTACACCGGACTTTTTTGGAAAAAAAAGAAAGCCAATGGAAGAGAGAGGCAGGCTTTTTTGAAAAAAGCCTTTGCTGCATCCGGCGATGGCTTTTTTTTTTTTTTTTTTTTAGAAAAAGCCATCTTGAAAAAGGCTTGTTTTCAAAACTTAACCAGGTTTAGCATTGGCGAAAAAGCACTTTGGTATTTTGAGATACCGGTGTGCTTTTTTGGAAAAAGCTAAACCTGACAGCTTTTTTGAAAGAAAAACCCTTTTTCGAGAGAGCTTTTTCAAAAAAAGCCATCGTTGGATGTGGCAAAGGCTTTTTTCAAAATAGCCTGCCTATCTCTTCCATTGGGTTTCTTTTTTTTGAGAAAGAAAGTTCGGTATAGACTTTCACTTTTGGGGGGGAAAAAAGCCACAGTATTTCAGGACAAGGAGTCATCCCCGGACAGTTCTCCCAAAATAACATTTTTAAAAAAAGTTATTTTGAGATAATTATTCTGAATATATTTCAAAATAATTTTTTTGACAAATTTTTTTTTCTTCAAAAATGCTCTGCAATGTAGACATAGCCTGTGTGTTTAGCACTAGTGTGACTGTTGCTGGAGTACAGTGCCCCAGTCTGGTGTCTACAATTCAAGAAAGATGTTGATAAATTGCAGGAGGTTTAGGGAAGAGCTTTAGAAAATTATTAAAGGATTAAAAAACATGCCTTACAGTGTTAAACTCAAGAAGCTCAATATTTAGTTTAACAAAGAAAAGGTTAGGAGGTGACTTGATTACAATCTGAGTGTCTGCATAGGGAACACATATTTAATAATGGGCTTTTCAGTCTAGCAGAGAAATGTATAACATGATGCAATAGCTGGAAGTCGAAGTTAGACAAATTGATAGTGAAAATAAGGTATCATTTGTAGCAGTGAGTAATTAACCATAGGGACAACATTCCAAGGATCACAGTAGTCTCAGTCAGTGTCAGTATTTAAATCCAGGCTTGATGTTTTTCTGAAAGATATGCTTTAGGAATTATTTTGTGTTATTCAGGTCAAACTGGATGATCACAGTGATCCCTTCTGAGCTTGGTATTGGACTCCATGATTGTGAGAATCCAAAAAAAACCCCAAAACCCCAAACCCCACAATACCTGCTGGATCCCACAGGAGTACAGACTATCCCTTCTCTTCCCTATCTAGATGAGACTACTGGGGGAGAGGAGACACCAAGGATTTAGCTGTCAACACCATGCTGATGACACTTAGCTGTGTATCTGATTCCCTTCTGTATATCTCATTCTCATCCAGTTTAGCCATAGTCCTACTAAAATATCTTCAGGATGTATAAATAGCTACAGGAAATTAGTTCTTGGTTGGAGAGATGATGAGTCAGGTTGAACCCAGGCAAAACCAAAGTGATGGAGAAGGGAAATGATTTACAGATCTGACAAACATGTTGTCTTTACCCTTACATAAGACATACAGTCCAAAATTGATCAAAGGATTAGAGATCTCAGGGTCCTGTCTGAGTCTTTTCCAGGCTTGGATGACTATAGCAGTGGTTTCCAAAAATTCACCTCCAACTTTCTAGAAAACTTTGTCCCTTTCTCCCAAAGAAAGACCCAGTTACAGCAATCTGTGCATGTGGGTGAGTTACTGTAGATCCTCGTACATGAAACTGAATGTAAAGATGATGTACAGACCTCAGCAGGTACAGGGTGCAGCTACTGTGTTCTGTATGGCTCAAACAATCATGAGTACATAAGATCTGTGCTCAAGTCCTCTCACTGGCTCCCAGTCAGCTTGCACTGCCAGTTTAAGGTATCGATCCTCTTTTCAAAGCAGTTAATGGGTCAAGCCTCAGTTAGATTATGATGAAGTTTTGATCAGTGGACCCTTTGTTAGCTGTACTCCTATGTGACAATGCAGATCTCAGAGGTCAGGATGAAGAATAGGAGTGTTTGGGCACTTGACAGAGTGTCCTTATTAAGATGATCTAGTTGGGGAACAATCTTCAAAGTATATCGGGTGAATCCAGATTCTAAACATCTTTAGAAAATGTTGTAAAGCCTTTGGGCTTCCCACCATAAGTATACAATTCAAACCACCATTTTTATTCCCAAAACTTCCCTTCCTCAAAAAGTTACCAGTCTGTGTTCTGAGCTGTTAGAGAGAGAGAGATAGCAATGTCTCCCATTGTCTATTAGGGAGTTTTTATTGCCATTGATTTTATAGAAAGTGTTCATATATTCTGGATAGCAGAATATACATCTTACATGGTTAACTTAAGCATGTGGTAAAGTGCATCCTTGTTCAGTGAAGCTCTAAAGATCATAATTAAGTGGTTTCCTGTACTGGGGCCAAGAATAATCAAATTAAAAGCTTCAGACATGGATGAGCTGTTTTTATTATTGTTGATACATTTTCATTTTAACTTTTTAGGTGTATTTGGGATTTGCAGTGAACCATATAGAAAGTATGTTTGGAATGGTCAACTGTTGGACATAGTAAAAAACACTGTTCATCATGACTGGCTGTTATATATTATTCATGGATTCTGTGGGCAGTCCAGTATCCTTTTATGTCAGAGATCAAATACTGGTTCATTCCATTTAAAAGTTTGTGTGTGAGAGAGCAATCCACAGGACAAAAGATTAATTATTACTTTATCAGTTGTTTCTGAGATCTGTTTTAAAAGGTTTTCATATGCATTGTACAGTCATTTAATTAGTTTTGCATTATTTTGCGAGATTTTGAGAATACAGGATCTAAAAAACTGAAATATAATTAGAAAGATGATGTGTATGTGCACGCATGCACGCAAGTAATATAAGGGGAAAATTCTTGTCCCAGGTATACATTTTACAGTAAATCATGGTGTGGTATTACTAAAGAAGAAATAAAGTTCTGATCTTGCAGTTATTTCCATGCAGGTGGAGTGCTGTGCCCATGTGGAGATATTTGCAGATTTGAGGCTTAGTAGAGGAACTCGGTAAACTCCTTTAGGAGGACCAGCAGAGTTCTGTGGGTCAGTGTTATAGGGCTTGTCTAGACTGATAGCAGCAGATTCGCTGCTGTTGAATCAAACTGCACAGTTCAATTGAGCGAGTCGGAGAGTCGATGCATTAACTCCAGCCCCTGAACTGGAGTAGCATGAGTCAGCGGTATGGTGTTTCCTTTCAACTCAGTGCAGTGGAACCACTGGATGTTAGGAAGTTGATGGGAGATATACAAGTTACTTTAAGTACTGCCAAAAATGTCAGGCAGTGTAGACTAGGGCATAAGATTGCCTTCCCCACCTCAGTGCCTTGTTACACCTGCTTTATGGCCAGTATATGATAAGATTGCAGCATGGAGTTGTCTCATCACTCTACAGGATTTAGACCTTTGTTTTTGTTGAATTAACACTAAAACATTAAAAAATTTAAGATTTCCTTACACATGTGCTTTTCATGCCTATTTGCAGTAGATCTTCTGAAGGACTAGAATGTTACCTGATGTAGTTCTTATTTTCAAGAAGAGGTGAACTAAGGACAAATCTGACAATTAGGTGTGCGCATCTCACCTAGGTATATAAGCAATCAAAGGTAGTTAAGGATAGCTGAATCCAGTTCCTGGCAAAGTATTAAACTGAGATCAAATCACCACCACTTCTGTGGTGTGTCATTGACTTTTACCTTCTCTCATTACTGACTCTGGCTTTCCTAGAAAAATCATTGGAGGGTGACCTATATATCCGATATGGATATGGAACTGAGGAGTTTCTAGTCCCAGAGCTGACATGGACCCCTCCTGTGGCTTTAGATAAGTCTTGTAACAGCTTTGCCTCTGTTGCTCCTTCTGTAAAATGGAAGTAATTTTTATCTTGCTACCTGGGGTGATTGTGAAGATTATTTGATTTTTATTGTAAAGATCTTTGCAAATGGAAAGCTCTGTACAATTGCTTATGACTGAAAAGGGAATGAATGTGTCTCCCACTTGTTTAAGGAATCTAAAAGAGTAAAAAGGAATTATATTCACCTCTATTGTTGAAGAGGTCTTATGTAATAATACTAAAAAGGAGTTTTCGATTAGAAAAAAGCAGAATGAAACATATTTTTTTTTTGGAGTGGTTTTTGTTTTGTTTTAATAAACATTGGCCAGGGCTGAAGTAAAAGAAAGGAAAATAATGTTGGGAATCAAATTGTGTAAACCTTAATCTTACTTTCAAGAACTGTTAATTTATGGTCGTCCAGTATATGTCACTCTGATAGCTAGAAGATCAAGCAAATTTGCTGGGACACGTTTTCTAAAGAGAGGCGCGAACTCTGAGGTAAAGTATATCTCTCTCAACTGATTTTATATTGAACTACATAGAGATCTGATCCTACTTTCTTAAAGGAGAGCGGGACTGTGTTTTTAAGGTTCATTTGAAGCATTTAAGGCTTTTGTAGCTTTTTCTTCATCTTACAGTTATCACACCCGTAGTGAAAATATCAAGGTGGAAAAATGTGAATTTTATTATTTTATGATAATTAAAATAAATATAAAAAATGAATGCCATAATAAGAAAAGTTTCTGTCTAGAGAATATAGAGAGGAATTTGTCTGTAAGGTAGACAAGAAAATTCTAATGAGTTGGAGGAAATAACTGTAGCAAATGAGATTTAATTTGTTGTAGAACTGTATCATAGTTATTCATAACTTATTACTGCGCAGATGTTGAAATGTTGTACAGTTACTCATAGTTATTTGCATGTGAACTGTGGTGCATATTTTCTTGTACATTGTTATAGCTGTTGAACTCCAGTCTATAGAGAAATAGCCTAACATACAGAACTAGATTTAGGGCCTGACATTGCAGTGAGAGAATACAGACCTTTATGCTAACTTGAGTTTCACTGACATCCTGTAGACTCTGCAGAGACATTTTCAGGACTGGGGCCAAAGTTAAGAAAGCAACCAGCTTATGAATTTGATGATTCAGGTATCCAAAGCCTGCCTGGCCTTAGTCCTAACTTTTCATTACCTTGAGCCACTACTAATGATAAATGTTTTATTGGCCAAGTTACAGTCAGTCATAGTCTTCAGCTCCATAATCAGGCAGCAAACAGCTCAACATTTTGGCCATGTGTGACTCTAGGACACATTTAGAACAACTTTTTTCACTAACCTTAGCTTCTGCTTTGATTTTAAATATTTTGTAGCTGGGTTTAAAATAGCTGGGCAATTCTGTGCCCAATAGTAACATGTAGTTCTTTGAGTCATTGCTCAAATCCATTCTTACTTAGGTGTGCACACACCTCTGTGCACAGTCACAGGGAAGCTTTTTACCCTTAGCAGATCCTGTAGCTGGTCTCAGCACCTCCTGGAGTCCCACATATATGCAGCAGTATATGAGGCACTGCCAGCCCTGTATCCTATCAGTTCCTTCTTTCTGCCTGTGATGGTCACTGGCACTCTCACTTTCCTTCCTTCATTGCAAGTGCTCTTCTCAAACTGTTTTTTCAGAGTCTGTTGTGTTGTAGATTAGAGTAGTTAGTTAAATGTTACTTGGATTAGTTGGTAACGACTTTAATCCCAAAAAGGAGTTGTTTTCCTAGAGGCTATGCCTCAGTCTCTGGGCTTCAAACCTAGCACTGCATGTGGGAAGGCTTTCCCACAGAATAATGTCCATGACAAGTATTTTAAGTGCCTAGAGGAAGCTCATAGGTCAGACAGGGAAGTCTTTTAAGCTGAGGACTCAAAAAGACAGATCTGCCTGAAAGCTTTGCTTGTGGAGGTGGCACTAAGACTGGCATTGGAGCCAGCACGGTCAACCTTGGCACTGAGTTGGTTGATGCAGAGTGCTCGGTTGATGCCACCACCATCTCAGCATCCATCTCTGTCCACACCAGTTAAGAAGAGGAAGCTGTGGACTGGTTGAGGTTCTGTTAGTCTCAAAGTGCCACACGACTCCTTGTTGATTGAGGTTGGTCACTGGTACCAGCCAAGAAAGCAGTATAGAGTGAAGCCTTACAGCAAGGTGCTTTGGAGGCTGGCCATAAAGCACCTCCACTACAGGATTCACCCCCAACTCTGGGAAGCATCTGGGCAGCACAGTTGCCGACTTCAACAACACCTGAGGTGTCTGAGGCAACAAGAGCCTATGCCTTTGCCTCCACATCCTGTGGATGCCAGGCAGGACAGAGACTCGCTGTTGAGAGGCAAGCCTGCTGTAGGCTCTCTGGTGGGGTGCCACTTGATGCAGCTCCAGGAAACATTGGCAATGACCACCGGCTCTTTACCCATTTCAGAAGATAGCATTTATCCGACCAGTTTTAGACTGATCCTGGGCCTGAGCATTTCTTCCCTGGACCTGATTTGAGGCGCTGTTGGATATCATCACCCCTCTGCTATGATGTTCCTTCGCAACAGCCAGGTGCTGCCTGCAGCTGTTGGGCCACATGGCAGCCTCCATCTGTGTGGTAAGATTTGCCCTCCTGAATCTCAGGGTTCATCTTCAAGCAGTGCTCCCGACTGCTCCACTTTAGGTGTTTGCATACCATGGCACCCCAGATCGGAGATTTTTACTTAGCAGTGGCTCGGGCAGCGGGCGGTTGACAGTGGCGTTCATTTTCCTGCCTTTGATGATGTCAGCCGCTTACTCTGCCTGCTGCCGCTCCTCCTCAGTCCCTTTCTACTGCCTTGGACTCCGGACGGAGTCTGCGGTGGCTCTCCCCCAAAGTATCACTTCAGTTGTAGTCAGGAGGAAAAAAAAAAAAGAGAAAAAGAAGAGACAAGAGAAAGAAGACAGGGAAAAAAAAAAAAAAAAAAAAGGAAATCAGAGCTATGCCGAACCCGCCTGGCTTCAGGTGCTGCAAGTTATGTCATGAGGCGATGCGTGCCTCAGATGGCCACAATTCCTGTGTAAAGTGCCTGGGAGAAGGACATTTCTCCCAGAAATGCCAACGCTGCAGGAATTTGACATTGAGAGCTAGTGGGAGCGCAAGCTCAAACTGCTCTTATTAGAGGGCTCTCTTCGCCCAGCGTCAGAGCCCGATGCCTCTCCTCACACAGTTGAGAGAGTGCACAAGTGCAGGTCCACTGCCTCCTCTCCTGTCCCAAAGAAAAAGTCTAAGGGGATTGAAATTCATGATAAGGCTCACCAGTGCAGCTCTGGAGAACCCTGCCAAGTGCAAAAAGCATAAGAGCCGCCCCATGCTGACGCCGGCACCACTTCAGGAACAAGCGCCGCTACCGGCTATAATGGCGCTGAGCTCTGCACCGCTGTTTGTGGTGCCCTTCATATCGGCACCAGCACTTCCCAGTGCGGTGGCAGCACCATTCCCTGCACCGTCGCCTGTGCTGACAACAGCACCAAACCCGGCGCCGCGGGTTCACTCACTGACCCCCCCCCCCCAGTCTGCCCCATGCCAGCACAGCCATCAACACCACAGTTAACAGCACCACAAGCACTACCTCTCACTCCATCCTTAAACTTGGTCAGGAATGCTTCCCCTTGGCCATTACTTACCAAGCATAAGAAAAAGGCAAAACATATGAAGCTGATAGAAGACCTGACTATTCACTCCTCACCCATGTCGCCTTTGTTTCAGTCGGACTCTTCAGACACACGTCCACCATCTTCACCATTGATGGGTTCTAGCTTGTCGGGCTCATCCAGCCCTGCTCCAAGCCATCCATCTCCGCAACAGGCGCCTCAGGCAATAACTGGCAATCCTAATTTTACTCTGCCTAGGCCATACCCACCTTGGGTCATGTACCCTCAACAGGGTGTAAACTATCTACCCTGGCAGCCATATAATCTGCCATTTCCACCAAATGGGGCCTCCCCAGTGCGTTTACAGGCTCAGCCTCTAACAACAACAACTACCGTACCAACCACTTCAATGATAAGTATGGATAATGTCTCAACAGAGGTTACCCCCCAGGATAAAAATGATGAGAACAGACAGTTCAGAGAACTGTTTAAAAGTGCAGCTGAGACCATGGAAATCTCGTTAATAAGTTATACAAGATCCTGCAGACAACAGGATCTCACAAATAGGCTCTCCCTATGGATGAAGGGATTATGGAGCCCGCAAATGAAATCTGGCAAACGCCGGCGTCAGCACTCCCTGCTAACAAAAGGGCAGATAAAAAGTGTTTTGTTGCATCCAAGGGGAATGAGTTCCTTTTTACCCATCCCCAACCAAATTCCTTAGTAGTAGGCGCAGCAAATCACAGAAACAGTCAGTCAAACTCTAAGTTTACCTTTAATAACAGAGAAGACAAGAAATTGGATGTATTGGGAAAGAAGGTGTACTCTTCGGCAGCATTGCAGCTGAGAATAGCAAACTATACAGCTCTGCTGGCCAATTACAGCCATGATGTATACAACAACCTCAGTGACTGCCTTAACTTTATCACACAAAATAAGCAAGAGCGGCTCAACTGTTTCGTGACGGAGGGTCTACTAGCAGCTCAAACAGCCCTTCAGTCTGCTCTGGATGCTGCTGACGTCGCCGCCAGGACCCTTGGAACAGCGGTGGCAATGCGATGCTCTTCTTGGCTCCAGGTAGCAGAGCTCCCTAAACAGATGCAAAGGACCATCGAAGATCATCTCTTTGACAAAGACCACCTGTTTCAGAAAACAACAGATCAGGTTATGCATGGCATGAAGGACTCCAGAGCAACCTTGAGAACACTGGGGATCTACACCCCACAGTATAAACGTAGGTTTTACAAGAACCAGCATGCCAATTACAGATACACACAGAGTCAATCCAACCGGAGAGGCGACTCCTACAGGAACAAATCTAGACAGCCACACAGGGGCAGGCAAGGAACCCAACCTCATCAAACATCACAACCTGACAACTTGAAACATCAGTTTTGATGGTCAGGTCAAGGGAATAACCAGTTCGCAGGACTTACAACTTTCAGAAACAGATTACAACCATTCCTCCAATACTGGAGGTAAACAACATCAGACAAATGGGTCACAGAGATCGTTCAGTATGGATATTCCATCCCATTCATCTCCAAATCCAAAACCCAACCCCCTTCCCCGTCCCTTTTCAGGGACCCCACTCATGTACAACACCTCTGAGCAAAGATCCAACATCTGTTACACATAGGTGCCATCAAAGAGGTTCCAGTCAAGCAGAGGGGAAAGAGATTTTACTCTCCCTACTTCCTAACAGAGAAGACGACAGGGGGTTGGAGACCAATGCTCGATCTCAGATGACTCAACAAACACGTCCAAGTAAAAAAGTTCAAGATGGTGACCTTAAACAACATTCTTCTTGCCTTCCAACAGTTAAACTGGTTAGCGTCCTTCTACCTAAAAGACGCATATTTCCATGTGTCCATCCGTCAGCCACACAGAAGGTTCCTATGGTTCCAATTTCTGCAACATCACTATCAATACACAGTCCTCTCATTCAGGCTATGCCCAGCGCCCCGGGTTTTTTCCAAACTCATGGCTCCGGTAATAGCTTTCTTACGCAGGAGACACACAGAGATATTCCCATGTCTCAATGACTTTTTAATAAAGGCCTCCACATAGCAACAAGCAGCCCAGGCTGTACAAATTACAACCAAACTCTTCCTGGCGCTAGGCCTGAACATAAATTACAACAAATCAACTCTGTCTCCATCACAACAAATACATTTCATTGGAGCATGAATCAATTCAGTAGTAAAAACAGCATTTCTACCGACCGACAGACTCTACAACCTACAACACCTAGCGTTTAGCATTCAGAGTTCAACCATCATCTCAGCCCACATGGTGATGAGAATGCTAGGATATATAGCAGCGACCACCTACCTCGTCAACAATGTGAGGTTGTGCATGCGCCCACTACAACTTTGGTTCCTTGCTTGCTTCAAATGGGTGAAACATCCTATCAAAACTCTTTTGGCCATTCCCCGTCTGATCAGAGACTCACTGTCTTGGTGGATGGACCATACAAACCTGACACAAGGGGTCCCTTTCACCCCACCCCAACCACAAACCGTCATCACAGTGGGGGGCACACTGTCAAGAACAGTTCACCCAAGGCAAATGGTCCCTGACGGAAAGGACACTACACATCAATCTACTCGAGCTGAAAGCGGGCCGGAAAGCCTGTCTCCACTTCCTCCCACTGATAGCAGGAAAGGTAGTAACAATCCGCACAGACAACAGGTCGTGCATGTTTTACATCAACCAACAGGGCGGCACCAGGTCTCACTCCCTGTGCCTGGAGGCAATGACTCTTTGGGACTGGTGCATCGACCATGGAATTTCCCTGTGGGCAGAATATCTCCCGGGCAAAGAGAACATCCTAGTGGACTTACTAAGTTGTTTATTCCCAGATCAGCACAAATGGGAAATTCAGGAGGACATCATCCAGGCCATCTTTGCCAGGTGGGGCCTCCCAACCATGGACCTATTCGCCACGGCGACCAACAAGAAATGCAGTTGCTATTGCTCCTGAGCAGGAATCGGCCCAAATTCCAGTGGAGATGCATTCCTTATTCATTGGGGAGGCACACTCCTTTATGCCTTCCCACTGATTCCAATGATTCTCCACACACTCCACAAAATACGACAAGACAGAGCAACTGTGATCATGCTAGCTCCATCCTGGCCGCGCCAACCGTGGTACTCGCTACTCGTAACCATGTCCAAAATGCCTTCAATCACCTTACCCTTGGTAGAGGACCTCTTGTCCCAGAACCAGGGGGATTGCATCCACACTTATCTAGACAGACTTCACCTAATGGCATGGAACCTCAATGGTTTGAGGATACAGAGCTCTAGTGTTCTGAACGAGTGTGCAACATCCTGCTGAATAGTAGAAAACCGTCTACAAGAGCCACTTGCCTGCAAAAATGGACCTGATTCTCCTCCTGGTGCGATCAGCGAACGCTACGGCCTGCGGAGGCTCCCATTCCAGCAATCCTCAACTACCTGCTGCATCTGCAAAGCAAAAACCTCATGATTAACATGATTAAAGTACATCTGGTGGCTATCTCTACTTTCCACGATCAGGTAGAAAGCACATCAGTATCCGCGCATTGAATCATTAAGAGGTTCATGCAGGGACTACACAACCTATTCCCACAGGTCCAGCCACCGGCAACACCTTGGGACCTTATCCTAGTACTGAAGGTGCTGATGAGATCACCATTCGAGCCATTGGCCACCGCCTTGCTGCTCCATTTGTCTATGAAAGTGGCATTCCTAGTAGCAATCACATCAGCTAGGAGAGTCAGTGAACTAGCGGTGCTAATGGCTTACCCGCCTTACACAATCTTCTACAAAGACAAAGTCTCTCTACAACTACATCCAAAATTCCTACCCAAAACATCAACATCTTTCCATATCAACCAAGTAATACACTACCTGTTTTCTATCCAAAACTGCATTCCACAGAGCAGGAAAGTGCATTTCATACCCTTGATGTCAGACGCGCACTAGCATTTTACCTACAAAGAACAAAAGAGTTTAGAAAATCAGCATGGTTGTTCGTGTCCACCACCAAACGCTCTCAAAGGACAACCAATTTCCAAACAAAGACTATGCAGGTGGATTGCATCCTGTATCCGCACAGCATATTTGATACATCATACAACCCCACCTGACACTATTTGCCCTCACTCCACCAGATCCATGGCATCGTCTGTAGCGTTCCTTACCAAGGTTCCACTTCATGTGATCTGTCAAGTGGCTATCTGGGCTTCTAATGACACTTTCGCTAAACGCTATGCGTTGGAGTATATTACATCTTTGGATACTGCTTTGGGGCAAGTAGTACTCCGTAGAATTGACAGTGCAAATCCGAAGTGCCCACTGCCACAAGCCTATGATTGCTATAAAATCACTTAAAGTGGAGCAGTCGGGAGCACTGCTCGAAGAAGAAATGGAGGTTACTCACCTTCGTGCAGTAGCCAAAGTTCTTCGAGATGCGTGCTCCCGACATGATCCACTACCCGCCCTCCTCCCCTCTAGTTTGGGGTTTCTCCTTCTCTCGTCACAGGATGCCTCCAGGGTAGAAAGGGACTGAGGAGGAGCAGCAGCGGGCAGAGTAAGCGGCTGACATCATCAAAGGCGGGAAAATGAATGCCGCTGTCAACCGCCCGCTGCCTGAGCCACTGCTAAGTAAAAATCTCCGATCTCGGGGGCCACAGTACGCGAACACCTAAAGTGGAGCATGTCGGGAGCACCACGTAACCTCCATTTTTACAAGCCTTGCTGACTTTGGTATACCACCCTCAAAGATGCTCATCAGAGAGAGTGAAACAATTCCCTCAAAGGTTCTGGCGGTGTTATGGTGGTGGCAAAGGCCACATTCTGGCCTGAAAGCTAACTCTGTCAATTGCACTGATATCAGATTCCTCTGATCTGGGCTGGGGGGACTCTTAAAGGAAATAGACCAGGGAGGAAAAGATCCACCATATCAGTATGGAGGAACTGAGGACCATATGCCTTGCCTGCAAGGTCTTCCTCCATTTTTTAGAGGGCATAGTGGCACAGGTACTGACAATGCAGCAGGCATGTCCTGGGTCATCTGCTGAGGGGAGCTTGCTCATTTGCCACTGGGAACAGGCAGTGAGGCATGATTTTCACATTGTGGCTTCTCATTTCCCAGAGCAAGAAATGATGAGGCAGATTGTCTCAGCAGGCAGTTCTTACCATAGCATGACTGGTCGCAGCACCAAGATGTGACTAATTTGGTTTTGTGCAGGGGAGGTCATCCTCACATGGACCTCTTCGCGGATTGGTGGAACCACAGGTGCCCACTTTACTGCTCCAACCGAGGATGAGGAAATGGTTCCTTGTCAGATGCTTTTCTGTTGAAGGGTCAGGAACCCTCATGTATGCTTTCCTGCCACTGCCCCAATATACAGAATACTTTTGAAGATCAAGAAGGGCAAGGCAGATGTCCTCTTAATCACCTCCGTGTGTCTGTGTCAGCACTGGTTGTTTGCAGTGTGACCTCTCAATGATCCCACTGTGGGAATTGCTGAGGAGACTGAATCTCTTGACGCAGGACCATGGCTGACTGGTGTACCCAAATCTGGACTCTCTGCACCTGACAGCTTGGGGGCTGCATGGCTGACCTTGAAGGAGAGAGCTTGCTCAGTACAAGTCCAACATGTTCTACTGGGCAACAGAAGACCTTCCATACAGTTCATATACCATGCCAAGTGGAAGCATTTTGCTGTATGGCCCCAGGCACAAAGTATTGCTCTGGGATCCTCACCCATACAGAAAGTTCTGGAATGCCTGATGCACCTCGAGCTACAAGACCTAGCCCTTTTTTCTCTAAGGGTCTATTTGGTGGTCATTTCAGCCTTTCATCAGCTTATGGGTGGGTTGCGTTTTTACCACTCAGTGATCTCTAGTTTCCTAAAAGTAGTAGAGAGGGTCTACCCACAGGTTGGAAATCCAGCGCCTCAGCAGGACCTTAACCTAGTTCTTGCTAGACTTATTGGACCACCTTTTGAACCTCTGGCTGCAGAGCCACTATTAGTGACCAGAAAGGATACCTTCCAAAACAGGACCATCACCTCAGCTAGGAGGGTTTCTGAAATTAGGGTGCTGATGTAAGAGTTCCCATATATAGTCTTTTTTATAAGGACAAGGTGCAACTGAGGCTGCATCTGGCCTTCCTGCCAAAGGCTGTCTGTCTTTCTTTGTAACCAAGACATATTTCTTCTTAGCTTTTTCCTAAATGTCACATGACAGAGGAGGAACAGAGATGGCACAGGCTGGATGTCAGAAGAGCTGTGGTCTTCTACATTGAGTTCACAAGGCCATTCCGGAGATCGACCCAGCACTCTGTGGCCATCACAGACCAGATGAGGGGTCTCACGGTATCATCGCAACAGATATCATTGTAAATCACTGCCCATATCAAAGCCTGCTACCAACAAATCCTGGTTTCACTGCCTACTTCGGTGACAGCGAGCTCAACCAGAGCCAAAGTCTCCCCTACAGCTTTCCTTGTACCAGTTAAGAAGATCTGCTGGGCCACCACCTGGTCATCAGTACAAACCTTCATATCCTCCTTCTACACCATCGTGCTGCAGACAAGGAATGATGTTTCATTTGGAAGGGCTGTGATGTAGGCAGCTCAACTGTAACTCCGCTTACCTACCAAGATAAGGCCTGTGAATCATTTAATTGGGAGAATGGATATGAGCAATGACTTGAAGAAGAAAAGAGCAGTTATTTACTAGTAACAATGGTTTCTTGAGATGTGTTGCTCAGCTCTATTCTGCATCCACCCTTCAGCTCCACTTTTTGGAGTTAGTGGAAAGAAGGGACCTAGGGGACATGGGGCCTATGGGGTCTCATTTATCATGGCATGTGCACAGGACTCCAGGGGGCTCTGAGACTGGCCCTATGAGATAATGCTATGGGCAAAGAGCTTTCTGATGACAGTACACACCAAAGTGGAAATGGATATTAGCAATACATCTCAAAGAATCATAGCTAGTGGTAAGAAACTGTTCTTCTTTGCATGTAGGTGCAAGAGTAATCAAAGAGTGGGAGTTAAATGACCAATACAGTCCCTGCTCTGAAATTCTTGTGCCCTTATGATTTAACATCCTCTAGTTTTAGTTATAGTCCTGTCATTCAGTTATTTCAATATCTGTGTATGCAGCTCTGAAATGTAACACTTATTTTTTGTTTCAGGGGGATGTTGCCAATGAAGTAGAAACTGAACAAATACTGTGTGATGCTTCGGTGATGTCATTTTCTGCAGGAAGTTATTCTTCTTATGTTCAAGTTCGAGGCTCAGTCCCACTTTACTGGTCTCAAGATATTTCAACTATGATGCCTAAACCGCCAATTACATGTATGTTCAAAATATTCTTTATGGTAACCTATGGTAAGCAATGTGTTGTCATAATAGAACATACTAGAGTGAGAATAGGTGAAGGTTAATCTTGTGAAAACCAAAAAACTTCACAGGGAAAGAAAAAAGATTCACCAGCATTGTGTTTGTTTTGTAAATATCACATTTCCTGAAAGTGTTCATTAGTTAGCCACAAAAATTAGTTCTAAATTGAAAATGGATATAAGCAGTAACAGGGCTTTGGTGACTTTTTAATGTTAGACTTTATACCCACAGTGAACCTTTATAGACCTAATGTGGCAATTTTGTGGTTCAAGATCATGAATACAAAGAAGGTTGCAATCTTCAACAGTTATTTATCTGTTTCTCTCTATTGGGAGAACATTTTGAATAAGTCCTGGCCCATTTGAAGCCAATTGAAAAATTCCTTTTAATTTTAATGGGGCTGGGATATATTTGCCCTTTGACTTCAGTGGGTCTGCTCCCATGCTCAGAGGTTAGCACATTTGTATGGCTTTTCTGGTTGAGCCTGGGTTTGCTACTCACTAACTGTTGTCAGTTGCATTTGTATCCACAAACCCTACCTTGCTCTCCAGCAAATTTTATAGAGAAATGATTTTAATGTGAAAGGTTTAAAAAAAATCAAAAACAAACCACATACCTTTACAAATACTACTGAAAGCATTGTTGTTCCCTCACTTAATTACTATGTTCTGTTGCCTACAATCTCAAGTGGCAGAAAAATTCCTTTTCCTTTCAGCCCCAAACTCTAGATTTTGTTAGAAAGCTGTCATAAAATATTTTGGTGAAAGAGCCATGTTTTTCAAGTGATTCCATAGACCTATTCTACTTCAGGTGTGTGTACACCAAGAACACCTGAGATGATTTTTCTTGTAGCAGTTTTTTTTGGAGTAGTGCTTGTGCCATACATGTGCTTGTGCTGCTAAGTGATGGTATAAAAGACAGCGCTGCCCTGACCACCCTTCAGTTCCTTTTTTCCATCTGTGAACGATAATTGGAACATTTATGCTTTCAGATCAAATATTTCTGTTCCCTGTAAAGTGGGATTTTTTTCCTCATAACTAGTTAATTTGCTGTTAGTTTAATGAGTTTTATAGTTTAGTAAATTTCCAGGGGGTAGCCATGTTAGTTTGTGTACAGCAAAAACAACAAGAGTCCTGTGGCACCTTGTAAACTAACAGATTTCTCTGGGCATAAGCTTTCGTGGGGTCCAAACCACTTTGTCAGATGGTTTACTAAAGTTTTTACATTTTTATATTGGATTTAGAGTGTAATTTCTGTTTGTGAGGCAAGGTATTGACACTGGGTACTAAGGCATGTGTGAGTCCCTGGCGTTTAGGTCCTATGTTGGATTCAGAAAGTCTTGTTTTAGTTAGTGATCCTCATTCTAGGTTACCAGAGTGTTTAGGTGAGAGCTACATTCATGACCACTGCCAAACCTTGCACTTAAAAAGACAGAGATGTGAGACTACTCCACGTTTTGATGGAGGCTGCTTTGCATCTATCTTTGAAACCCAAACATTCATTAAACAGAAGGGCTCTTCTACACATCCCTATTTTTCCTAATAGAAGATTTGAGGATGGGCATCAATCAACTTCTCCAGTTCACATAAGAAATACAGAAAGTCTGACATCCACTGAACACTGTGGTTTGAAAGGTCTGCCTTTTCTAGGAGATATAGGTCTCTGGTACATTCTTCATGTAGTAAGGGTGGATACTTCAGGTAGAGCACTAGCTTCAGCTCAGTGCTCTCTGGTACCATATTCAGCTTCTTGTCTTCAGTCAATCATTGATTCTGGAACTTGTCTGTGACCCATTGACAGCCAGCTTTGACTGCTGCTGCCCCCTTGGTGCAGCAAACTTTGGACCAAGGAGGCCTCTCAGTGTCAGTGATTCTGGAAGTGTATGCTGCAGGAAAAGGGCTTTCTCTGCCTCTCTTTATCAGGCTTCCCTCTAGTCCAGGAGGGAGACTTATTGGTACTTCTCCCATTGCAAATTCTGTAATGGCTCACGTCAGAAGGGATTTCTCATGTTACTTTTGAGGTGGAACATTGTCCCTCAGTACTGATCGCGAGCCAGGCATTGGTACACTTAGCTCCTACTCATCTTGTACTGTTGAGGAGCAAACTTCATATACAGTCCCCAGTACTGATGATCTCAAATCAGAGATTTTAAAAAGTCTTCAGTATGGTGCTGCTATGGCTTTTGAGCTACTCTGAGGAATATTTGGTACCAGAGATTGGGTCCTGTGTAACCCATTCATAGGACAAAAAAATTTATATTCTACATGCCTTTGCCAGATCTAGGTCTGTGTACCCATATGACTGGTATTGCTCTAGGAACAAGGATACCTCCTGGCTGTTTTAACTAGGGTCCTATGTCATACTAGTGGCCTTTTTGGGACCCTTGGGGAGTGCCTCCTTTATCATGTTTGTCACCAGTTCCAGTCACCATGGAGACATTGTGTGAATTGAAGTGAAAGAGATGAATTGGGTTTCTGGTACCAAACAAGGTTCAGAGGTCTCCCAGCAGAACTTTGTCCAGGCAATTTCAGCAATACAGACTGTCCAGATTCAACTTCCTATAAACACTGCATTCTCCTGTGTAGATGAGGAAGTGAGTACAAGGGCATTCTCTCCTGTCCAAGATAATTTAATTGTATCAAGAATTGCAAAGGTTAGTTAGCTTACCTGGTATCCAAACTGAAGTAGTTCAGGAGAGCTTGCGTAAGTTAGTTGATATGCTAAACTCAGGAGTCCCCTTTTGGAGTGGCTTTACCCACTCTAATTTAATCTCACTGACACCAATGGCCAAAAGAACAGAGAGGCGGTATCATGTCCCTTCCCAGGGGTATAAATATTTTTATATTCACTGTATCCCAGATAATTAGTGGTGTTAATGGGTGAATGAGCAATCCCATCAAGAATGTCCTTCATCCACCCTAAAGGACAAAAATACAAAAATCCTAGATCTGTTGGGAAGGAATGCTTCTATGACATCTTGTCCACAATTCTGTAATGAATCATCAGGTGCACTTAAGTAGATATGACTTTTCAGACTGAAATAAAATGTTAAAATCCACAGATGTTACAGAATGAGCACAGATGACAGTTTCATGCTGCAGTAGAAAAGGGTAAACTAGTTGCCAGAATCTTCTTCCAAATAGCATTAGGTGGGTCTGACGTGTGACCTAGGGTAATGGCATCAATTTTCCTTCAGAAATCCAGATGATGATCCAGGACTGTTTTGAGGGTCCCATCCTCTTTTTTTGGAGGAAGTGGATGAGGCTCTGCCACTCTCAAACTCCTAGACTTCTTTCTCAAAAAGGAAGCAAGTCTACCCACAGCCAGTTCACAAGAACCTGTCTGCACTACTCCAAGGTATACTGACCAGTTCAGAAAACAAGTGACATGAAGGATGCTTACGTCCATGTGACTATCCACTGAAGTCACAGGAAATTTCTGAGATTTATAATATTGTCCGCTATCAGTTCACAGTTCCGTCCTTCATCCTGTCTGCAGCCTCCGGTCTTTATAAAATATGCGGGAGCGATAGCAGGCTTTTTCAGTAATGCGGGTATATGTTGGTATCCTTATCTGAGCAACTGGTTAATACAGCATCATTCCTTGCTCCAAGTGGAAATGACTGTTTCAGTGTCTGGCCTTTTGATAAACTTGGACAAGTCAATTCTTACTCCAGTACAGAAAATAGAATGCATAGTGGTGGCTCAACTCTATGGGTATGTCCACATATATCTTTTAAATCGAAATAACACTGGTTATTTCAATTTAAAAAAGATGAGGTCCACACGACCTTTTCTTGTTTTGAAATGATGAGCTCCATCATTTCAAAACAAGAGACCTTATTTTTGAAATAGCTTAAACCTACTTTAATTTGAATAGTCTGTTATTTTGAAATGGTTATTTCAAAATAACGCTGTTTGCACATGTTACTTTGAAATAACTGTTATTTCAAAATAACAGTTCTGCCCTTCTCCTTCCGAGGGTGCCTTCCTTTTTGTATATATTGGGTGGGGACATGGCCACACTTCCCATGCTGCCCCTCTCCTGATTTGAAATAGCAAGTCCTGTGTCTGGACTTGCTATTTCTATTTGAGGTTTTTGCTTATTTTGATTTAAGTTAATTCAAATTAAGGATTTTATTTTGAATTAACTTAAATCAAAATAAGCATGTACATGTGGACATAGCCTAAAAAGGGCAGGGTATTTACCACAAGCCATGTTCCAAGCTACACAAGACTTCTGCTTTGATTTCAAGGCTCATTCTTCCAACAGTATGACTTGCTTAAGACTCTCGGGTCATGTGACTTTCTGCATGCTTGTCATTCAACATATCAGACTTTCTCAGTCACATGCAGAATAGGTTGAGACCTGTTTACAGCCCATTTTGCATTCTCTGGATATGCTGATTCATGTGCCAGCTGTAGTCTTGCCTTCTCTTGATTGGTTGATGGATGCTGTCAATGTGTGCACAGAGGTTCCATTCTCTCTAGGTTGGGGAGCTCATCTAGGCAATTTACAGATGTGGGCTTTGGACAAAGAGCTCCCTCCCCATAAATGGCCAAGAAGGCAATCCACCTTGCTTGTCAGAATGTCTCCTTCCCAGACATAAAGGAAGGTGGTGTTCAAGTCTTCACGGACAACACAATTGCAAAGTTCTGCTTAAACAGATGGGAAAGCAAGGTCAGATTGTGTTGATTAAAATGTAATACGTCTTTTGGAATTCTGTATCATTAATACAATTACATTCAGAATGATCTGGCAGATCACCTCAGGCTTTTGGCTCATGTTGGATGTCTTGCAATTTATTTTTCAGGCTTGGCGGCATTCTGGAAATAGATCTCTTCACTACTTGACAATAGAAAGTGCCACTTTTTCTGTTCCATGACAGAAGCAGCATAGGTTCCTTAACAGAGGCATTCCTTCTTCCACAAGGCAAGAAGCTTCTTGATGCTTACCCATCTATTCTTCTACCTCCAAAGGTGTTATGCAAGGTCAGACAGGATTGAGCTTGAATGAGCCTCAAATTTTCATCCTGGCCTCATGTCCCCTCCCTCCCCTGGTTGTTCTGAACCTGTCAGGAGAGCAATAACTGGTAAAGGATCCTAACTTAATACTGCAGGCACAAGATGAAGTGCTGCATCCATACTTGTCAAGTCTCCACTTTTATGTGTGGATGCTTTCTTCTTAATCCTTAAGGAAACTCAGTGTTCTCTAAAGGTGCAAAGAATCCTTCTAAACAGCAGAAAACTATTCCCATTGTGAAGTGGAAGCATGTCTTATTATGATCTCAGCAGAAAGGTTTTGCGCCACTGCAGTCATCCGTTCCCTGTGTGCGAGGCTGTACAATGTCTGAAACGTCAACGTTTCGCTTAAGTTTGTTGAGAATTCACCTGGCAGCTATGTCTGCTTTCCGTATGTCCAAGGAGATTGATCCATTTTTTTCTACCCCTATGATGAGTATGTTTCTTAAAGGTTTAGACAGACTGTATCCTCTTATCATAGAGCCTAGGCCACCCTGGATTTGAAATTGATACTGGCAGGGTAGATGGGGCCACTAATTGCTAATCATTCAGTGTTACAAAACTCTATAATGCTTTCCTAATAGCTATTACCTCTGCTAGAAGGGTGGGAAAGTTAGGTGCCTTGGTGGGCTGACCCTTCCACAATTTTTTATAAAGACAAAGTTTGTACCTGCATCCTAACTTTCTGTTGGATGCTGACCTTCTGCTTGCCATCCTTTTTTCCTAAGCTATATTCTCATAAGGATGAAAAAAGACTAGATACCTTGGACACTAGAAAAGCATTTTACTTGATGAGAACCAAATCCTTCAGGAGCTCTAAGCTGTTGTTTCATTCATATAGAATGAAGGGCCATCGAGTTTCTGCTCAGGAGATATCATGGATCTCTCTTTGTATTTGTCTTTGCTATGACATGATAGTGCAGGGGTGGGCAAATGTTTTGGCCTGAGGGCCACTTCTGTGGTGTGATGTGTGGGGCCATATGTGGCGGAAGAGTGATAGAGGTGGAAGGGGGGGGAACGGCAGCTGCCAGGCTCACTTGGCTGGAGAAGGGTGGGCCTGTGACGGGGAAGCAGCTGCTGTGGTAGGGCCAGCGTGTCCCTAGTCCCACATGGGGAGAGTGGTGGTAGGGCGGTGGCTGCCGCACTCCAAGCAGAGCTCTTCCACTGGCTCAACATGATGAGGAATAGGTGGGGCTGGGAGGTGCTTTTAAAGGACATTTAGAATGCTGCTACCTTATCACAGGTGCATGCATACCTTTGCTAAAGATGTTACTTCTCAGTGTTTGAGGCAATGCCAAGTTTGGAGAAGTGGTATTAGTCTTTGTTCAGGTAGACTCCTAAAACTGCCACCAGGCTGAACTGCTTGTGCATCACCAGAAGTGGAATGGACTTGTGCAATCACTTGAGGAAAAAGAAACAGATAATTAAATGCTCTGTAACTGTTGTTCTTTGAATTATGTTGACTACGGCTATTATGTGATTCTTCATCTTTTCCCTCTGTACTAGCGTCTGACTTGTGACTATCCGGTAAGAAGGAGCTAAGGGGGAAAAATACCTCTGTATCTAGAGCACTGAGTGCAGAGCCAGATTAACCATTCTGGAGCCCCAGGCTGCCCTCATCTATGGGTTCCCCCTGCCTGGGACCCCAAGGCTGAGGTTGGGTCCCTGTCTCCCATTGTTGGGGGAGCCCTGGGCCAGAGTGTGGTACTGCCCAATTCCTGCTCCAGCTACTTTGCCATGGGGGGGGGGCTGATGCATACGTGTGGCAGCCTCTGATACAGCCCCATTCCTCCCTGGGCCATGGCCCCTAGCAGGCTATGCCAGGCAGGAGCGGAGGCTGTGCCAGCTGGTCCCAGTCCTTGGCAGAGCGAGCAGGTGCAGGCCTGCCCCTGGGGGTGGACCAGTCAGCCAAGGGGTGGGGCAAGTCTGGGGGTGCTAGATTATCATAGGGGTTTTAGGGACTGGAGCCTGGGGCCCCCCTTTTGGTCATGGCCCAGGGCTTCAGCCCCTATAGTCCTTGTGATAATTTGACCCTGACTGAATGCTCACAGAACTGAAGTGGAGTGGATGTGTGCAACACAGTTACAGAACACGTAAGTAACTGTTTCTTTCTAAGTATCTAATTTTGACCAATTAAAAGGGGGGCAAAGCTTTGAAGCAAACTCTTATTTACTTTCAGATCAGATCAAATCTGCTGTTTCTGTAGTAACAGAGAGGTGTGAATTGTCTTGCTGCTGTTTAAGAATTAGCTAGTAAATCTTTTATAAGAATACATTTAAAGGATCTGAAAATCTTTGACATTCTTTTTACTGAATATATTTATTTACTTTGTTGCAGTGGACCAAGCAGATCCATTTGCTCATGTAGCCGCACTTCATTTTGATCAAATGCTTCAAAGATTTGGCTCTCCCATTATTATTTTGAACCTTGTGAAGGTACAGTATTGTTTTTTTTCTTAACTTAACATGATACAAATAAAATCAGTACATTTTATGGTTTGTTAAAATAATTTTAATTATTCTAAGGTTTTGCATTGAAAGCCAGATTATAGATTCGTTAAAGCCAGTGGGAATTTTTTTCTTTACATTTGATTCAGAAAGCTGTGCCTTACAGTAAATACAAATTTAGTGCTAGCTTCTAATACTGATGGAAAAGGTTCATTTTCTTAAATCACTGCATTCCTGGTAGAAAAGCTTGAGTGAACAAACCGGCCAAATTCCTCTTTTAATATTTTTATTCTCATCCATCATTAAGCCAGTTTCAATGTGTCTGTTGTACTAACACAGGAAAGTTGGATATAGTTCCCACTGGAGCTTTTCCTTGCAATTTTGAAACAATCAGAAAGGATGGTATTTTATATCGAAACATGAGGCTACCTTTCTGTTGGGTCTGAATGAGCTACTTCCACCTCACTCTTAGCTAATACCAGCCTACAAGTGGAGGACCTTTTTCACAAACCTGTTCCCCTATCCAGCTGTACCTTGCACTATAAATAGACCACCAGTACAGTCTGCCAAAAATATAATATCCTTCATGATTATAATTTTCTTGCAGTGCATAATTTGTTTTTGTTTTTGGCTATTAGTATCACCCCCTCTTGAGCAGAAACATTTGAGCCATGGACTGAAATATGTCCAGACAGTAATATGAAACCTTAAGTCATATTGGAAATCTGTGGTGATCCAGGATCTGAATCTAGGTGTTCTGAGTTCCAGTTCCCCGTGCTCTAGCCAAAGTGCATCGTTCTTGTTCCTGCTTCACTTTAACTAAACACCAAAGTATGCTGCTGTACCATCGGATGACTGCAAGAAGTCTTGGTGATCAACTTCCAGACTAAAACTATTGTACCTCTATGCAAGCCGTGGAAAAACACTTAACTCTCCTTTAACTGGTTCGCTTATTAGCTTTTGACAGTCTGGAGGATGCTGGAATATTAAATGTTAGTATTACTTTTAGCTCTCTCGACAAAGAGAGTAACTGAGATATGTATTAAGTGCAAAATATTTTCCAGTGCTAAACATAGTCTTGAAAATATAGGGCTCTGTTTGACAGTGAGAGTATGCGTGGCAGACCGTAGCTGTTGAACAGTATTGGAATCCAGTGTCGTCTTAAGCTAGCCACTTTATTGAACAGACCTTGATTATCATGGGGCAGGGGGAATCTTATTCTAAGAATGAGAAACACTGCAAATACATTTATACTGCACAGTAGAGCCCTGCAGATTGGTAATATCCACATCCACGGATACAGCACGAATATCCGCAGACCATTTCATGAAGATGCAGACCTGATATAGATTCACATGTTTGTATCTGTGCTGGGCTAGAGCCTGCAAATCCATGGATATATTTTCTCATTATACCTGCATCCACAGATACAGCATGGATATCTGTGGACTAATTCTTACTGAGGCATATTGGATATGGATCTACATATTTGTATCTGTGCAGGGCTCTACTGTTTCCTCCTATTTTTGGAGGCAGAAGATGGGTGATAGCTATAATGGCCCAATCGTACTAAGAAGTATGTATGCAAAGAACATTACTCACATTGGCAAATGATTACAGGACTGTAATCTCTTAAGAAAAAAAGCTGAGCAAAATTTGGTATGGTTATGTATATGACCTTAGATTTAACTGTACAATTCGTATTTGACTTTATAAAAGGGCTTTAATAGTTTAAAAATAAATTTAAAAGAACACTTGAATGACAATAAATTTTTAATTTTGAATCATTCAAACCAAAAACTGCAGCGTACTGGTGTACAATATAATGAAAAAGTGAAAACTTAATGTTTGTTTAGCCTCTTAACAAGAAGTTTAGAGAGCGAGAAGGAGGAATTTCATCCTACTGTTTGTTACTAACTGCTTAATGACTTTTGTGATAATGTGGATATAGATAAAATATATATACATTTTAAAGATAACATGTACAATTGTAAAGCAGTACAGTGAACGAATAATCCTTATTAACTGTACAATGCCAATGAAGGAAATGCCAAAAGAAGTAAATGCGGAAGAGGTATATGACTGCCATTGATGTGTTTGAATTTATTTTTATTTCTTTGGATAATACATACTTTATAATACTTGATATAAGAACAGTGATATGTCACTTCAGTTTGTTCTTCATTAGCTTGCAATATATTTACTACTGTGTCTTAGGAACCTTTTATTTAAGGATATATCAGATTTCATATTCTGTTTTAATTTTCTTCACTGTTATTGTACCATGATAGCGTATTGTAGAAATATGCTCACTTTAGAAAGGGCTTCTTATATACATGTAGCATGTCTCTAATAAAAAAGAAAAAAAACAAAAGGGTGATTTTGACACTTTATAAGCTGAAGTAGTAAATAGCAAACCTCATTATTTTCTGTTTCTCAAAGCTCTCCTGTTTGTGTGCTTTTAAGAATCAGCACATAAAGCTGTTGTAAACAACTTGAGATATACTGTGTTGACAAGAAAATGATTCTCTTATTTATAGATTCAGTTTGCAAAGGCCAGCAGTAGAACGTGAATCCAGCTTCACATGATCCTGACATGTGAATCATTATGTGCTTTTATGCACAGGGCTTTTGTGGTGTGGCTGAAAATGTGTCTCTGTAGGTGCTCAATACAAGCATGCAAAAATTAATTTTCTTCTACTACCTAAGTGCAGTGGGGAAAATTGTATTGTCCTGTGCATGTGAGTGTTGATTCAACTTCAGCTCAACCACTGTGCATCTCTATCTCATTTATTCTTACTCTTTGGAGAATTCTTAAAGGTCAATGCTTTTATAAATCTGTTTTCTGCTTTTCTGTGCAATGTGGCAAGTGGCAGTAATTAGTAACAAATTGTATGTTCTCTTGCTTGGTTTTGTTCATATAATTACACACAAAAGTCTTTGTGAAAAGAATGTTATTAAGCTTGCAAAGTCAAGCACTCAGTGTTAGGAGATGCCAGAATTAAGGTTGTCTGTGCTTGTCCTGCAATGGGCTAATTACACTTAAAGGCAAAAGATATTTATTCTACTTCAGAAAGTCTTGCATCCCAAGCTTGCCTTTTCTTCTCTTAAAAAAAGCATGATTCAAGAAACGTAACACTGAAGATCCATCTTCTGGAGCAATCTGAGTGGCAGCTGTGACCAGTCCATGCCTGGGTTAGCCACCTGAAAATGCCAACATCAGGGCTGGCTGCAAAAAAGAAAGCAAATTCTTCCATCACTGCTGGGTGGTGCTAAAGGAGGGAGTGGTATGATGGGATGGTCTAGTTTGACAGTTGCCCAGTTTTGACTGCAGGTAATGGATATGATATGTCAGTGACCTGAGAAGGGATGTTAGAAGAGATGAGTTCGAAGTTATTACAGAAAATTCTTAATCGGGTATCTGGCTGGTGAGTCTTACCTACATTCCCCAGGTTTAAGTGATCACCCTCTTCAGGGATCATTGTCACAAGAGCCTATAACAAATAGACAAGGCGTCATTCCATCCTCTGAAATCATTGATCAGCAGGGTTGAAAACTTTAGATCCACTCTTAGGTCTTCTGCTTCAATTAACACAGGAACTAATAGCAATAGTATGTGGTTAAACTCTCTGTACATTAGCTCTAGAGGGGGATGGGACACTTTGCTAGCAGATTTGGGAGATATTTGCTGATAGCAAAAGAATAGCTTAAAAAAATCTCATGTTCCATTCAAGGCCGGTTGTAGTGGGCATAGATGTTTCTGACCATTTTCTCCAAACTGACCCTTTCTGTCCTATCCTCTCTTAAATGTCCCGGTCCTTTCTACATAACATCTGACTGTTTGTCCCAGTTCTGTAATTCTCCTAGTCAATCCCAGTTTCTACTTTTCAGGCCTTGAATCCCAAAGCAAGTCTTATTGCCAAATAGGTCTTAGTTTCGCCCATTCAGACTACAGAATTAGTCTCTTCCTGCTGCTACTGAGTTTCCTTGACCAACTAGTCTCAATTCTCTCTCAAGTAGTTTGGTTGGTGAGTCTCTTCTCCCTGACTTCGTCACCTTTGCTGACTTCCGAATCCCATCCAATCTTTGTTTTCACCTTACCTGACTTGTCACAGTCTCTGTATATCCTGCCAGACCCAATCCCAATCCCTACTCTTTATGAAATATGCATCTCCCTTCTTCTTTCAGGAGTGTCCCTCTGGGTCCTCCACTGTAGGTGTCTGAGCACCCTGTGCGTGAACTCAGAGATTTTTCAGTAGTAGTGCCTAGTCAGGTCGCATGAGCACTGTCACTGTCTCACACTGTATTTGATGGCTAAGCAATGCTGTGCAAGCAACCATCCTTCAGTTCCCTCTGTACTGCCAGCAGTTTGAGAGGGTGCCTTCAATAACACCTCTCTTTATAGATAACTAGTTCGCTTCTTCCTTAGGCATAGCAGTTTAACTCTTCACCTGCAAAAACACCCCAGTTTATCCTTCCCCTTGCTTTAAAACAAACAAAAAAAAACCCCCAACAACTTCTTTGCTTCTGTACCTTCCCCACCCTATCTTTCTCTGCTAGGATAGTTAGAAAAACTAGGAAATTTAGGAAATTTTAGAAACACCTGGATATTCATGGTTCCCCCTGGGTTTAAATGCTACCTGACTTGCATACTCTTGATCCCGCTCTCTGATGGACACTCTCAGTGCGTCCATTGCTATGGGGAATTGTATATACCTGAGAAGTGCTCCCATTTTCCCAAAAGCAAGGACAAGGAAGGTGAGAGACTTGCAGTTAAAACTCCTGTTAATGGAGAAATCCCTGAAACCTTGGGACCCTGAATGGGGTCTCCATCTTCCTATTAGTCACCCTTGCTCTGACACTTGGATGACCACAAAGGCAGATACTAATGAGTCTGGGCAGCAAAAAGTCACTAAAAAGAGCTCTGCAGGAAAAAGTGCACCTCAGTCACAGAAAAGGAGCCAGTACCGTCGGCACCTAGCCCTTCAGACTCCAGGTTTGTGTACTGTCAACTGTCATAAGTACCTGTGGAGCTGAAGACCTTGATGGGACAAACTCAACAAAAGACACCGAGGCCAAAGAAAAATGTACAGCCATAGTACCTGAGGAGTTAAGAAGCCATTTAGCACCTCTGCCTGCAGGATCTACACAGACTATGCTGCTACTGCTGCTGCAACCGCATAAGCGGACATCAACAACACTAAACTGCTACACCGTGGTACAGATGCTCTCAGTACCACAACAGCACCTGCGACATGGGTGTCTCACAGTTTCATCTACTCCTCAGTACCCCCATTTTGGTAAAAGTGCTACATCATCTTGCTTGGTACCAAATCATCTGATAAATTTATTCAACCCAACTCACTTTTTCCCATCCCTTTTCAGAGACCCCTCTCATGAGGTCCTTTTACAACAGGAAGTTCAACTCCTACTTTCACTAGACACAATGGATTTGTCAAGAACAAATCATGTCAAACCAACCTGATAGCTTTTTATGATGGGGAAACAAGCCTTGTGGATAGAGAGGGAGTGTGGTGTATTTAGACTTTAGTAAGGCTTTTGATCTAACATCACCTTCTCATTAACAAACTAGGGAAGTACAACCTGGATAGAGCTATTATAAGATGGATGAAAAAGTGGTTGGACAGCCACTCCCAGAGAGTGTAGTTATCAATGATTCATAGTCCTGCTGGAAGAACATAATGAGCAGGGTACTGCAGGGATTGGTTCCGGATCCAGTTCTATTCAATATTTTCATCAACGATTCAGATGGTGACATAAAGACTATGCTTAAAGTTTGCAGATGATGTCAAGCTGGAAGGAGTTGCAAATGCTTTGGAGGATAAAATCATAATTCCTTACCTTGATGATTGCCCATGAGACCCCTGCAGGCATGGCTTTGAACAGTTTACAACCCACAAAAACAGAGCATCCAACAAGTCCCTAACATTACCACTCAATATAAAACCATCTCTAACATGGTGGACTATCTCACACAATGTCTGCATGGGAGTTCCATTTGTGTGTGGGGGGGGAGGAAAAAAAAAAACCACACACACCCCAACACTAACAATCACAACAGATGCATCCCTGATAGACTGTGGCACATCTACTACATAACAGAATTCAGGGACTTTGGTTCAAATGGGAAATGAATATGCGCATAAACCTGCTGAAGCGAAGAGCAGTATAGTATGCATGCAAACAATTCCTCTCATTAATCACCAATAAGTCAGTCACAATATTGACAGACAACATGACTTAGCAATTAATATAATGCATGGAAGGCGGTGTGCAAGGAAGTTCTCTTTTTTTGGAACTCTTTCCAAAGGGGCAGCCTTGCTAGTCTAGGTCAGTAGAACAAACAAGTCCTGTGACACTGCGGACTTCAAAGAGAAGCTGCTGAGATCAAATTTATTTTCAGATTTGATTGCTTTGCTTCATGGCTTAATAGGGACTTTGGATTTTTCTCTCATTACAACAGGTGATTTGACTTCATCTTTCTCTATATGCTGTTCCCCACTGTATGAATTTAAACAACTATTTTGATTTGCTGTTACGGTATTACCTCTTCCCATGGCTTACATTTGCCTGCATTTATTTCTTCCCATTCTGTAGGTTCCCCCATCTTCAAAGTGTCTGATGAAGTGGGATTTTTTCTCATGAAAGCTCATGCAATAAATAAATGTTAGTCTTTAAAAGTGCCATGGGACCCTCATTTGGTTTTTTGGACCTGATGCATCACACGCAACGTAGACAAAATAGCTTCATACTTCCCAGCAGAGCTGAACATAATTGTGGACTCCCTGAGCAGAGAGTGCACACTTATGAATGGGAAATTCACCTCAGCATTCCCAAAACAATATTCAAGTGCTGGGGTTTCCCTCAGTGGACTTATTTGCTATGGCACAGAATAAGAAATGTCCACAGTTCTGTTCGAGAGCAGGGCTAGGACTGAACTCCTCTAGGGGATGCTCTCACCATCACATGGGATGGCCCCATACAAATTCTCACCCATACCCCTTCTGAACAGGGTCATCCACAAGATACTAATGGACTGGGCAAGAGTAATTCAAATAGCTCCAACATGGCCCAGAGAAGTTTGGTTTCCATTCCTTCTCCAGACGGCACTGTGCCCTCTACATCACCTACCTCAAGTACCATCTCCTCTCAAAATTCAGGACAGATGCACCACCCAGATCTTAACAGTCCTGAACTTCAAAGCATGGCTACTTCATGGTTCATGGACAGGGAACTAAAATGTTCAAAATTTTCTACTGAACAGCAGGAGACCAAAAACAAGAAAAACCTACACACAGAGATTGAAAAGATTTAGTACATGATGCATCAGTAAACACCTCAGCCCTATATCTATGTCCTTATACCAGGTACAAGATTACATACTCTCATTAAAAAAAATAATGGTTTAACATTGAATTCCATCTAAGTACACTTCTCTGCTGTTGCGGCTTTCCATAATAAAATAGACAGCAACACCAATTTTGCCCATCCAACAACCAAATGATTCATAAAAGCCTTAAAAAATACTTATCCTGGGACCAGAGCTCCAGTCCCTTCCTGGGACCTCAACCTGGTCCTTCATGCACTCACGGCCTCATCTTTAGAACCACTTACCACGAGCTCTCTGATGCATCTCTCCATGAAGTTCACATCCTGTGTCGCCATCTCTTCCTCTAGAAGAGTGGATGAATTGGCAGCATTAATGGCAGATCCAGTGTACACCATCTTTTCCAAAGACAAAGTCACTCAAAATTCCTGCCAAAAATCATCTCTTCTTTCCACATAAATGACCCCATTCACTTACCTGTCTTCTACCAAATACCCGTGCAGACAACAGAGAAACAGCTTTCCATACTCTGGACTTCTGAAAAGCAGTCACTTTTTACCCGGAAAGAAAAAAACCATTTAGAAAATCACCAACAATTTTTGTCTCAGTCACAGAACGATCTAAAGGACAATCTATTTCCAAATAGGGCTATCCAAATGGATTTCCTCATGTATACACCTTTGCTATCAAATAAAACAGCAACAGTCCTCAACTCAAATTAGGACACGCTTCACAAGAGCCGTTTCTATGTCATTTGCTTTTCTCAGCAATGTGCCTATTATGGACGTTAGTAAAGCAGCCACATGGACTTCAGTAAAAAAAACTTTCTGCAAACACTATGCTACAGAAAAACACTAACCTCAGATGCACTATTTAGCCAAAGAGTATTATCGTCTATAGACAACTCAGCTCCGAAGCCCCTCCTCTCCAGCTAGGGGCATTGCTCTTCAGTCACCTCCAGTGGAACACCCACAGAGACATTCTTTGAAGAAAAAGAGAAGGTTATGCACCTTGGTGCAGCAGGTGAGGCTCTCTGAGATGATTGTCCCTATGGGTGCTCCATTACCCACCCTCCGCTCCTGCTCTTTGGAGCTCACATTCATAAATCTGCCTCTGTGGAAGAGAGGGAACAGAGGGACATTTTGTTGCACAATACTGTTTAGCTGCTCAGTGCAGTGCAGGACAGTGGCAGCACACCTGTGACCAGAGCAGGCATTGCTACCAAAAACCTCCTAGCTCATACACACAGCACTCAGACACCTACAGTGGAACACCCACAGGGACAAACGTATCAAAGAACCTACTGCACCATGAAGAGTAGCCTTCTCTTACCAGTCCAGCTTTCTGGTTTTCAGACTTAAGCTTCTTGCCCAGCCAGTTTCGGTCTCAACCTCTTTGCTGGCCTCCATCCTCTGGGTTCCTTATACCAGTCTACCCACCAAGCCTTCCCTTTGTCCTGGCTCTTGTCCCTTCTGTATTTGAATCAGATGACTTCCTCCTCCACACCATGTGGGTGCCAGCTGATAGGGAGAGAGTGCATTTGGTTATTGAAAGCACAGGAAACAGAGGCTTCCTTACTCTGTTCTGGATCCTGGCCCTATCCTAGCCCACAACAGCCATTACAGGGAAAGTCTCTTTCACTTTTTTATCTCTGTGATGGAGCATGTATGCAAGGTCTGGTCAGCACTAGGAACTGGAAGGGGATGGAGCATGCTCAGTGAGGACAGACTCTTCAGCAAGTTTCTGTTGGATATGTGAAAACCATTTTTTCCCTAGCAGTTCGTAAGTTGGCCAAATCTGGTTGGATTTTCAAAAGGTCTTTCTGACACAAAGAATAACCCCTACTTAGGATAACCCTCCATTTTTAATCCAAAAGCATTCAAAAGAAAAAGTCGTCGTGTTTTTTTTTTTTTTAACATGAAATATTTTTTTTCTTCTAATCTTGTTCTGGGAAGCCATTGACCTGTTTTAGTTGACTCTTAAAAAAAAAAAAACATCTTGAGACAGGCATATGGCATGGAAAATTTCAGCCTGAACAATTAAAAGTTGGCAGTTTGTAAGAAACTGAAAACAGTCTTACTGTAGGTCAGTGTTTCCTAACCAGTGTGTGATGGCAAAAAGGTGTGCCGTCAAGCCTAAGCTGGTATGCCATGGAATTTTTTTGAAAAACTGCTGACTTTTGGATTGGTTCATGAATATTCATGAGTTCATTTGGAGACTATGTAGTGGTGTGCCTCAAAATAATTGAAAAGGTATAAAGTTGTGCCACAACAGAGAAAAGGATGGGAACCACTGCTATAGGTAGTGTCATCTGTAATAGGAAATGCTAACAGGTTTATGTATCGCATGAGTTTTCATGGGAGAAAGTCCCACTTCATCATTTGCTTTTTTTCTCCCACAAAAGCTCATGCAATAAATAAATCTGTTAGTCTTTATGTGCCACAAGACTCTTTTTGCTTTTTTTTTTTTTTTTTTTGCTTTACTAGACTAACACTGCTGTCCCTTTGGAACTTAGCAGGAAATGCTAGCAGCTCCACCTACAGTAATTATGTTATTGCAGATTTTTAAATTAGTCCTTAGAAAACTCTCCCCCATGTCGACTTTTTCTGTTCTTGTCCTTACCTGTCAATGTTTTTGTCTTCTGCTGTCTTTATACCCCCTCCCCCACTCGTCACTTTTCTCGTTTCTCTATTCTTCAGAAGTTATATAATACTGAGCTGGGCAGCATCTGTTGATGGCTTTGTTCCCTGTAGGTTCTGTACGTAGCATCTTGTGGTACAAAGTAGTGATCATAACAAAAAACTGTGCAGGTATTTTTCTGTGGCTCTAATTTTTAAATCTCATTGAACTATTTATGTATTAGTGGACCTCAATATGCCTTTTTTAACTGAGTTGTGAAACAGCTTCTGTTTTTAATTGCTATTCACAGAATGAGAACATTCTGAAACTTCACTTTTTGGGTTGAAATTTTCTATGCTTAGTCTCTGATCGTAGATGATCTTTTAAGTGTTGGAGGAAAATTCCTCCATAAACATTTGAGTCAGGAATATGCAATGAGTGAGATTATTTCTTCCTCTTTTAAAATAATAATTCTTACCATGCTTTTTGAGCAGTGTTACAGAAAAAATGACTGAAGTTAAACTTGTCATGAATGTAATCATCTTTAAGGTACTGCTCGGTTGAAAAGAATACAGCTATTTGAAAATTATTTATTGTATGGGCACAGTAGAAAATGTCTTTTAGTGGACAGCAAAATAAAGATACATTTCATGGTGTGCCACAAGTTAAATGTTCATTTGTTAGGTTGAGAAAGCTATGAGAACAGTGTTGCTAGGACCAGCAAAAACATGCAACTTTTCCAGTCTGAACAGCTCTGGAGTCAGAGAGTGTAAGATGTGCTGGTAAAACTTGGTTCCAAAGGTGCAGCCATGTTAGTCTAGTTCTATAAAACAGGAAGTCCTGAGGCACTTAAAGACTAACAAATCTATTAATTGCATGAGCTTTCATGAGAAAAATCCCACTTTGTCAGAAACCTTGTAGAAGAGTCTGTAGATCCTCACATCATTAAGGATCTACAGCCTGTTCTGCAAGATGATGCCTTGTTCTCTCAAGCCTTGGGAGATGTACTTCTCCTCGCTTATAGACAGCCCCCCAACCTTAAGCAGATACTCACTAGCAGCTACAGACCTAACAACAAAACCCTTAAAGCAGGCACGTTATCCCTGCAACAAACCACACTCCCAACTTTGCCCACATGTCTGCACAACAGCCACTATTACGGGACCTAATAAAACCAGCTAATCCATGAAAGGCTCATTCACTGCTCATCCACCAATGTGGTTTATGCCATCATGTGCTGGAAATGCCTCTCTGCCTTATATTTTGGACAAACAGGACAGTCTCTGTGCAAAAGAATAAATGGGCAAAGAGAAGCTGCAGAGCTCAAATTTATTTGCAAACTTGACCGTGTTGCTTTGGGACTAAATAGGGACTTGGATTTTTTTTCTCATTACAACAGGTGATTTGACTTAATCTTCCTCTATCTGCTGTTCTCCAGTGTTTGAATCTTAAAAACCGCTTTGATTTGCTGTTCCAGTGTGACCTGATCCCATGGCTTACACTTGCCTGCATTTATTTCCTCCCATTCTATAAGTTCCCCCATCTTCACAGTGTCTGACAAAGTGGATTTTCTCCCATGAAAGCTCATGCAATAAATAAATTTTAGTCTTTAAGTACCACAAGGCTCCTTGTTTATTTTGATAGAGGTAGTAACTTCTAGAACTGAATTAGCTTAAATTTTTTCCCCTTTTCCTCCTTTCTAGCCTCTGAAAAAATTACCTAGGAAATAGAATGAAACAGGTCTGTTGATGTGACCTTAAAACTCCATGCCTGAAAATTTCAAGAAATCAAATGCAAAATGTTCAGATTCCAGGACCCATTATTTATTTATCTTTGTTGATGGATATAAATCAATTCAAAATTGATTTTTTTTACTTAAATTGAATGCAAATTAAACTATACATCATTAGAATTATAAAATTGTAGTAGAATTAGGATTAAAATATAATTTGAAATTGGCAATCTATGTTGAGGTCTAAATTTACTATAATTGGTTATAATCTGATTTTTTTTTTTTTTAAATTAAACAGTACCTGTTTGCTGCCAGACTTTAAAGGAAAGCTACCAATGACCAGTGAAAATCATTGGCTGAATGTCTGGAATCAGAAGTGGCTGGAGTGCTTAAACCAATATTTGAAATCAGTAGCCTTTTCTGCAAGAAGAGAGAATATTTTCTTCATTTCAGTTTATTCAGCTAGTGCAAGTCAGTTCAATTCAGTGACTGGTTCATTCAGAGTAAAATCAGCTGGGAACTGAAAAAGCATCAGAGTTTGTTTTTTCTCTTCCTGTCTTTGAATGAAAAGCAGGTGTCAGATCTACTAGTCCTTCTTTGAGCAGTGCTCACATGCATTCCATTATTGGTGTGCATGCACCACCATGCACAGCCACTGGAAACTCTTTTGCCCCTAGCCTGCTCTGTAGGGATAGCAGTGGTGCCCCCTGGAGTGGAACACCTAAGGTCCAGTATAACAGCCACCAGTGGCCCGCTCTCCCTTTAGTTCCTTCTTTCCGCTGTTTTGTGATGCTCCACTGGAATGTTTCTCTGCATTCAAGTGCCTTGTCCATTAGGCTTCCTACTGTTAGTTTAGAATTAGTTCTGTTCCTGTTAGAATAGTTAAAGTAGTTAGTGTTAAATACTACCCATTAGGGATTGTTTTGTGATCTTTTCTCTGTTTTTCCTGGAGGCTATGCCTTGGTTCCTGGGATTCAAGCCATGTATGGCTTGTGGCAAGGCCTTCTCTGCAAGCAACCCCCATGATAATTATCTAAAGTGCATGGGGGAAGTACACGGACTTACGAAATGCAAAATTTGCAAGTCCTTCAAACCAAGGACTAAGAAGGATAGAGATATCAGGCTAAAGGCCCTTCTGATGGAGGTGGCATTAAGACCAGCATCAGAACCACTCTGATCAGCCTCTGTGCTGAGCATATCAACACAGTGTTCACTCAGCACCGGCGCACCAGCGCTCAGACACTTTGGCACAGCTGAGGAAGGCCCCAGCTCTTTGAGGATGCCCTGGGGTACTGGGTTGGGAGTGGTCTTCGACAGAGAAGGAATCTCTCTTGATCCTGATCAGCATTAGGGAAATATTGTCACCAGCTCCATCAATGCTAGAGGCGGCAAGAGCCCTGTCGGCTTTCCCCACACCTCTGCTTCCCACCAAGACAGTCCATAGACCACCTTCGAGTGGCAAACCTGCTTTAAGCTCCCTGCAATAGTCACAGCCTGCTTTGATGCCACCAGCTCCAACTAGTGAGCCCCATGCTAGAAGCAAGATGGCACCAGCATCGGAGCCCACTCCAGGACCCTCACCCGCTTCAGTGTTGCCATTGGCATGCTGGTTCCCAAGCACATCGCAGATATCAGAGGACTCTCTGGTATGGGTGCAACGTCACTCCTCCAGTGAACGCCAAGCCGGCAAGCACCGACACAAATCCTCGGTACCAAGGAAGAGGAGCGGATGTTTATCCTTTTCCACATCCCCACTGGCACTGCATTTTACATCCTCCAGTAAGCAGACACACAAAGGACCTAGATCAGGGGTTGGCAACCTTTTTCCCCAACCCATAGCTGGTGCCAGCGGCCCCCTTTGCTGAAGAAATGTGGCGGCTGCCTGAAAATTCAGCAGCACTCACAGCTGGAGTGGGAGCACTTCCAGGGCATGCCACAGAAAGAAGTTGCCTACAGTGGCTCATCTTGGTGGTGTGCCTTGGGACAGGGGTCCCTAGGCATGCTAAGAAAATAAGCGGCTCCTTTCAGGGGTTCCCAGGCATGCTGCAGAAAGAAGCGTCCTGGAGTGTCTTTTTTGGGGGGCATCGCACTACATAGAGGAGCCACTCTGGGTAGCTTTTTTTCTGTGTCACATGGAGGCATAGGCACAGGGGGACCCCCTGTGTCTCAGCTGCACTTGAAGGAAGCTGCCCAGAGTGGCTTTTGGTGGTAGGAGTGGCAATTTCTGTGGTACTGCAGAGGGTGCAACGTGCCACTTTGAATGGACTCAGGTGCCACTGTCAGCACACATGCAGGGGATTTCCTACCCCTGACCTAGATGCAGGGCACAGAGGGATCCTTCCTCCTCCATATCCTCGGGCTCAGCTTCCCCAGCTTCACTCCAGGGTAACAAATCAAGCTGGAAGGCTACCGTGTCCAGAACAGATTCTTTAACACCAGGCACCCAGTCGCCACAGGCTTAGCTTTCAGATTGGCCATACTGGGGCCCCTGAATTTACCAGTTGGATGCAATGCCTCCCTCCTCCAGATCCAGTTCTCAAGGGGGCATTAGACCAACAATTATACGTCCCTCAGGATCAGCAGAGGGATCAGACACTGGAGAAGATCCACCAGTGGCCCCTGTACAGCCCATCTGCCCCCCATCTCCTGATGAGGCTGTCATTCAAGGAACTTCCTTCCCCCTGGATGACTGCAGGGCCCACCGAGACTTACTAAAGGGAATGGCCTCTAACCTGGGCCTCAAAGTAGAGGAAACGAAGGGTAATGTAGACTCGCTGTTTGATGCGTTGGTGGCCACAACCCCAGCCAGGATGGTACTCCCTGTCCATGAGGATGTGCTGAAAATTGTTAAGTCTCTCTGGCAAACACCCTCCTTAGTTAAGCCCACATCAAAAGGAGTGGAAAAGAAATATTACATGCCCTCCGTGCCCTTCTGATACCTATACACTCATCCCACTGTATCCTCGTTAGTGCTGGAATCTGTCAACTGAAAAGAACGTCAAGGACAACTGGTCTCAGCTCCAAAAAACAAAGAGGCATGGACTCTGGACCTCTTTGGTAAAAAGGTTTATTCCATGGCTATAATGCAGTTTAGAATCTCAAACCATCAAGCATTTGTTGCAAGATACAACTTTAATTTGCGGAATTCCCTGGATTGTTTTGCTGAGTTCCTCCCTCCAGAGCAGCGACTGGATTTCAATATGTTGTTGGACAAAGACCTAGCGGTGGCAAGAGCAACCTTTTAAACCTCTTGGGACGCTGAGGACTTGGCTGGAAGGGCAATTGCCTTTGCAATTTGCTTACGTAGGGAAGCATGGCTCCAGGTCTCTGGCTTTTCTCCATTGGTTCAGCAGTCCATTCAGGACCTTCCATTTGAGGGTCAGGTGCTCTTCTCTGACTAGATGGATGCAGCTTTGGTTCTTGAGAGCAACCCTCCACTGCCTGGGTCTATGCTTACCTCAGGGCTCTCGACCTCCTTTCTGGCCTCCGGGTTCTCAGTCCTTCCAACAGTCCAGGCATCTCCCAGGCACAAGACCTGTTAGACAAAGAGATAAAGACAAGTTAAGAGCCCCTAGGGCCAAACACAGAAGCGCCACATCTAGATCCAGTCACAATAGTAACCACCACTCCAAGAACCAGAGGCAGCATTTTTGGCATGTTGCTCAAGGGCAGCACAACAAACTAGATATCCCAGGATCATTCCCCCTTATCTCTGAACAGACTTGCTGCCTTCTTTCCCAGTAGGCCTGGATTATCTTAGAGCACTGGGTTTTGGATACAGTCCAATATGGTTACGCCCTCAGTTTGCTTCAAAACCATCCAATTCCTCCCCTTCCCAGTCTCTCTTCAGGGACCTCTCTCATGAACATCTCCTGGACCAAAGAGTGGAGAAACTGCTAGTGTTAAGTGCAGCAGAATGGATCCTGGAAGAAGGAAGGGGTATTTATTTGAGATATTTTTTAATCCTGAAGGCAAAAGGGGGCTTAAGACCCATCCTGAACCTATACCTCTTAAACAAATTTTTAAAGAAACTAAAATATGCATGGTGACCCTCAACCACACTATCCCATCCTTGGATCCTGGGAACTGGTTTGTTGCCCTCGATTTAAAAAATGCTTATTTTCATGTGTCAAAATGACCAAATCACAGATGCTACTTCCTCATCAGCACATGCAATTCACAGTCCTTCTCTTTGGTCTCTCCCTAGCTCCAAGGGTCTTTACAAAATGTGTGGTGGTTGTGGCAGCCCACCTGAGACAAAGTGAAATTCACATCTTTCCCTACCTGGACGATTGGCTAATCAGAGGCCCATCCCCAGAACAGGTTCAGAAGGGTGTCCAGATGACTATAGACCTTTGCAATCATCTGAGCCGTCTAGTAAATGAACAGAAATCCCAGTTAAAGCCAGTGCAAAGAATAGAATTTATTGAGGGCAGTTCTGGACTCCTCCCAAGCCCAGGCCATTCTTCCCATGTCTAGATTCTTCACAATGTCAAACATTATATCTGGTCTGAACTTACATCCAACCACCACTACCAGATGATGCCTTCAGCTGCTGGGGCACATGGCTGCATCCACATACGTGGTAAGACTGGCCTGTTTACATATCAGACCACTGCAGGCGTGGCTGAGATTGGCCTTCCACCCTCAAAACCATACTTTGAACGGATTGGTAACAGTGCCCCTGGCGGTTCTCATAGAACTTCACTGGTGCCAGAAACCACAGTTAGCTCTTAGAGTCCTGTTAGGGTAATCAACGGGGACATCAACCTGAATCTTGGATGCATATGACCTGGGTTAGGGAGCTCAGCTCAGCCTCAACCTCAGTACACAGGGGAGGTGGGTGGAGAGGGAAAGATCTCTCCATATCAATGTCAGGGAGCTGAGAGCCATCAGACTGGCCTGCCAAGTCTTCTCTCAGGAGCTGAGGGGCAGATCCATGCAGGTAGTAACAGACAATTCAGTGGCTTTTTTTTTTTTTTTTTTTTTTTAATATATATATTAACCATGGCGAGCCCCATCACTAGACCTGTGCCACAAGGCATTTCATTTATGGAACCTGGCAGTCAGACACAATTTCCACTTAGTTGCCTCTTACCTACTGGGAATGTGGAACAACATGGCAGATTGTCTCAGCAGGCGATTTGGTTCCCAACACATCTGGTCCCTCCACCTGGAGGTGTTGGATTCAATATTCCACAGGTGGGGTCATCTCCAAGTGGACCTGTTCACAGCTGAGGAGAACCACAAGTGCCACCAGCTCTGTTCTCTGACTGGCACAGAAAAGGGCTCAGGATCAGACCCATTCCTGATGTTATGGTCAGGGCCCCTACTCTGTCTTCCCACCTAGCCCTCTCCTCCACAAAGTGTTGCTGAAAATCAAGAGGGACAAGGCCAATGTCATACTGATTACTCTAGCCTGGCCCCAGCAGCACTGGTTTAACCTGTTGCTTGACCTTTCAATAACCCCCACCCACCTTGGGGACTTCCTTTAAAGCAGGATCTCCTGACCCACGACAAGGGGCTCTATTGCATCCAAACCTGGGCTCGCTGCACCTAACAGCTTGGAGGCTCCGTGGCTGACACTGGAGGAACAGATCTGTTTACCTCAGGTCCAACAAGTCTTAATAGGCAATAGGAAAAGGTCTACCCAGGCTACATATATAGCTAAATGGAAACATTTTTCCTTATGGGCTAAGGCCCAAGGCTTGAACCCCAGGTTGCTCCCATCCAAATGATTTTTAGTGTATCTGATGCACCTAAAAAACCAGGGTCTAGCCCTGGCATCACTTCGAGTGTACTTGGCGGCCATCTCCACCTTTCGTGACTTGGTGGAAGGTCACACGCCTTTCACCCAGCGGATGGCTGCTCGGTTCTTGAGGAGCATCAAAAGAGTCTTCCCTCAGGTCTGCGACCCAACCCCTCAATGGGATTTAAACCTGGTTCTACATAGACCGACCAGCCCATCCTTCGAGCTGGTGGCCTTGTGTCCCCTCCTAACTCTGTAGTGGAAACTCAGTCTTTTAATGGCCATTACATCGATCAGACAAGTATCAGAGTTGAGGGTGCTATCATTTGAACCTCCCTACACCCTCTTCTACAAGGACAAGGTCCAACTGAGACCCCATCCAGCCTTCCTCCCCAAGATGGTCTCCACCTTTCATTTAAATCAGGACGTTTTTCTTCCCATCTTCTTCCCCAAGCCTCACACCATGAAGGATCAGTGAAAGTGGCACATGCTAGATGTTAGAAGGGCCTTCGCATTCTACATAAAAAGGACTGGGCCCTTCAGAAAATCTACTTAACTCTTCATAGCCAGTGCAGAGAAAGGCATGCCAGTATCATTTCAGACTATCTTCATGGATCTCCTCCTGCATTAAGGAGAAAGTTCCACTGCCAGGAGCAATAACAGTGCACTCAACGAGGGTGCAGGCTTTGTCAGCAGCATTCCTTGCACAGATGCCAGTGCAGAAAATCTGTAGAGCAGTCACGTGGTCATCTGTCCACTCTTTCATGGCTCATTAAGCCATAGTACAACAAGCATAAGATGCTGCTGCCTTAGGCAGAACGTTACTGCAATCAAGTGGATCGTAACTCTGCCCACGTTCCATGGTACGGCTTGTAATACAGCAATAATGGAATGCATGTGAGCAGCTGCTCAAAGAAGAAAAGAGCAGTTACTTACCAGTAACAGCTGTTCTTTGAGATGCGCTACTCACATCCATTCCCTAGCACCCCCCACCACCATTCCACACTTTTAGAGTTAGTGGAAAGAGGGGACTAGAGGGAGAGTGGTCCAGTGGTGGCTATTATACTGGAGCTTAGGCACACTACTTCAGGGGGAGCTGCCACTATCCCTATGGAACAGGCTAGGGGCAAAAGAATTTCCGGTGACTGTGCACAGTGGTGCGAGCACACCTGTAATGGAATGGATGTGAGTAGCACATCTTGAAAAATGGCTGTTATTGGTAAGTAGCCACTCTTTTTTCTAAAATCTTGAAGGGCATGGTGACCAGAAACAATCAGTTCAATTCACTAACTAAAGATAAATCTTTCTTTGTTTAATAATTCATTTAGTTTTACATGTAAAACAAGTTTTCATAAACTTTTCTTATGTATCCAGCAGAGAAGGTAGTTTTATTTAAGCAATAAAATAAAATGCTGTTTCTGAACATTTTAATTGAAATCAGAGGCATCTTTCATTTTCTAATATAATAAAAATAAAGATCGAGTCTAAATAAATGTTGTTTAAGCAATGTAATTGCTTTAATAAATGTGTATAGGTACAGTGCATTCTCCAAGTTAGTCAAAAGAAGCTCTCGTTTGTGTAAAATTTAGTTACGCATCAATGTACTTTGATTCTCTTTGGTTGGTAACTATTAATCTTACTTTAAGAAAACAACTAAAAGGTTCAGATATGAAACATGATTAAAAATGAGTATTTAAATCAAGGTTTCCTGCTTGCTGATTTAAATCATAACATAGATCAGTGATTTAAATAAATTCACCTTATTTGTGGCACATACGATATGGCTATTCTTATTTTTTTCTGGGTAAATATATTGCATAATATAATTCTATTCACCAGAGATTATAAAGCCTAATATTTCTTTTAAAACTCCAGGATATTTCCTGCTGTTTCTAACTGCCTTATTGTTATATAAACACTTTCCCATCCCCCTATTTTCTTATGCACACTCTTTGTTCTTTCTGTCTTACACCTATACAATGTAAAATACCAAAATCAAGGATAGGGTGAAAGTGAGAGGTTGTATATAAAGATTTGAAATTATAGCTACTAATTGAAAAATGATAGTAATTTTTTTGGCTTTGATAAAGGAACGTGAAAAACGAAAGCATGAAAGGATTCTGAGTGAAGAACTTGTTGCTGCTGTGACATACCTCAATCAGTTTTTGCCCCCAGAATATGCTATTGTTTATATTCCTTGGGATATGGCTAAATACACAAAAAGGTGAGCAATTTCTTTATCTATATAGATGTAATAATAGTGCATAAATGATCACAGACAGGAATAAATACTTTTTAAATTTCTTTAGTGTGTGTTGCTAGTGTGAGGGTGTCTTTTGAGAGATCAAAGTATGTTTAGAGCTGTGAGAAGTATGGAGTTTTTGAAGGATTTTGAGATTTCAAAATTTGGTTTGTTCCAAATGGGAGTGAAAAAATAAATTAAATTCTCCAAAGAAAATTTTGAAAAAAAGAAAGACCTGATTAGAGGTGAATAGAAACATTTTGACAAAACTATTTTGTTTTTCAGTATTATAATTCAAAATTAAATTTCACAACAGTAATTTTAAGACAAAACAAAATCAAAATGTACCATGCCAAAAAGGTTGAAGTTGGATATATTGACATTATGAGAACTTTTTTCCACTTCACTTCCAAAGTGAAATTCAGGTGAAATTGATCTGATTTCATGAAACTTATCCATTTTGACAGAAAAACCTATTCTCCATTGAGTAGTGTCCCTGTGGGTGCTGTACAGTTGGTGTCTTTGTGTAGGCAGATCAGAGAATCTTCTAGCAGTGTTTGTTGGGCCTCATGCATACCACAGCAATTTCGGGATGGCTTTTGATGCTCTTTTCTAGCACATGCAGTTCGACATTCCTCAGTTCCTCTTTAACTGTTCAGGATGATAGATGGTGCCAAAAGCAGTTTCCTCAGCTCATCTTTATCCCTCTTCAGATTCAACCCTAGTTTAGCATTAGTTACAGCGTTACTTATACTTGTTTATATTGTTTAGCTTAGTTTTAGTTACTTAAAAAAATAAAAATAATATGCTGGGATCTCCTTCATTTAAACTGCGAATTGTGCCGAGATACCATGCCAGTGTCTGATGGCCACCCAGCCCATATAAAGTGCTTGTGAGAAGAGCACATCTTCCAAAACTGCTCTCAGGACTGAAATTTAAGCTCCAGAGCAGGGTGTGACAGACCTTCACATCAAACTCTTCTTACTGGAAAAATCCCTCTGGCCAGTGTCTGACCCTGGTCAGGGAAAACAGGCTTAACTGGCCCAACAACTAACTAAAAGGAACCTCATGCCTCCACATTCATTGGGGGGGGGGGGGGAAGGAAAACTCCAGCCTCTTACCCTAAATTATCCTGCACCAATGAGCCTCCTGGTCTCTCATGTACGATGACTGGAAGTCCTGTTAAATGGCTTATAACTGCCTCAGTGGAATAGAGGCACAAGTCCAACAATAAAATGCTGGTGACTAAGACTCCAGCAACCACAACACTGACTTGGTCTTTGGCAGTAAGTATGGTCCTACTGCTGCCTCCAGTCCAACACTGGCGCTGCAACAGGCTGCGGCCTCAGTACTGGCAGCCCCAGTGGAACCAATAAACTCCTTGGCACCATCACCACCTCCCACACCAGCACAGACTTCAGAACCAGAACCCTTGGTTCAATGAAAACATACTGAGAAAAGAACAGCACACCTCTGTAAATAAATTTGATGCTTCTTCACTGGTGTCTCGCTTCTTCAGAACTGACAGATCACCATCTCACTTCTCTCGGGAGGGTAGGATATCCCCAATCCCTTTCTCATCTGAGGATGAAGTTGATGACACAGGTGCTACATGCTCATCTCAACCATCATCCCCATGGACCAGACACTAGAGACCTCATTAACATTATTGTGATTCTTCTCATTACCTGTGGTTTCAGACACCTTATTATGGGCCCCCACTGCCTTTCCCACACGACTGGCATAATTGGGAACCCTAGTCCCCATACTGTGGACATGACAGCAGGCCATCTACTTCAAAGGTATATAAACCTCTGACAAGACCAGCTCATATATGATCAGCTCAAGATGCTCAGGAGGTTATTGAGAAAGGTGAAATTTTGGAAACTACTTCCCCTCCTCATAAATCATCTTCCTCCCCAGATAAAACAATCAACCCTCTGCCTCCAGAAACAATTCCAAGACCTTTTTCAAATGATCACCGACTCTCTTGACATTCCAATGCAAAAGGTGGCAGAGTCTCAGCACAAATTTCTGAAAATCATGCAAAGACATCATTTGCAAGGATTGCATTCCCTCTGGATGATGCTTCTCTTGAACCAGCAATAAAAATTTGGCAGACACCTGCCACTATCCCTCCAGTGTGTAAGAGGGCCAAAAAAAAAAAAAAGTATATCCCAGCGAAGGATTCGTAGTACTTGTTTACTCATCCAACTCCCTAGTGGTCATGGCCACTAATCATACATCAAAACAGCATTTTAATAAATCCACCCCTCACAAAGAAGATAAAAAGAAGGCCCTCCTAGGCTGAAGGTTTTATACTTATTCCACACTACAACTTAGAGTTGCGAATTACTTGGCTCTTAATGGCTAACTACAATCACAGCAATTATATTAGATTATCAGACTTTGTTGAGTATATTCCAGAGACCATGAAACAATTCCTTTCCATATTCAGAGAAGGTCAGCTGATCTCCGAAATTGAACTTCAGGTGGCTCTTGATGTTACAGATACAGCAGCACAGATCATAGCAATTGGCATTGTCATCGATGATTTCCACTCCAGCAATTTACCCACACCATTACAGGTTGAAGACTTCCCATTTAACAAAAATAAGCTATTCTCAACCTAAATTTGAAAATATTGTGTTTTTTCTTTGTGGGATTCTGTGTGTTCTGATTTGTGGAATATGGCACATGTAACGTTGAGCCTGTGGAACTTCCTTAAAAAGTCGTGTCATCTGGGAGCTTCATGAGTGATCTAGGACAAGGGTAACAAAAGTTTCCTTGCTGCGGAGAGCTACCTTGAACCTTTCTTTGTATCCTCAAGTTAGATTGTTACAGTCTCATTGTGTTTGTCTTTCAGTAACTAACAGTGTTTAGTTTGTATAGTATGGGTTATCACAGCCTACATATCAACCTTGATTAGTCCCCATGCCATGAGTTCTGTTGGAAACTCCAAAAAATAGAATCTGCTGTGATAACTTGGCCTACAGATTTGCCCCAATTGTGGTTTGAGCAGCAAGTGAAAGTTCATGGAATTTAACAATACCTATAACAACAAATGTTTCTGCGAAAAGGTGAAAAAGTAAAAGACACAATTAGTCCAAACAAAAAAGCCTATTAATATACTTCAAGGACTGTGTCAGCATTATGACTAGTAAAGAAAAATTGCAGAGGACTAGATCAATGAACCAGAATTGGTGTGTTGGAAATTAGTCCTAATTGGTGATGGACAGAATAATCAAAAGAGGGGCTATTCCTCCTATTTCCTCCTAAAGAAGAGACTTTGGGAGAAAAATTGGCTAGTGGGGTAGCTTCACTGTCATGGGTACCCATCCTTTCCATCTCATGAGATCCTGAGCCTTCATCATCCCGATTCTTAGAAATGTCCTGATCAGACCAGGCCTCACAGAGGGAAAAAATGACATCACCACCTCCACTGGCTCCAGCTAAATCCAATACATGGCCAGAGATGTGAGAATTTGTTTGCCTCTTTTCTCTTTCCTTTGCTATATGGCTTATTTCCTATTTCTTTTTTTTTCTTCTGTCTAATAAGAGTTTGATTCAGCCAGCCAAGACTACAATAACTGTAAACAAAAAGGGGAAGCTAAAGCTAAAGGTAACATCCAGTGCTGATACTAGTACCCCAGGTTTTAGAATGGCTGATAAGACAATGTGCTATGCATGAGATTTTTCCAGCATTGAGATTGCAAGTTAGAGTAAACACTAGAGGCAGAAGCTCCATTTTCTGTCTTTTTCTATTATTTTCTGTATTGCATGGGTGCATGCATGTGTGCTGTTTTGTCTTCTAGGAAATGGTATTGACTTCAAAAACAACAGAAATAACAGCTCCAGACCATTTTATTAAATTTCTCTTCCCTGCTCCAAAAGTGTAATTATTACCATTTTAATACTTTCTAAGAGACTGTCAAAAAGGAGGGTTTCCTTGGAAATACTCTTCTAGTTAAAGAGAGAACAAGGGGTGGTGTTAAAATAAAACCATTACTTAATATCTTGCATTTCAAATGCTTTAACTGCTTTATTTTCCTTTATTTTTAATAAAAGGGTTAAAAAAATTTTAGTGTTATATTTGCCACGGTACTAGCAAATTGAGATCTCTGTATACAAGGGCTTGGCAACTTGTGGTCCATGTACCAAAAGAGGGATCCAGGATGAGTTTGAATGGCATGTAATCCTTGGTCGGAGCCACGCCACTCCCAGCACCAAGCAGCACTGCAGGCCCCACGCCCCTTGTCAACATAGCTCTACCTTTCCCTTCTCCCATGTGGGCTTGCCCCTGCCACAGATACCTCCCTTTGTTGGCGCTGCTGCTGCTCTGCCTCTGGACTCTGACTCCCTCCTCCTCCCCGCCCCCACCCCCACACACCCCAGTGCTCTATGCACCTTCCTAAAGGTTGCCTGCTGTGTATGAAACCTAAAATGTTTTGTCATTGTACAGAGACCAAGTTTTGTTAACATCTTTGGGTCACGAATACCATCTAAATGCATACAACAGCCACGCTCAAATTTTATCTGACATCAACTCATCCTCCTGGACATGCCCCCTCTTGTGCTATGACACTGCATCAGCAACTTGCCTCTTTCTTCAAGTGATGTCTTATGGGTGCTCTGCTTTAGGTGTAACATCCCTGCACTGATTCACGGAGTCTTCATAGTAGTAGTCTCAGAGCAGCGCTTGCGCAGAAGCTGTTTCACGGTGGCCTTGGCATAACTTTGGCGGGAGCACACCCCGCTCCCCTCAGTTCCTTTTCAACCGTCTCTGGCTGAACAATGGCATCCCTCTCCTCCATCTCTTCAGACTTCAAAATCTCTGTTATGAATAAAAAAATAGCATAGTTTAGCCATAGTTTCTCTCAAAATCCTCTTTATGTCTACTCTTTCCTTTAGAAAAAAAGATTTTTTATCTCTTCTTTCTTCCTTAAACCTCTGTTCCATCCATACTTTAAAAAAAAAAAGGGGGGGGGGGTCAAAAGAAGCATCAAGTAAGAGAATATGCCATCATCCTCTGGCTTTCAAAGACGTTCAAATGTAATGATGGAATGCCCATCTCTGACAGGCATTCACAGTGCATCTGCTGCTTGGGTGAATCACGCATCCCATGGAAATGCAGTCATTGCTCCAACTTGAGAGTGAGAGCTGAGAAGAACAAGGAGCTCCGATTAAAATTACTTCTGATGGAGAAATCTCTCCATCCTGCCTCCATCCCAGGTCCAGATTACCTGAGAGAGGAACCTAAGGACCATGAGAGACGGACATCCTCAGCCCGGGAGACTGCGACACCTAGAAAAGGTCACTCACTGCAAAGGAAATCTCGCAGACCTATCACCCCAGAAGCTTTAGGTTCCTCGGGTGACTCTCATGCCAATATTCCTTGGGCCTCTAAAGCAACCCGAGAGAACAACAGACCTCACCATACTAAGCATTCAGCACCAACAGAGTCCATCAAGTATTTGAGATGGGGGCCATTGAACCTGTTCCTCATGCCTTTAAACAGTTGGGATTTTACTTCTGAGACTTCGTGGTAAAGCAAAAAGCAGTGGCTGGATACAACTTTAGATCTGAGACCACTAAATAAATATGTCAGGTGACAAAAATTTAAAATGGTAACACTTGACACAATTATTCCTATGTTGCAAAAGGGGGAATGATTTTCAGCCTTCGACCTTAAGGATGCATATTTTCATATAATGATCCATCCTTCTCACAGGCATTTCCTAAGATTTACGATTGAGAGTCTTCATTTTCAGTACAAAGTCATGCCTTTTGGCCTTTCCACGTTCCCTGGGGCTTTTTTCTAAAGTCCTCGCATACGAACAGACACAAGAAATCAAGACTTACCCATACCTCACCGATTGTCTCATCAGAGCTTGCTCTCAAGAACAGAAAAGGAATTCTAAACTTTTCTTGTGGGTCTCTTCTACCAGCTGCACTGAGCACCTTCCTTTGCACATTTCCCTCAGTTTAATATACTTTATAGTTTAACAAGCTCTCAGATTTTAATTAACCCCTTGTCAGTCAATATGGGTCATGTACAACCCCTTATGTGACCTAGAAGATCCACATCCTCTACCAGAAGATGACCTTTCTATCAAGCATTTTGTTTCTAAGGAAAACCTTACTCCCTAAACAACAGGGGATATGCAGCCTCAAAGGTGGTAGCAGTCATGGTTTTCTTCTGTACTTGTTCCCTATAAAAATTGCAACAGTACAGAAGCAAGAGCCCTCACCTCACGCATTAGTTCAGCCCACAGCATTGACCTTGGAGCAACATTTTTGATGGGATTGTCAAGAGACAGGCACCCTTGCGTTTATCCTTAAGATCCTCTCTCTCCTTTTACAGAACCTAGTACAGGATTATTTCCAGTTGCTGGGTATTAGACATCATCTTGATGGTTATTCCATGTATGTCTGCATGAGGCCATGTCATTTTCATTTTCTTCTTCAGAGAGTCATTCCATACAAGTCCCATTAAAGGAAATGGACTCCTTTCTAAAAAAGAAACCATATAGGTGATACCACTGAAACACTAAGGGGATTTTATTCTTTCTAGTTTAAGGCAGAAGTGGTCAATAAATATTTCTGTTCTGTATTTGAAAAGAAGCAGGCTCTTATCCTTTGAGGATGATGAAATACTTTCAATTTCCTCAATAAACGAGGAAGATATTAAATGTCCATTTAGCAGAAATATTTTAAAATCATAGGCCTGGAAAACTTGAATGCAGCAATCCTAGAAGTTTGCTGAAAACATCTCTGGCCTGCTAATCTTATATTTTAATAAATCTTGTTGTAGAGCAAACTCTTGAAAGTTGGAAGAATGCTAATATTATGCCATTATTTAAAAATGGGAAGCAGGATGACCCAGGTCATATAGGCCAGTTAACCTGACATCAATCCTAAACAGACTAAGGAAGAAAAAAGTTGATACATGATTCAATTGATAAAGAATTAAATTAAGAATATTATTAATATAACTAGTCAACATGTTTTTATGGAAATTAGATCTTGTCGAACAAATTTGATTATATTCTTTGAGATTAAAGTTTGGTTGCTAAAGGTAACAGCATGGATGTTAATATACTTATTTTGGAAGTCATTTAACTTATTACTACTACATGATATTCTGATTGAAAAATTGGAATTACAATATTAGTAAATCATGTATTAAATCGATTACGAACAGGATGGCCAGTAGATATCCTGAAGGTATTATTAATGGGGATTCAAGATTGAACAGGTATATTTCTAATAAGGTTTTGCAGTATTTGGTGTTAGGCCTGAATCTACCAGTTGATCAATGGCCTGGAAGTAATTATAAAATCACTGCTGATAAAATTTGCTATTGATTCTATGGTTGAGAGAATGGTCAATTTTTAAATATTTATCAGCGTTCCTTTTTAATTATTTAAAGTGATCAAAACTGGCATGAAAACATTTTTATTGACTTCAAGTTGGTCAGTAGATATAGAGATGGAGTGAACTCACATTCTCTTACAAGGGGAAACATTGAAGGAGATTTTCCAACCAGTGAAAATTAATGAGTATTCCGTATTTGTTTTTTCTCCCCATAGCAAACTATGTAATGTCTTGGACAGATTGAATATAATTGCAGAAAGTGTAGTGAAGAAAACAGGATTCTTTGTAAATCGCCCTGATTCCTATTGCAGCATCTTGCGGCCAGATGAGAAGTATGTATTCAAACAAGAAAAGTGAGAGGGGAGGGGGAGGATGTGGGGATGTGTGCATAATTTTACACACACACACACACACACACACACACACACACACACACACACACACCATTTATGCACCTGAAATACTCTTAAATCCCTGTTATATGTAATCCCTGTAATGTGACCTTTTAAGGACTTGATTAATGTGACAATTACAATTGTATCCACTTAAAATGAGAAAACAGAGCAACCAAACAGATATAGTCTACGCTTATTGGCAATTGAACAAATGGAAAATATGCCTCTAATTGTGCCACTTGTATCTTCATAAATATGTGTACATGTGAAGTTTTGTGAAGATGGTGGTTCTCACCATAGAAACACTTCACAAAAGTAAGTCTGAAATGTTTATTTTCCTCCTTTATATGTAAACATTTCCTGCATTCTTGAAAGATATCACAAAATTTTTCATACTAAGAACCACTCCCTTTGCTGCTTCAGGGCATGTACTTCATGTTGTATTGCATACTTTATAACAGGCAGACAACATTTTTGGCCTGAGGGTCACATGTCATCTATGGCCACTCAAAGTGGGCCATAGGCTGTGGAGGGTAGGGAATGGGACTTGGAGGGGCCATGGCCAGCCCACCCTCCCCAGAACAAGGGGTGGAACTGGCTCTTCTCCGCCTCCCCAGTCAAGCAGCACTTCTCACTGTGGCCAGAGTACTACCACCGTGCCTTCTCCCTCTAAACTTCAGCTGCAGCTAGGAGGCAGAAGAAAGAGCAGCTGTGTTCTGGCCCCAGCGTGAGCTGCTGCTGCCTTTTTCCCTCCTCCTCCCCATCTAGCAGCAGCTTGCGAAGCACAGCTGCTGCTGCTTCTCCCTCCCAACTTCAGCTGAAGCTGGGAGAGAGATGGAAATGATGGCAGCACTCTGGCCCTGACTTGAGCTGCCGCTGCCACTCTCCCTCCACCTCCCAGATCCAGCACTGGCTCACACTGCTGCCAAGCTGCTGCTGGACCTGGGAGGGGAAGGAAGAGCAGCAGCTCACACCATGGCCAGAGTGCTGTCACCCCACTATCCTTTTTCCAGCTGCTGGAACTGTGAGAGAGATGGAAATGCAACAGCACTCTGATCCCAGTGCAAGCAGCTGCTCAAGCTGTGAAGGGAAAGGGACTGAAGTGAGCTGCTGCTCTCCCTCCCACTTCCAGATCCAGCAGCAGCTTAGGATTGGCGCAAGCTACTGCTGCACCTGAGAGAGGGAGGGAGAGCAGCAGCGGCAGCTCACACTGGGGCTAGAGGGCTGCCGCCACTCCTCTCTCCCAGCTTCAGCTGGAGCTGGGAGAAGGACCAAGTGGCAGGATTGCTTTGGCTGCTGTGGGAGCCCCTGCTGGAACTAAGGGTTTGAGGGTGAGGAGCAGCAGCTCATGGGCTGGATCCAGCCTGCAGGCCATAGTTTGTCTACCTCTGCTTTAAAACAAGGTACATAGTGTCTGAACATTTTGAATTTCAAGAAAGCCTTCTGCTAAGGGGTGAGAGGAAATATTTCCATCATCTAAACTTGCTAGTTTTGCTAGTTTTTAGTTTTGTGTGCATGATTGTAAGGAACTTAACTTTTAGTTGTAGAACTTTACAGATGTGATTTGATACACTGTTTCCCCACCTTGATGGGAATCTGTATTTTAATAAGTTATGTAACTTCCGTTTTGGCTTGGGGGTGGGGAGAAGCATATTGTACTCGGCTTTCCTGGATTAATTTGTTGGGAGCCTTGGCACACATTTATTGCAGTACTGGATTTCCTGCATTTCAAAGCTCACTGCAACAAATGTCTTACTGGAGATGTGTAGCTGCATGGTTTTTACCCATTTATGGGTATTTTCAGCCACTCAGATATCAGACAATTTTAAGCAGGTCATTAAATTCTTCCCTCAGTTTTACTGAACAGACCCATATGATGTATAATCCTTAAATTAAATAAACTTTGTAAAATATGATATTTTGTTTTCCTTCCAGATGGAACGAACTGGGGGGTTATGTTGTTCCCACTGGTCGTTTACAGGTATTGACATAATATTGATTTATTGTTGCAACAAAGATTTATTGATATAAATTAGTACTGTGTAGCTCTTTGGAAGTGTCCTGTCCTATCTACCAGAGATGCTGAAGGAAATATTATTTGTGATTCAGTAGATGACTTTCTTGAATCAGTACTTTACTAATATAAATATTTATATTATACTAGTGGTCAAAGGCCTGGTTGGATTTAGGTCAACACTGTCCTTAGATGGTCCTTAAAAAAAAAAAAAAAAAAAAAACCTTGTGCTGCTGGAAATATCTTCTTGCCAAATGAAATCAGAAATGTATTAAATTTTAAATGTGGCCATTTCTGAAACAAAAAGGTTAGTGCCATCAGTCTCGCTTAATGTTGCTGTCTTTTTAACATTAACAGCCACCTAAGGCAACACGTTACACAGTGTGTCACTTTTAATAATTTTTTTATTTTTTACTTTTTGTTTTACAATCAGAAGAAATGTACTGTTCAATACTGAAAAAATTGCATTGTTAAGCATTAAAATGTATAGCTGAGAGAGAAATAAATATGCCTCATTCTGATGATAGATTTATATACAAAAAAATAGATAGTAGGCATTCACGGCATGGGACCCACCTGCAGGGCACCTCCTGGTGGTGGTATTGAGGAATTCGCTCAAGTAGTCCCCCTACTGGTGGTCTGTGCTCCACCTCTTGCCACGCTGACTCCTCTGGTGAGTCTTTTGCTTGGATCTTAGCCCTCCGGCCAAACCTGCAAGCCCACTCCTTCCAGGGTGAAATCCAGATTGCCTCACTCCCAGCCACTAAATACAAGTCAATGGCCAGCCAATCTGTGCTGCTTCTGGCATGCTGGGGGACTGAGGAAGGACCTGGGCCTGCCCACTTCTTCAGGCCCTAGCCCAGGGACCCTAGGTGCCTCCACTGAGGCCTCCTCCTCCCTCCATTCACTACACAGCAGTCAATTCCCTGGGCCAATTTCCCTGCAGCTACCAGTCACCCACCGCTTCTCACCATGCTGGATTCCAACTGACATCTGCTCCTGGGTCCTTGCTGCTGGACTGCTACTCCAGCCAATGCTGCAGTCTGGCTCTGGCAGTCAGTCTCCAGGCCTTTGGCCCTTCTGGCTTCTCAATCCCTGGATGCTGGTCAGCTGACAGTGGGCACACTGGGAGCTCTCCAGGGTGCTGACTTCCACAACCCTCAGAGTGGGGAGCCCCCTTCTGCTTCTCCTTTTTTATACTGGCAGTCTAACCTCTGATTGGCTCCCTGCTTCTAGCAGCTGATTGGCTGCCACACACAGGTCCTCTTTAACCCTTTGTGCACCGTAGCAGGCCAACTGCACCACTGCAGTATTCAAAAGCATTCTTGTCTCCAAACTGTTGCATATTCCATGTATTATTATAGTTGCTAATGCAGATTTAAAAAAACAAAGGCAGGTTGATTAAAAAACTACTCTTTATGTATAATACAGTGAAAGAATTAACCCCCTTTTTGATTTTAAGTATGGATGTTGAGGCTGTATATTCTGTACACAAGATACAGTATTGATGAAGCACTGTTTCCTCTTACCTATGATTATTTATAGTGTTGTATTTTACATGAGCCAGGGAACAAATGCACAGTTCCATATTGATAGAACACCAAGGGTCTAATTTAAGGATAAACAGCTGGGTGAACCTAATTTTAATCTCTCTAAAAGAATGAAGAACATGCAAGCCATTTGAATGTTGCCTTGATTTATACAACCTTGAGCATTGCACGTCTCTCTGCTAGTAGTACATTAACAAAATAAAACATAAGGGTATCATTTGTATCAAAATATTACATGGTATTTATGCTTTCAGCCCTTTAGATCATAAAATACCAAGCCTTCAATGGGCATATGGAATTGAAAACACAGGTGGTGTTTAAAAAAGTATGCAGGTTGTAAACTTGAACAAAATTCGTATACCTCTGGCCCATGAATTGTCTTATGACCACAGCATGTTTTGTGGATTTTTGTTAATATTTCAGTTTTACTAGCAAGGCTTAAAAATGGGAAGATAATTTTTGCATTGCAGTGGCACCCAGCATTCTTTGCAGTAAATCAAAAGTGTATTTGTGAGGGGGAAAGAAGAGTTTAATATTTTAGAGAGTTGATAAAAGGGAGAGCATTGAGGGTTTTGCAGCCTGGCTGTACCATAGACAATTGCAGCTTAAAATATTTAAGATCTTGATTAATTCACACTTGATTTTGAGTTAACATATAATTAAATAATTGAGATTTGATAGTGTTCTGTGGGAACCAGGAGAAATTCCCTAGTGGACTAGCCATGAGTATAATGGTTTGAGGACCGATGGAAACATTTCACGTTTATTCTTATTTCTTTCCTAGACCGGTGTTCTTCGAACCAATTGTGTTGATTGTTTAGATCGCACTAACACAGCACAGTTCATGGTGGGGAAGTGTGCTCTGGCTTATCAACTCTATTCTTTGGGGTTGATTGATAAACCCAATCTGCAATTTGACACGGATGCTGTTAGGTAAGATGTTTCACTGTTAGTAAAATACAGTATCTCTTTTTTCCCCCTGGCATTAGTTTTATAAACAGTTATCTTTCTGTGGCTTTTTATATTTTGATGCTTCTATAATTTTTTTCAAATAAAAATACTTGTATTAAATTCAAATAAATTTTCAGATTGTTGTTCAGATTATTTTGCAGCTAATTAATGAAAATATCAATTCGTCCCTCTATATGATATTTAACACAGAAATCAATGTACCTTCAAGATTGCCTTTATTGGGTTAGTATAATTATTAGGCTTCTTTCAGATTAACAAAATAGAGCAGCTCTCCTTTGATGCTTTAACTTAAAACTTGAAAACTCTACCTTTTAAATAAATATCATAAAAGTAAATTAAACTTTATTATAAAGATTTTAATTTTTGCTTTGCAGTTTGCCTGTAAAATTAACTAAGCATGACTTTTTTTTTTTTGCCAGACGTCCCCAGTAACCAAAAATACAATGCAAAAATACACTTTAACTTATTTTTCTTCATTTTCTTCTCAATGGTATCTTTGTGAGGGGGTGTGTGTGTGTGTGTGCGCGCTCGTGTGCGTACGTACTGTACTGGAAAGGTTTAAAAACATGCATCCTTCTGCAGGATGATACCAAGTATTCTCCTTCAAACATTTTCAGATACACACTTGTGCTCTTAGTATAAAGGCTCAATACCTATGACCACCCCACCACTTATCCCCAAGTGTCAGTGGACATTTACTGTGTGTGTTCACTGTAAAAGTCTTATGCCAAATATTGAATATTCAAGGTTGGGCTACCTTTTGCCCAATTACAAAGATTTAGCCTACTTCTGAGTCTTTTTCCTAGGACTACCAAGGTGAAGAGGGTACCCTTGTGGAGTTACTTTATACATGACTATTTAAAGTTGTCTTTTCTCCTATAAGCCAAAATGGTCCACTGGCCATCTCCCTAGTCTATTATTCATGTTTTCTTCTGGGCACTATCAGGATATATATTCTCATTTAATATATATTTAGGTATCTTATGTATTTTAACTAATGCGCGAGTATAGGTTTGTCTTTATAGCCAGATCCTGAAGTGGTTACTCTACAGTGGCAGAATTTTCACTAAAAAGAAGGAGTTGTGTGGCACTTAAAGACTAACAGATTTATTTTTTGCATGAGCTTTCGTGGGAGTAAATCCCACTTTGTCAGATGCTTCGGTCTTCCACGAAGGCTCATGCGAAAAATGAATCTGTTTAGTTTTTAAGTGCCACATGACTCCTTGGGGTTTTTTTTTGCTGAACTTGACTAACACAGCTATCCCTTTGGAAATTGACAGGTATTTCCAATGACATGATTATTTGTGTAAATATTGCAAAATTGGACTGGAATGTACGATAACAATGTTTTAAACTTCAGTGTGATTAGGCTAGTGATAATTTTTTTATATTAGCTTAGTTTTCATAAATTAGCAGTGATGTATTGGAGAAAAAAATTAAAAAGGGAAGGAAAAATCTAGGTGTCTCGAGTTGCACAGTAGTTATTTGAAATGGATTATTTAAAGTTTTAATATTTGGGGAAAATACTTCAAAGTTTCTATTTCTCGATGTTTTGTAATTAAATTTTAATGTTTTGTAATTCTGAGATGATTAATTTCACTCTGTTAAAATCTATTCATTTGTTAAAATATTTACAAATATATATTTACTTAGCCGCCTTATACCTTTCATATATAGTACCGGGGGTTGCCAAACTTGTGGAACTCAAGAGCCACACAGGTTGATTATTAAACCTTCAAGAGCTGCACTGGGGCATATAGCCATATATTTTTACCTACTAAATTGATTTGCTGATGTTCTTCTGTGAGCCACACTTTTTCATCCAAGAGCCACATGTGGCTCTCGAGCCACAGTTTAGCCACTCCTGAATTTTTATATACAGTGGTTCCTTGTGTATATACATGTGTACAATAAATTCTTTGTCTTGATAATGCTAATATCTGAATTGGGCAGTAGGAGGAGGTTATTATAAGTGTTTGCTGCTTTGATCTTTGAGGGAGTCTTCCAGACCCAAAGCAGATGTAGAGTTAGTTGCTCAGTACGTGCCTAATCTGTTTAAGGGCATGTTGCAGAAGAACTCTGAATTTCTCTTGCAGTAGTTGCCACCACATTACTCTTCATCAGGTACATTAACATTTTGGAAAAAAGACACCTGCTTTTCTTGTTAAGAGGTATGACACTCATTACATTAACCTAAATAATTGATTTGGACACAGAACCCTTCCACCTGCTTACTTTTTAAGTCTTAAAACATAAAAGTAAATAAGGCATAAAGTACAGAGTAGAGAAGCATTCACTTTCCAGAAGGGTTGACAATTCTCAGATATTTTGGTTTTACTGGTTTAGATTGTTTGAGGAGCTGTATGAAGATCATGGAGACACACTTTCTCTGCAGTATGGTGGTTCTCAACTTGTTCATCGAGTAAAAACCTACAGGAAGATAGCACCATGGACCCAGCATTCCAAAGATATTATGCAGACATTGTCAAGATATTACAGTAACGCTTTTTCAGGTAAATGGAGTTCTTTTATAGGTTTTCTTTTAAGTCATTATATAAACAGCAGAATATACATAACTAACTCATTTTTTCTCCATTACTAATCATTGTCTGTCATCAGTCTGTCTCTGCAAATTTAAGAAAGTATTTAAAAAGAGCCCTTTTAAAACTGCTCATTACTTTGATCATTGAATTTCTTTTACTGATGAGTTTCTGGATCTATTTCTGTTGAGAGAGACAAGCTTTAGAGTGCCACAGAGCTCCTCTTCAGGTCTGGGAAAAGTATTCAAAGCTAAATGCAAGATGAACTAGTTATTTAGCATAAGTAGATAAACCTATTCTAATTGGCTATTCAAGGTATATGATAATACACATTCAGTGTTTTAAGTTCAATTTTTTTCCCCATTATCCTCTCTATTTTACATTAGGAAACAATAGAGTAAATAATTAAGTGATGTTCCAAAGGGGCAGCCATGTTAGTCTAGTAAAGCAAAAAACGCAAGGAGTCTTATGGCATTTAAAGACTAACATTTATTTATCGCATGAGCTTTTGTGGGAGAATATCCCACTTTGTCATTGGGCTTGTTACTGATGGTAACCTGATGTATTTTCTGATTTGTTTTCCATTCTTCAATGGAATTTAAATGCTGAATTCTCTAGCCAGTGTCTTGTGTTTTCCATCTGAGAATCTTGTATTTGTTTGTTTTTCAAATATAATGAATTATGCCCACTATGACCCTCTGTGTTAGAGTATGTCAGGATTATTTCTGCTGACGGATGAGGAAACAGAGGCTTAGAGACATTTAATGACGCCTGAAGTCGCATGGCAAGGCAGTTTCAGAACCAGAATTAGAAACTGCCAGCTCATTACTAGTCTCATGCCTAACCCATTAGATCACAGTGTCATTTAACTTTGTCTGTTTGTCCGTTTGTAGATATGTGATCAGAACAGTAATTGACAGTTGCATAGCATTTTTTTATCCATAGTCCTCAAAGCCCTTGGAGAAAGGATTACTAACAGTGTTGTACAGATGAAATAGATAAGACATAAATTGGATAAGTGAAATCCCTCGAGATGCTCAGGTCTAGTAGACAAAGCATGTGCTTACAAGCAGATGATTGGGGTTGCATTCTTAATTTCAATAGCTTCTTGTTCTGTTCGTCAGCTTTTCTTTGCCTCATTTCCCGTATTGTCAAAATGGAAATAGTGATTGATGTCTTCTCAAATGTGGGTATTTAGGCCTAAACAAAGTTCCCAGAGTATTAAGGTAGGCCAGTGGCAAAGGTGAGACTAAAACTCAAAAATGAGTCAGTTGAATTTTCTGTAACTTAAACAAAAATCTGCCTTTAGACAGGAGCCAACATAAATTCCTTTTATGTTAAATTTTTCTCGTAACAGGTTTGAAGTATCAGGAAATGTGGAAGGTCATAGGGAAAGTTGGAACTCAGCTCTTTAACCACAGCAATTGCTGCTACTTCTGACATGCATTTTGGCTAGTTGAATGCTATCCTGTTTTCCTTTTAACTGTTGGTAGAGAAGTTGGAAGAGCCCATTCTAGTTGTTATTTCTAACTTTTTATGCTTTTCTTATGAAAAGGTAGGTAGCACTGTAGACTTTAATGTTAGAGTTACAACATGTCTGATATGTTCATGAAATCTAAAGTGATCTGTTTATCTACATATGGGGCTGCACATAAAAAGCTGCCTTTTAATTATGTATGAAATCAAGCTAACTATTATGCTTTTCCAGTCCTGTGGTGTTATAGTACCAGTTGTGCTGAATCTCTCATGACTTAATAATTTGTGATAGAAATTCAGTTGGAAACACAGATTGAGAGCACTGGATTATTTTAGACTTAATCAATCAAATGGCCCCTTCAGATGATAGGAGCCCCCCTGCCAAACAACTTAACAATGTGGTAGAATACACACACACAATATATATCTTTTGAAGATCAATGTAGGATCTTCCTATTTGCTATACATAATTTCAGAAACCAGTGCTAACAGTAAAAGGGAATAAAGTTGTTTGTTTTTTTTTTCATTTGTGCTTCCCTGTACATTGATTTGTGGCAAAAGCAACACATTTTTTACTGTTGGATTTGTCATAACAGCTGAGGAAGTTGGTCCATAAAGCCTAGTACCAATGTTTCAAAGGAAGGCAAAACCTACCTTGTATTTAATAATTTATCATATAAATTGTTAAGTAATATTAGCCTACATTCCAAAACACCTTTTCAGTAGAACATAATAAATTGTATTTTATCATCTTTCATTTAAGGGGTAAGATACTGAATTAGCTAAATAAATCCGGTAAAATGAGGTACGTTTATTTCAATGTGCTTGACAGATCGAACAATGATTAATGTAAAGAAAGCTAATCTGTACACAGAGGGCTTTTTAAAAAAATTGTTAAAATGTGTAAGCTGTTGCTCTTACAAAGTCACGTTTTGTTCTAGAGCACTATCCTTTATATTATTATGTTAAACATGAGTAATACGGTGTTTGGGGTTTTATTTAACACTTTTGTTCACACTAATAGCTGCTCAACAAGAATAAATGGGTCTTGTATAGTATGTGTTCCTGTATTTGGCGTTTTAACTCTCCCGTTTTTGTTTTGTTTTTTAAAAAGGTTGCTGTATCATTCCGGTTTATTTCAAAACTTTTTATTGGGTCTCACAGGGGCTGATAATCCTCCTCATTCTCTAGCTATCTGTGCATTAAGTCTTAGAAGACTGACTATTCTGCAGAGAGAAGACAGCCTGCAACCTAAAGGGACCTACTGTATGCATGAAATATCAGTGTGTATAAATACTAGTATTCCTAAATTGAATCTGTTAAGGAAATAGGGGATATGGTAAGAAGCAAGGAAACATGTAAAAGGAGCATGTTGAGAGTGAGGGCTCAGTGAGTGGACATGGGCGTAGACTAGAGAATCCTGGAGGAATGTGAGCAAGGATATAGAAAGGAGTTGTGTGGAGGAGAAATGGGGAGAAAAATGAGGGTGATGAATGAAGGAGGATATTTGTAAATTGGTGAGGATTCAGAGAAGTGCCACAAGAATGATTAAAACAAACAAGGAGTCCTGTGGCACTTCTAAATACTAACAAATGTATTTATTGCATGCACTTTCGTGAAAGAAAATCAGATGAAGTGGGTTTTTATCTTATGAAATCTCATACAATAAATAAATAATAAATAAAGGACTCCTTGTTTGTTTTGCTTAACTAGACTAACACGGCTACCCCTTTGGAACCTGTAAAGAATGATTAAAGCATTGGAAAATATGCATAACATCTATTTGTATAAGTTTTGGTTGATTTTTCCCTAACTGAATTAAAATTGTATTATGAACAAATTTAATGATAGAAGACCATTTTACATTCAAAAAGTTAAAGCTTTATTACCATTAAAACCATGGTTCTGAATCTTTCCAGACAACTGTATACCTTTCAGGAGTCTGATTTGTCTTGCGTGCTCAAGTGTCATCTCACTTAAAAACTGCTTACTTACAAAATGAGACATAAAATACAAAAGTATTACAGCACACTGTTACAGAAGAATTGTCTAGTATCTCATTTTGTCTGTGTGAAATTTTAGTTTGTACTAATTTTGTTAGTGCTTCTTATGTAGCCTGTTATAAAATAGGGCAGATATCTAGATGAGTTGTTGTGCCTCCCTGGAAGACCTCTTCATATGCCAGGGGTACTCATACCTGATGGTTGGGATCCACTGAGTTGAAACATAGATTGTCAACATCGCATGTCACAATATGCAAAATAAATATCCTTAAATTAAAAGTTGCTTTTTTCTTACTTTGCCTATCAGTACATCTCAATATTGATGGAAATGTTTTTCCATCTGTTTGTGTGTGTACAGTGAAATCAATATTTACCGACAGTCTAATCTGTCCAAAGCCTATTTATAGTGAGAGACGCAAGAAGCTCAATCTGTTTGTTGTAATAAAGAGAAGGTTAAGGGGTGACTTGAACATAGTCTAAAAGTATCTTCATGGTAACAGAAACTGTATCATGAGCTTTAGCAGACAAAGCTATAACATGATCCGGTAGCTGGAGGCTGAAGCTAAACAAATTCAGACTGAATGTTAGTTTGTAAATTCTGGACAGTGAAAGTATTTAGCTGTTGGAAAAACTTACTTAGGGTTGTGATGGATTCTCCATCACCGCAAGTCTTTAAATCAAGATTGGATACTTTTTCCAATAGGTATGCTCTAGTTCAAAGGGCATCAGTTGAGGAACATCTTGCAGCCTTTGCTATGCAGGAATAAAACTAGATAAACACATGGTCTCTTCTGGCTTTATAATCTCTGAATGTATGAAAGCAGAGGAGAGAGAAACTGTGCCTGTGAATTATCAGAGTTCCTCCTCTTGCTTTTTTCATTCCTAACTGCAAGGGCATCATTGGCGCCGGGCACATGGGGCCAGTGCCCCAGGTCTGGTGGGGCCTGCCTCTCCCGGTCTCCAGCCCGATCAGGCCGGCGATCTGGGGCCCAGCCGCCCGCGGCAGCCCCATCCCCAGCCACGAATCTGGGGCTCAGCCGCCCGTGGCCGCGGATGACACTCCTGGCCCTGTCCCCAGCCAGGGATCCGTGGCTCAGCTGTTCACAGTCGCTTGCAGCCCCATCCCTGGCCAGGGGCGTGGCCTGTGACTGGGGGCGTGGCCTCCTGGCAGGGGGCATGGCCTGGACTGGTGCCCCGGGTGCCTCCGTGGGGCAGCAACGCCCCTGCCTAACTGATAGGACACACCTTATTAGTTTCTTGTACTTTCAACACACAAGCCTCCAGTCTCTGTTCACCTTCTCCTGAGCACCACCAATAGTCTCCTAAAATCTCATGCCTCTCCCACAACCCTGCCTCCACCAAACTTCCACACACTGCTCTGGTCACACCTTTCTTGCTGCTCCCTCCCCCCATTTCACAGCTACTTGCCAATCTCTTGACTCTCCATGAAGATGTTTCATGTTGCAGGGAAGGGAGCAGGTGTGTTTGGGATATAGCAAGCCAACTGAGTTGGTAAGTTTTCATTGACTAGTTGATTGATGGTGTCCGAGTTGCCTGGAGCCCAGGTTAAGGCATCAGCACTTGATAGATTCTCCCACCACTGCTTTGCACACAGTAATGCACCAAGGCATTAGAGTCATGGATATCCCTTCTCCATTGTGCCTTTTTCCTCAGTGCAGCCAATGGTACCTGGCACCGCACAGATCAGCTGGGCATCTCCAGGACAGGCTAAGCCAGCTATCTGCAGCACCAATAAGTATCTCCACCAGTTCCAGTGCCATCTCCACATGATATTGGTCCCTCATCTCCCTGAACCAAGCTGACACTGGCAGCTACTCTTTCCTGCCTAGCCCTAGTCGCCCCCCCCCACCTCACCAAGGAGCCCCCTTTGCCTTCATCCTCTTTCCTCCCCACTCCAGAAAGTTTGTTTCTATGCTCCATGAAATCCACCAAATGTGTCTTTCAGATCAGTGAGACGCTACATTCCACTCAAGCATCTGGTGACCAGATTACTACTCCTTCCCTTCTGTGAAGGTAGAACCCAACAATCCAACACCGTATCTCTCACCTTGGAAGCAGGAGATCATTCTGTCCCCTTCTGTCACATCATACCATGAGAGAAATTTTTGGGAGTACCCCTGCTGTCTGGGACATCCACAGCTTGGGAAGTGAGGGTCAGTCTGCTAGGCAGTAAGCAGTGGCAGTTTTGAGTGGGTCAGGGTTCTGGATTCACCACCCAAGTCACAATGTGTGCATTTTTTTCTGTGAACATACAGTGCATTAATACAGTCCAGCAGTGCCCACACAGGGCTATTAAAATGGAACTCAGTGCCTTTTGTTTGCGTAGTGAATTGAACACTCCAAAACCCACTGACAAAATGAGTCAAAACCACCAAAGAAGCATGCCAAAATGTTCCAGAGTGCTTGTGAATAAGTGAGAATATGGCCAAAACCACAGACCAAAATACCTATAAAGGGAGCATTTAAAAACTGTTCTGCTACAGGTTAGTAAATATTATATTAAACATGTTTTAAAATGTCCAATGTCCTCTGAAAAGTTTAAATTCAAGCACTGAAGTGTGAAACAATGGTCTTTTAGTCTTGTTTTATGTGCAGTTTTCATAACTATGGTCATGCTACTCATATTTTTGTGAGCATAAACAAGAGAACATCACAGTATACCTCTTCTCTTGCAGACGCTGACAGGCAAGACTCGATTAACCTATTTTTGGGAGTATTCCAGCCTGCAGAAGGAAAACCTCATCTTTGGGAACTTCCTACAGACTTTTACTTACATCACAAGAACACTATGAATCTTTCACAGGCAAGACGAAGGTATTTTGTAGCTCCCCATTATTGTTCACTTTCATAATATATTTTAAAAATTTAAGAAAACTTTACATTGAATTTGAACAACTGTCTCTGATGAAATACATTTTTCTTTTGCAAGGTAAGCAGATAAATCACTCTGTCTCTCAGATCAGTTATTTGAAACATACATTATTACCACATTTTAAATATTTGTAAAAGCATTGATCATTGGTTATCTATTTTTATGAAATGTGATATTTTGTTTTGATGAATTGCTTCCATCTGGTGGAATTTCATATGAATGAAGCTTGAAATATTAAATGATCTACTGTTTTACTGAAATGAAGTTACCAGAATTTGATTAATTTGTAGGTGGAAGTGTTTCTATTCATTTTTAGCTGGTCATATTTATTGATTTAGTGATTGGTTGATTGTCATTCTTTTTTCTGCGAGAGATGGTGGACATTACAGGCTATCATGTAGATGATTTGCAACATCTCATGACTAAATAGTCCAATCTGATATTTGCATGATCTTTTGTAGTTATTGCTGCAAATATACATGTCTTGGTTAGGAGCTGCTTGCTTCCTACAAGCTCTTTCCTCTTTAAGCATCAGGAGCTGACTTTGATGTCCTATGGAGATGATGGTGCCACTTGTTATAACTGCTTACCAAGGCTTCCCATCAGTCAGATTCAATTCCAGATTCCTGCATATCTCATGTGCATATGTCTTTATAGAAAAACTTGGGATATCCTGTTATTCCTTAGGTATGCTTCCATCTTCCCATGTGCTGAAATGACCCAGCCAGCACAGTTGTCTTTCCTTGAGTAGGACTATCATATTTTGTGCATTTGCTGTTGAAGAACCTGTGTATTGATAACTTTGTTACCATTTGATGTTAAGTGTATGGCATAAATGGGAACTGTTTAACTTTTTCTCTTGGTGAGCGTAAATGTTGTGTGTTTTCTAACAATACATGAGTGCTGTGGACATAAGCTGGATACATGAACATTGTGGTCTTGTTAGTAATTTTTGAGTTGTTCTATGTTCTTTTCATTAGTCATCTAAAGGTGATGGCAGCCATTCCAATACAAAGAATTAGTTCTTCATCCAGTGAGATCTTGACAGTTACTATAGAACCTGAAAGAGCTAAACTTTTGTACTACTTCTTGCTGATCTACATTTAAGGTGATTAAAGGATCTTGTGGAACCCCATGTCCTAATGCAACAGTTTTCTTAATGCTGATGGTAGGAGCAAATGCCTGACAAGCACTTGAAAAGCAGTCCGTGAAATGTTGTGGTAGATCATCATCTTGGACTATATGGACAGCATCACCAGTAAATAGAAGTTCCCTGATAAGCACTTTTGTTTTCTTTTTACTTTAGTCTTTGCCTTTGTGAGAGACTGGAGAGTTTCCTACCTGATTCTGTGTTGAGAGACGTCCCATCAGTAGTAATATATTTTGAAATAGGATAATCAGCATTCATTTTTTTCTGGGATGCAATCAGTTTTCAAGAGTGCATGCTAAGGAAATGTAGACCATAAAAACAGTATTTTTATTTTGTACCCACCTTCAAACCCCAGCCTGAACTAGTCCGGTTTGTAAATTATATCAGACTAGTTCAATTTGCCACCCAGTTATAGTTTGTGCATTGTGGTTTATTAGCAATAATAAAGCCAAAGAACTTGATATGAGCAATGATTTTTTGAAGATAACTTCAGCACGTTAAGTGACTCTTCTTGGGATTCATAATGAGTGACTGCCTTCCTGCATAACACATTATAAAAGGAGAGAGCCCCAGACCATTGGAGGCTGGCTGGGAGAGGAAGCAGGCTTTCAGCGCCCTCTCATTGCAGAAGAGAAGCCTGGCTGAGGCCAAGAATTGAAGAAAGCTTCCGCAGTGGATGGTAGGTCTGGTCCTGGATGATTGTAAAGTTTGGTTGCCAGCAACTAGCTTAAGTTTGCATGAGCAAATGGCTTGGAATCATGTTTTTTAGGTACACTGGAGAGCCTGGGAGGTGCAGAGTCTGCCAAAGACTCAGCATAGAACAGGCAGAAGAGTAGTTTTTTTTTCCGTTTTGGGCTTTAGGTGCTGGAGAAATGGTGGAACTGTTGTTACGTAACTTAGCTGGAGCGCTAAATCACTTCACTCTAGAAGGTGATGGAGTCAGGAAGATCAGTGGAAGACCTGGAGGGAAATAGAGGAAGAGTCATTGCTGCACAATTTCATAAAATAAATGGGTAAATAGTGTGGTGTCTAGCCACAGGGGATCTAACCATAACAGGTTCCTTGGCCACAATGGCAATAAAATAACAAAAATGATGAAAAATATTATGTTTGGGGCCATTTCCTGTTCTATAGAAGGAACCTATGGAAATGTAGCTGGTTAAATTATCATAGAAATAATAGAGCTTCTGTTTAGGTTTTTCTGGATGTGCTAGTGATTAGCATTAAAACATCTTTCCGCTTCCCAGACCTTTGACCTTTCTTTTTCAGAAATAAAAAAATCATAGTAAATTATATACACCATCGCTTGACTCACAGAGGGAAAACAGTATGAAAGAAGTCTGACATAATGGAAATGGGGCTCTTCCACTGTCATCTGGCTTATCATGATTGCCAGCAACAAGACAGTGTTTGGATAAGGTCAGTTCTTGAGGAACAGCTTTTTGAAGCTGAATTCAACAAAAATAGAGGTGATGCTGGTGGCCAGAGGAAAGCATCTTGAAGAGCTTGCAGTCTTTGTTGGTTGAAGATATATAATTAAAATCGATCAAGTCACTCTCTGTAATCTAGGAATTCACTTGAATTCCTTTGACCTGAAGTCCTCAAATAGTAGCATCTCTGAGTAGTGATTTCTATCATCTTTACTTGTCTGGGATGGTGGTTTTCAAACTTAGGGTCGGGAGCGAGTACTGGGTCACAGATCCACAGGCACTAGGTTGAGGCACCCCCTGCTGCTGCTGCTGAAAGACTGGCGTGCATTGCTTAAAGATGTAATTGTTGGGTCGTGGACATAAATGATTTTTTAAAACTCGGGCCCAAGAATCATAGAATCATAGGGTTGGAAGGGACCTCATAGGTCATCTAGTCCAACCCCCTGCCAGAGGCAGGACCACTCCCACTAACCCATCCCAGTCATGGTTTTTTCCAGCTGGGCCTTAAACACCTCCAAAGATGGAGATTCCACCACCTCCCTCAGCAGCTCATTCCAATGCTTCACCACTCGCCTAGTAAAAAAGTTTTTTCTGATATCCAGCCTTGACCTCCCTAACCGCAACTTGAGACCATTGCTCCTCGTTCTGTCCTCTGTTATTACTGAGAACAGTCGAGCTCCATCTTCCCTGGAGCATCCCTTCAAATAGTTGAAGGTTGCTATCAAATCCCCCCTCAATCTTCTCTTCTGCAGACTAAATAAGCCTAATACTTTCAGTCTTTCCTCATAGGGCTTGTGCTCCAGCACTTTAATCATTTTGGTTGCCATCCTCTGAACTCTCTCTAGCATGTCCCTGTCCTTTATGTAGTGGGGAGCCCAAAACTGAACACAGTATTCTAGATGTGGCCTCACCAGTGCAGAATAGAGGGGAATGATCACATCCCTTGATCTGCTGGTAATACTTCTTTTGATGCAGCCCAGTATGCCATTGGCCTTTTTGGCAGCAAGAGCACACTGCTGACTCATATCTAGCTTCCCATCCACCATGACCCCCAGGTCCTTTTCTACACTGCTACTACTTAGCTGAATGTTCCCCAGCCTGTAGCAGTGCATGGGGTTTTTCCATCCCAAGTGTAGGATTTTACACTTGTCCTTATTGAACCTCATAAGATTTCTATTGGCCCACTGTTCCAATTGATCTAGGTCTCCCTGAATCCTATCCTTGCCCTCCAACGTGTGTACTGTTCCCCCCAGCTTGGTGTCATCCGCAGACTTACTGAGAATGCTGTCTATTCCATCATCCAGATCATTGATGAAAATGTTGAACAGAACTAGCCCCAGGACCGACCCCTGGGGCACACCACTCGTGACTGGTTGCCAGCTAGACAAGGAACCATTGATTCCTACACGCTGAAACGGTTGATCTAGCCAGTTTTCTATCCACCTTATAGTCCACCTATCCAACCCATACTTCTTTAATTTGCCAGTGAGAATGCTGTGGGAAACTGTATCAAAAGCCTTGTTAAAATCAAGGTATATCACATCAACAGTTCTTCCTGCATCCAGAAAACCAGTCATCTGATCATAGAAGGAAATGAGATTGGTCAGGCACGATTTACCCTTGGTAAATCCATGCTGACTGTTCCTGATCACTTTATTTTCCTCTAAGTGTTTTAGGATGGATTCTTTGAGAACCTGCTCCATAATTTTTCCAGGGATTGAGGTGAGGCTTACTGGTCTGTAATTCCCTGGATCCTCCTTTTTCCCTTTCTTAAAAATAGGCACAACATTTGCTTTTTTCCAGTCCTCTGGCACCTCCCCCATTCTCCATGAGTTTTGAAAGATAATGGATAGCGGTGCTGCTATCTCATCGGCCAATTCCCTTAGCATCCTTGGATGCAGTTCATCCAGCCCCATGGACTTGTGCACATCCAGCTTCCTTAAGCAGTCCCTAACGTGACCTTCTGTCACCAAGGGCCTCTCTTCTTCTCTCCAATCTGCCACACCCATGGTAGTGGGCTGGGAGCTGACCCTGCCTGTGAAAACTGAAGCAAAAAATGCATTGAGCACTTCAGCTTTTCCCTCATCCTCTGTCACGAGGATGCCTGCCCCATTCAGCAAGGGACCTACACCATCCCTGATCCTCTTCTTGTTATTAACATACTTGTAGAACCCCTTCTTGTTATCCTTTACATCCCTCGCTAGCCGCAACTCCATTTGCCCTTTGGCCTTTCTGATTTTATCCCTGCAGTCCGTAGCAATATCTTTATATGCCTCCTTGGTCATCTGACCAAGCTTCCACTTCCTGTAAGCTTCCTTTTTATGTTTAAGCTCAGAGCAGAGTTCTCTGCTAAGCCATTCTGGCTGCCTCACATGTTTGGTGTTCTTTCTCCTAATTGGAATGGCAACTTCCTGTGCCCTTAGCAGGGTTTCTTTAAAATATAACCAACTCTCTTGGACTCCTTTCCCCTTCAGATTAGCTTCCCAAGGGATCCTGCCCATCAGTTCCCTGAGGGAGCCAAAATCTGCTTTTTTGAAGTCCAGGGTTTGTGTTTTGCTTCTTTCTTTCCTTCCTTTAATCAGCATCCTGAACTCAACCATGTCATGGTCACTACTGCCTAGCTTGCCATTTACCTCTGCCTTCCTGATCAATTCTTCCCTGTTTGTGAGCAGCAGGTTGAGAGGTGCAAGGCCCCTAGTTGGTTCCTCTAGCATTTGTACTAGAAAGTTGTCCCCAACACACTCTAAAAACTTCCTGGATTGCCCATGCACTGCTGTATTGGCCTCCCAGCAGATGTCAGGGTAATTGAAGTCCCCCATGAGCACCAGGGCTTGTGATCTAGAAGCTTCTGCTAGTTGTCCATAGAACACCTCATCCACCTCCTGCTTCTGGTGTGGAAAAGGTTTGAAAACAACTGGTCTAGGACACTCCTTTGCATTCTGGCAGATGAAGACTTGAGCTTAGTTATTTATGCCTTTGTCACCTCTCAGCTGGATTACAGCAGTGCAGTATGCCTGGTAATGAAGGTTTTAGTACTCTGACCAATACAGCAATACAACGGTACATCATCTCAGCAGCACAGACTACCATGAACATCGTCCTCAACTCTTTTGACATTGGCTTACTGCAGAATTGTGAGTCAAGTTCAAGGTCTTTGTCTTTATTTTTAAAGTGCTGCTTGACCTGGCTCTATGGTACCTAAAAGATCACAGTCAACGATTATGCTTCTATGGTGCAATGGAATTCTCAACAATAAAAGTAAAGCTTGTCTGTCCAGGAGACAGAAATTTCTATGGGTACAGTCTCAGACTGTAGAAACTAATGAATATCTTGAACCTCACCACTTTCTGCTACAAAGCATATTTCTTTGAATTTGCCTTCTCTAACATAAGCATATAATAGTATATTGATATAAAGGCAGTCAGTGGTTTACTGATTATTTTTCATTTGTTCGTCCACATCCCAAATTTCTACTCAAAGTCATAACATCTTTTCATTTGATCCAACTGATACACTTCCACGACTTCCTTCCCAGACCACATAGTAATCAGTGTGATGCAGCCCTCTCTTCACTGGACATAAAGCATGCAAAATCATTCTACTTGGGTAGAACTAGGCCACTTGGAACATGACCGCATCTGTTCGTAACTACCACTGAGAAGTCCGAGGATGATACTATATCAAAATAGTGACTCTGTAAATGAATTTCAGAATGCATACACCTCTCATATGAACTCCATAATGAAAAATCTCCTACTTTGATAAGAACACACTCCACAGATCACTGTCAATCTCCTTGCATTTGTTAACAATAGACTTGTCTATACTGAAATAGCTGTGACGGTTTCCATGGATCAATGCAGTGGGATCGATTGAGTGGCCAGTGGAGACCTGCTCAGTTGATCCCGGAAGTGCTCTCCATTCAGTACAGTAACCCTGCCCCCGGAAAGAGTAGCGCTGTGTCGAACAGAGAGCATTTCTCATTGGCACAGCCCAGTGAAGGAGCTACAGTAAGTGAGGGTAAGTAAGCTGATGGGAGATGTAAATTCTACAGTACATAGAATGTGTATCTCCCCTCAACCCAGTGCAGCGGTGTAGGCCTGGCCAGTGTTTCAGTTTATCAGATATGCAAGGCATCCACATGGGTATCCTCAGATACATTTGTCCATCACTGTGCCATTATGCAGGAGTCCTCTGAAGATGCCATCCTTGGACATACAGTCCTATCCTCAGCTATACAAGGCTCTCCTAAGCTCCAGTTTTGCAGCCAGGGGCACTGCTTTGTAGTCATATACAGGGGATCACGTATGGGGGCACCACTTGAAGAAGAGTAACTGAGCAGTTATTGTGGTTCCTCATGATATGTCTCCATAGGTGCTCCAGTACCCACCTTCCTCCCATCTGCTTCAGAGCGTATCATGGGTTCTGTGGCAGTGAAGCAACTGAAGACAGTTGGACCACACAGTACAATTTATATTTCCAGTATGCATGTGCCATCCCATAGGCACTACTATTGACGATCTCTGATTCCAGATGCAAAGGTGCTACTGCATCTACAGTGGAGAGCAGGCATGGGGACACACATCTTGAAGAACCTCAGTTAATGCACAAGCTTAGTAACCCTCTCTTTCGCAATGTTATGACCATTGTTGTCTTAGACATCCTCTCCACATGCTTGTTTGATATCCCTCAGTGCATTATGTCTTAAATCTCAATCCTGCAACTGCAGCCAAACAGGTGGACCCCTGAAGGCAGACTGCTATACCTTCATAGAGACCTACTAACTTCAGGAGTATATCCACAAAGATACAGTTGCATGATTGAGGCATGGTGAACTCCTCAGGCCAAAGATGGTTCTTTCCTTCTCCCACCCCTGCAGTATGAATCACCATATACAGCTGAGTCACTTGACAGTGTATAAATAGTGGCGTGCACCTTTATAGATTTGATAGCAGATAGAATTGCCTTTATTATAATACTTTATGTAGAAAATAAATATTCACTGTCTCAATTTCCTCCCTATAGCTATACTTACTGGTGGACACAAGGTGTATTAAATCATTTACCACTGCCTTATGATGAAGGTAAGTGCCCTGTTTTTTGTTTGTTTGCTTGGTTTTTTTTAGAGCAATGATTCTAAACCCACAGTTTATGGGCCACTTGCAGCCCAATCAGTAAACAGCTCCAGTCTATGTGACATTATACTGTAAACTGTAAGCCATACAATTATATTGATGTAGCCCAAGTAACACACAGAGAGTTGCATGTGCAGCCTGCAGTGACAAATAGGTTGAAAACACTGTTTCCTAGAATATTTTGGGAAAATCCTGGTTATTTTGATTCAGCCATTGAATGGTTTGTGTGATATCTTTAACAAACCATTGATGAAACTTGTGCAGTTATCAAAAGAATGGACAAATATTTCCTTCTCAATTAACTGTGGATTTCAGTAACATAGGTGAGATGCCTGCATCAAACCTGCCAAATGTCTATCAACAAATTGTAGATCAGCTACTGTCAACATGGTGCTTATTGTAGATTTGTGGATATGACTGGTTTATATGCGTACACATGCAGGGAGGTATTTTCAATAGGTTTTTGCCTTTCCCATCTAGTTATGGCAAGAAGTATTGTAAACTGGTAATGCACAAGAATAGTCTAGTTCATAATGATTAAAATTTAATTGGAGTGCACATCCCCGCTTCTTTTCCCAGGAGACTGTTCAAATCAGAAATGCAACTTTAAAGGAGAGTCAAAGTTTGGTGCTAGTTAACTTTTACAATGTATCCATTTAAATATGTACATCTTTTTCTTGGATTTTATTTCCTGTTCTATAGAAGGAACCTATGGAAATGTAGCTGGTTAAATTATCATAGAAGTAATACAGCTTCCGTTTAGGTTTTTCTAAATGTGCTAATGATTAGCATTAAAACATGTTCATTTTTTCAGTGACATGTGCTGAAAACAGAAGAAAGTTGATAGTGAAGAAATGTCACAAATATGAAGAAGAGATTGATATACACAATGAGTTCTTCCGGCCATATGAATTAAGTAGTTTTGATGAAACCTTTTGCTTGGCAATGACCAATTCTACACGGTATGGTTTGTGGTGTTATAAACCATAATATTTAGACTTAACAATTCTAATACATAACCTGAAACTTACTTCAGGACAGGTGTTCTCAGCTTATTTTGAATCCTGTCCCACTTTAGCATTTGGTTTTACAGGGAGCTCCTTCCACTCACTTAAAATAACATGAAAGGTACTGTTTTCTAGTGTTGCTGATGCATTTGTTCAGGAGATACCAGTCAAATTACTCAGAATAAAAATCAGATGGCATTATAAAAACAAACCTTAACTGTATTGCTGCTGATAATGTTAGTCAGTGAGAGCTGAATAAGTGGCATTGCAACCTGATGCACAGGGTCATAACATTTTTTAAATTTGGCCCAGCTCCCCCTTCATCTGGTGTGATGGAGGGTGACTGAACCAAATTTAAGTGGATGGCATTGCAATCTGGCGCTTGATCCACCACATGTTAACAACTGAATTATTAGAAGTTTCACTGCCCCCACCCCCAAAATTTGATGTCCCTCCCTTAATAAAAACCTTTGGTTTAAACTCTATTCAGCCGGAAAGAGGACATTTACAAGTATGGACTATTTAGGTAATATAAACTATTTCATTTAAATTCACGCAGTGTTGTCCACACAATGTCATAATCTATAGGATGTGAATTATAGACCGCTCTAAGATTTTGCTCTGTAACAGCCACAGGTAGACATGTAGACCCTGCTAGCATAAAGTAAAAGGTGCCTAGCTCGCTGTGAAACACACTTATTTCAAAAATGACTATGTTAAGATGAACAAGGTACCTTTTAGTACATACAGCAGTATCTATATGGGATCTTTATAGCAGAGGGTTAGAGTGCTGTGTGATTCACACACTTGTAAACAATTTCAGTTCTGATTTAAGATAAAAATTTTGCCTTTTTCAGATGTGATCTGTTTTTGTCTTAAAATTGTGTGCACTTGGATTTGACAAAAACAGTCATTAGCAATATTTTCAAGCTGGTAGCTGTGACACCTTGGGTCATATTAACTCAGTGTATTAAAAATTATTTTGAGTCTGCATGTGGTGTCCAGTGGCTAAAATGGCCATTTGAACTAATCTGAGAGTCAGCATCATAATAGAAGTGACATTGTTGGGTCTCCAAACCCCACACTACTTCAAAAATGACAACACTGTGCAGACTTGGAGATGTGAAGAACTTTCAACAAAAATTGACAAAATATAATTTTGGAAGTGTATTCCATGTGTTGATCTTTGTTTTATGACAGATTTTCTCCTTTCTTCTAGAGATTTCATGCCTAAGAATGTTGGAATTGATCCAAGTCCATTTACTGTACGAAAACCTGATGAAACTGGAAAATCTGTAGTAGGGTAAGATTTGCATATAAAATATATAATGTAAGACATTGTGCTGGCATAACAACATCAACATTGTAGAGTATAAAGCAGTTAGTAACAAAAATGCATAATTAGCTCAAGATGAGCGATGACTTGAAAGGGATGCATAAGCCATACAGGGCACTCAAACTGTGAATTGAGAAGCATACAAGGCACTCAGGTTGTGAATTGAGAAGCATAAAGCTAAAACCCAAGTACCTGTCCATACTCCAAAAGAGAGTATAATGGTTCCAAGGCCCATTGAAGTAAGTGGAAAGGTATGTAGGAGTGTGAAATCTGGTACAGATATCTCTGGTCTGCAGGAGACTACATTCTCAAAACCAGCAAACAGACAAATCCATCTGCAGCATTGGTGCAGATCTAAGTACCAAAACAATCTCCATTTCCTCAGCCTTCATGTACAATCATACTGTGTAAGGGGAAGCCTGTGATATTGGCTGCAATATGTCCTCTCTGACTCAGCACCGGTCTCCAACGACATCAGGAACAGCTCCTCATTTTTCAGCAGAGAGAGAGATTTGTTGTCTTGTGAATCAGAGATTGGCTCCAACTTTTCTCAGCCTTGCATCTGATCTCACCACTCTCCAGCAGTGCACTATTACCCTCTCAGAGACCTTCCAGTGGGAGTTCCATCATGCATGTGGCTGTGGAGAATCAGGCCACTGGGTCTCAACACCAACTCAATAACCTTTTTGGAATCCTTGAGCTCCCCACTCATTTCTAGATCATGCTTGTAGCATTTCTACACTGGGTCTTCAAGGAAGCCTGGAGAATCTACCTAACAGGCATTGCCTGTTCCTGAGCTTGGTAAGCACCAAGAGGCAGTTCAGGAGGATTCTGCTGGACAGCTAGTGGATGAGCAGCAGCCTTAACCTATGTTGACCTCTTCTCTCTCCTCTTCTATTGAGGCAGTCTCCTCTGGGGGCATTACACCTACCCCACACAATTATAGGGCTCACCAAGACCCATTGAAAAGAGTTGCATCAAAATTGAGGAGCCGATTGGAGGAGGTTATGGAGTTCTTTCATTATCTTGTTAATATTTTGGCAACTACAGGGCCTTTGCAAGTGGCCTTATCTATTAATGAGGTAATTTTGAAGCCCATGTAGTCTCTCTTGCAGACCCTTTAATTCCTTCCTCCTATGTCAGAAAGGGCTGAGTGTAAATATCATGTTTCCGCTATGGAGTTTGACTATCTATATTGTCATCTCTTCTTCCACTGTGGGTTCTTCAGTGTCAGCAGCCACTTACAGAGAATGACAGGAGAGCAAAGACCAACTCCCAAATCAAAAGACAGGAAAAAAACAGGTCTGTTTGGTAGAAAAGTCTATTCTGATGGGTGGTCACAACACAGTTTTGCAAACCAACAAGCTCTTTAGGGTCATTTTGATTTTAATGTTTGGGGCTCTGTGATAAAGTTTAGGGATACACTGCCAGAAGGAAGTAGACCTTTCTAGTTTATGGAGGAAAGCTGTAGCAAGACCTTCAGTGAACGTTGAACTGGACACAGCAGACTCAGTGGCTAAGACCATGACTTTTGTGGTGGCCATGCACAAGAGCTCTTGGCTGTGCTCCTCAGTGCTTCCACAACAGATCAACACACTTTATATGACCCACTTTTTATAGAGTCTTCATTGTTTTTGAACAGACTGATGCTAAGTTTCATAGTTTTGAAAGAATCTACGGTAACTTTCATATTTTTGGAGTTGTATGCTCTAGCCTTGTCCAGAAAACATTTCTCTCTGTAGCAGCTGCACACTTACACTTTGCCCCTGCTCCTCATCAGGACCTTCAGAGAAGGCAGAGTGAAGTTATAGATGCTAATCACTTATTCCATCAGCCTCTGTATCAATGCCAGTGTCCTCTAGACACAGGAGGTGCTAAGCAAGCATTTTGATGGGTTCCTCGAACACTGCCAGTTTCCAAGATGCAAGATTCCATCTCTCCCATATTCTTAAACCACCTTCCCCCTTCCTCATGCTTGATCCTGAATTACCTCAGATCACTGGTATTAAGCACTGTGGAAGTGGGATATGCCCTCTAATTTGTTACTGTCCCCCCCTTCAGGCACCATTTTCAAGAGGACATCCTTCTCCAAGAAGTTCAGTTTCTCTTTGGGTAGGAGCTATGGAGTAGGATCTGTAGTATCTTAGAGTGAAAGGGTTCTATTGCTATTGTTTCCTAACTCTCAAAGCATAAGGAAGTCTCAGTCAATTTTAGACCCACACCAATTCAACGAATATCTCATAAAGATGTTTTTTTCCTGGTCACCCTCCCTTCCATTATTTCCTTCCTTGATCCCATAGGCTCAGAATGCAACCCTTGACATAAAAGATGCCTACTTTCATGTGGCAGTTTCTCATGGACAAAGAAAATCTTTTAAGTTCAAGGTGAAGCTGTCTTTTGGCCTGTCATCAGCTCCTTGAGCTTTCATAAAATTACATGTCAGCGGTAGCTGTTTTATCTAGAAGACTGGGAGTATGGTCTTTGATGGATGACTCGTCAAAATCCAGGTGAGGGCTCAGTTAGTATTCAGTTTTTACATTTCCTCCATCGACTTTTTGGGGATGCTGATCAACTCAAACAACTCTACCATTTGTCCAATTCAGAGTGTCAAATTTATAGGAATGGTATTGGACTCTATTCAGGCCAGAGATTTCCTTCCAAACGTGAGGTTTCAAACAGTTTGAGTTTTTTGTTGCAAATTTCTATAAGCTCCCATAATCATAAGTACTCAAAATTTAGTGAGGTTCCTGGGCATATGTCTCTGTGCACATACGTCGTCCAACATGCCAGAGTGCTGTCTGGAGTAGTTCGTCACTTAAGTCCTCAACCTCAGGACAGACTTAAAAAATAGGGCAGATACCCCAAGTTGGTGTGCTCTGTAATTAGATTTCAAAAAGCCATTAAGAAATGTGAACTTCTAGATCTCTGTAATAGTCTTGCCATTGATTCTCGGACAGTCCCCATGGTCTCTCCAGTCTATCTTGCCACCCAAGTAAACTGGACTTAGTGATAAATGGTCACTTATGCTAAAAATAACACCACATTCAGGTTGCATCTGGTCCCAAGAAACTAACACCTACTCCAGATCAGTTGGTACAATTGATCTTACATCAGAGGCAACACCTGTAGCCAGTCCCATAATAAACTTCCTAAAGGTTTATTAACTAGTAAAGAGCACTAAGAATATTATTTGGAAGTTAAAGCAAACGCGCACACACACATAAATGAGCTATCATGTAAAACTTAAGAATGACAAAGTCGTAGTCATCTGTTGATTCAAAAATGTCTTTCAACGTGAACCCAAGAGGTAATCCCAGGGAATCTGTGGCTTCAATTTGGTGTCTCTTTTCCTGTCAGAGTTCAGTAAGTGAAGAGATGGAAATTTTCCTGCGACTTTTTTACTTCCTTCACTTGGCTTCTATGTCCATGTCTACACTCAAAATGCTGCGTTGACTCCCAGAGATGAATGCAGTGGAATTGATTGAGTGGTCAGTGTAGATCTGCTCAATTGATCCCACAAGAGTTCTTCTGTCAAAGCAGTAACTCCATCCCTCCAAGTGTAGAAACTCTGCATCAAAGGGAGATGCAGCCTTGTGAAGATTGTGTGGTAAGTAAAAGTAACTAAGTCGATGGAAGATACACATTCTGTGGCACAGATTATGTATCTCCCATTGACTTAGCCCCACAATGTAGACTAGGACTAAGTCTACAGGATGAGCTTCTTTGTACGTAGCATTTCTAACATGTAATACGGTCATTAACCACTCTTTTGTATTGTGATGTTTCTTGATCACTCATCCAATTTTTATAGTCCTTCTGGATGGATGGGGCTGGGAGATGATTCCCATGCCTGGGCTCACAAGTTCAGAGCAAACATTCCCAAAATTATAAAGCAAAATTACATATTTTCTTATAGTGTGGCATGCTAACATTAGAAGTGTGATTAATGCATAAAGCGATTTACAGGCATTTTAGAGAGCGTAAGCACTAAATACATTCTTATTAGGCTATTGCCTATTTTTAAGCAAAACTAATATATAGGTGAAGTGGTCTGCAGATGGAAAGCCTGTTTGTTCTTACAAACAACACTGTGGCAATGTTTTACATTGCTAGACTCCCCGCTTAGTCAGGAAGCAGTTCACCTATAGAGCTTCTGTATTGCTAATTCAAGCAATCTCAAAGCAGCTTGCATTTCAAGAGTGCAGAGTGAGCTGGCAGACCTCCTAAGCAGATGACTTATGAATCACCATACATGATGTAGGCATTTTTCAGAAGTGGAGGAATTCCCAAATCGACATATTTGCATCCAAGAATAACCAGAAATGCCATTACTTTTGTTCTCTACAAGTGATGTTCCTTCTAAGCTGATGATACAACCCACACTGGACCCCCTGCCCCCCAGTTCCCTGAGTGCATCCGTAACTTGCTCAGCTGCATTATCAGCTTAGAAGATACACCGGGGGGAGGGGGTGTGGATAAAAGGTTTTGTTTCAATTTGGTTTCATTCCAAATGGTAAAAATGTTTAAATTTCTCAGGATTCAGATATCACAAATTTTAGACGCTTGCCAATACAAAAAAAAAAAAAAAAAAGGATTTTATGAAGATAAATTCCAAAAGAATAACTGTATTTGTTTTGCTAAACTAGACTAAAAAGGAGTCCTGTGGCACTTCTAAAGACTTTGTCTGACAAAGTGGAATTTTCTCCCATGAAACCTCATGCGATAAATACATTTGTCAGTCTTTAAAAGTGTCACAGGATACCTTGTTTGTTATGAAGATAAGCACACTAAAAAGATTGTGAGGTGTTCATCTGCTCCAGTGATGGTGGCCAGATAAATACTTGAGATAGATAGCTAGAATCCCAAATCCTGTTTGGGGAAAAAAGTCAAATAGATTAATTTTTCTTTTCTTTGAGCATCTTTTTCAGGGCAGATGCTCCTAGAGAGTTTGCTTTTGGGCAGAGTCAGCTGAACTCAAATGAAAGAGGCTTAAAAGAAAATACAATAAAATATTCCACAGAGCACTGCTTCTGAATACCCTGTCTTCTAGGCTTCAGGAAAATCCTGTACTATGGATACTCCTAATGCTACAAACATATATAAGTTTAGACTTTAAGCCCCCATAGGTAATCCCACTGAAAGCCACTGGGACCACTTTCATGCTTGAAGTTACACACACGCTTAAGGGTTTTTGCAGGATTTAGTGAATGAGCACAGGAGACCGCAGACTTGTAGTTATTTTATCTTCCAATTTTAAGATCTTTAAATGCTTAGACAGAGAGGATGAGTTTGTTTTCCAGATTCTTAACACCTGATGGAGCAGAAACTGCTTCAGTGATCAGTGAGAGTTTGGCTCATTTAGTTCCCAGTTCTACCATGAAGATAGCATCAGACCTTGCTGGAGACAGCAGAACTGTTGCTGCTGCCACCACCACCCAGGAAGGCTGAGGCCCTGGTGTAAGAGCTGCTGCAGAACAAGGTGACCAAAATCTAAGAAGGGAGGGTTTCCCACAGAGCCAGGATGGAGGCACTACACAAAATATACTGGTTAAGTGGTTAACCAATATAATTAATAGCTTAAACTTTTTTTTTAAACAAATGCACATACATACTTCTACAAATGCGAGTTTAAGCACATAGGTAACTCCACTGAAAGCCACTGGGACTATGTACATGCTTGAAGTTACACACATGCTTAAAAGTTTTGCGAGAGTTAGCACCTTAAACAACCACACAATAAAATCATAAGAGTTTAGCTCTAGTTGACATTTAGTGAATATGGTTTCAAGCACTTCGCTTTCTTGTTTGTAAAAGAAGCCTTTTTGTTTCCTCATGTATAGTAACTAGAAATGGACTTTTAAATACCCCTGAAGAACTTTGGGGGGGGGGGGTTAGAATTCAAACCAGGATCTGAATTTGAATTTCATGCCTTTCTGTGGATATAACCTAGCTGAGAGTCTGGCTCAATAGCTCTGCAGTCAAATACCCCAAAAACCCAGGTCCACAGAGCTTTGAATTTTAGCAAGAACCCAAATGCAGAAATGGACTTAGAACCGAACTGTGAAGCTTGGATCCATCTCTATTAGTAATGGAGAGCCATAAACTCACTTCATTGTCGTCTGAAAGAATGCAGAACTATCATTAATTTAAAAACATTTTGCTGTGCATTGAGCCATTTAATTGACATTTATAAGGTTTTATAGAAAACTGGGACATTTCTTTTTCTGAATGCTCTGTTACTGTTGATAAAAGGCTCCACTGATTCCTGTAGGTAGAGAATATTAGTGTTTTCAGAGACACTTTGCTTTAGGAGCTAGAAGACTTCCTTAACTTTTTAAATTCAAATTGAAAAATGGACAACTTTTATAGAAATCATTTAACTGAATCACTGGAAATTCTTTAAAAATATCTACAATGAGACCTGGCAATACTCTGAGGGAGTGGCTATTTAAATATTAATTATTGAAATACTTTTGCATGAAATATTTTAGCAGAAGAATTTTCTATGACTAGGATATTTTCCTGACATGGTACAGTTTAATTCTTGTGGTAAAATTGTCCTGCAGAAGCATAAGAGCATCAGCACTACTCTCAGGTCAGATTGCTAGGAAACAGGGCACAAACCCCAAACTGGCTGCAAGTTCCCAACTAAGATTTCACCAACCAGTGTAAACTACTCAGGCAGTATAACAGCCTTAACGTTGAGTCACAAACATCCCAACGTATCTTGCTACCTGGAAAGCTAACCTTTGTGAGAGATGGTACTTTAGAGCAAAGATCACAGTAACATTCAAGTTGTCCCAAAGGACCAGTCAATTGCACTATAGATCTCAGACACTGCTCATCACCAATCCTATAATAAATTACCTGGCGATTCATTATATTAGTAAATTAGAGTTATTTCCCAAGCCGCCCACTGGCTTCCCATGCCCGCAGCATCCCGAGGCACTTTCCTTGGCTGCCCACCAGCTGCCTGCCATGTCCCAGGGCACCTTCCCCACCTGCCTGCTGGCTTGCCCAGTCCCCCACCCCAGCCAGCCTGACCCTTCCCCAATCCCACACTAACCCAGCCACCCTGCTGCTGACTCGCCCCACTCCCTTCCCCCAGCTGCTGTACCCCACCCAGGGCCCCCTTATCTGGCCACCAGAACAGCCATGCCACAGGCCACTGCTTGCTCCCACACTGAGCATGATCTGAGCATGCTCAGGGTGGTGCAGAAGATTTAAAAACTCCCAGCCTGGGGCAACTCCCTGCCGGCTGGAAGACTGTATCTTCCAGCTGAGTTGGGGCTGCAACTGCTGGCTACGCGCAGCCGGCAGTGTTCCCTGTATGAGTGAGCAATGGGGGCTGCATGCCCACATGCCCGGACAGCCTACAGGGAACATTGCCTACAAGGTCACAGTCCTGGTTCCATCACAGATGCTTTCCTGCTTCAAAGCAGCTCTGCTCTGCATTTCCTCCAATCCCACTTCCATGCAGAGTATAGCTAAAGATTAAATGGGGCCATGCTCAGATTATTCTGATAGCACCAGTTTGGCTCCAGCAGCACTGGTTCTCCACTCTATACTCCACTGTCTACTTAAGCTTTCAATAGTGGTTCTGATTTTGCTTCCATTGGACCCACACTTAATTTCTGAAGATCATGGTCAGCTGCTCCACAATTAATTTAACAGCATGGAGCTTCCATGACTAAATCCTATTTTGCAATGTCTTGTTAAATGGTAGAAAGCCCTCTACCAGGTCTGTTTATGTATTTAAGTGGAAGCACATTTCTGTGTGATTTCCTCACTCTGGGAATTTGTCCATGTTGTGGCCTAGACAGCATATCTTGAACTAGCTATTGCACCTAAAACAGCAAAGGTTGGCAGTTATTTCTGGTTAAGGTCCACCTTGTGGCAGTATCAGCTGCCCACCATTGTCTAGACAATTGTTCTATATTTGCTGAACAGCCTAAGCAGCTTATAGCCTCAGATAACCTCCCTGGGAATTGAATCTAGTTTTGTCAAAGTTTGTGGGGCCTCAAGTTGCACCTCTAGCAAATACTCCTTATTGCGCCTATCACTTAGTACCTATCACTTCAACTGGGAGGGTGTCTAAACTTCATGCTCTGACATCTGAACCTCCTTCCACAATCTTCTTTAAGAATAAAATATATTTATGCCCTCCTCTGAGATTTCTTTCCAAAGCAGAGTCTCATTTTCATAATAATCTGTCAGTTTACTTACTTGCATTTTACTTCAAACCACATGCTAATGAAAAGAATCAGTACCTACATACCTTAAATGTTAAGGGAGCTTTGACATTCTACAATGACAATATTAAATGGTTCCATTTGTCAGCCCAACTATTTGTGACCATTGCAGACAGAATGAATGGTCTGCCAATCTCTCTGGAAAGAATTGAATATTGGGTAACTTGTGTTTGTGTATGTCACAGTCTGGCAGGCATTCCTCTGCTGACTGAAGTGGCAGTATATATTCTACATGATTGCAAGGTTCGTCCATGATGTTCCTTGCACAAGTTCGTATCCAAGAAATTTGTAGAATGGTGACTTAGTTTTCTGACCATACCTTTGCATTGTTTTATGCCATTACTTGGTATTCTAGAGAGGATACTAAATTTGGGCAAGTTATTCTCTTGACTGTGTACAGAAACTTTGATCCCTCCTCCTATTGTACAGTTTGAGAGTCACCAAAGTGGAATACCCATGTGCAATCACTTGAAGAAAAAACAGCTACTAACTTTCTGAAACTATTGTTCTTCAAGATGTGTTGCAGTTGTCCATTCCACGCTCCATTCTCCCAACTTCTCTTCACAGCAAGAAGAAACTGAGGAGGGTTGAGGTAACTGGGCTCTTTATATCAGCATGAAATTGCTTACAACAAGAGTGCTTATGCAGCCCTAATGGCCACTGAGGGAAAAAATTCTGATGATAGGGTGCGCCAATACCACCAAAAATGGGATGGTCATGTGCAGGAAGTATCAAAGAACAGTGTTTATAGAAGGTTAGTAAGCAGCAAGTAAAAGTTGACAAGGGGTGACTATTGTGGCTCTATTTCAAAATTATGTGATTTTGATGTTTTGTATTATAAACTTTCTCTTCCATAGGAGTGCGCTGAACTACAGCATACAATTTTTTTTTTATTTTTATTATTGTATTATGATGTAGCAGTAGCTGTTCCATAGATGAGGTTTTTTAAAGTTCTTTCTTAACAGGAGTATTAACACTTTATTTTGTAAAAATCCCATTACTGTGGTGAAGCTCATAGCATTGAATACAGATTTAAAGTGTTGTTTAATTTTCTCATGGTAGGTTGATGAAACATGAAATGATACAGAGAGAATTTAAGTGTAAAAATCATTCTTTGTCCTCTGCCCCCATTAGAGTGTCTTGCTTTCCTTTAAAACCACTTCTGCAAGAAATCTTAAAATCTGGTACCTTTCCCTTTGTCCATGTTGTGGCTGCTTAAGTGCCAATTCTTGGAATATCAGTGATCTCTTAGTCTGTGGCTGTGCAGCGCCTGATATAGTTTCTGTTGTGCATAAAATATTATGCCCCAAGGTAAATCCACCAAAAGGATGTAATGAGAAGTCTCCATAAATTCAGAAGTGATCCAAATAGCTCTGTGCTCTAGAAAAAAAAATCCTTGATTTAGAAAAGAGGAGACCAGAAGTTCAAATCTTAAAGGCTAAGTCTACATTGCCCTGCAATTTTGAAAAAAACTTTTTTCGAGATAAGTATTTCGAAATAATTATCTCAAAAAAACCTTTTTTTTTCCCCAAAAATGCTATTTTGGTACAACAGTCGGGGGACCACTCGTTATCCCGAAATACCGCAGCTTTTTTTATTTTTTGCAAAATGTCTATAGTGGACTTTCTTTTTTGGAGAAAAGCAAATCAATGGAAGAGATAGCGAGGCTTTTTCGGAAAAAAGCCTTTTCCGTGTCTGGGGATGGCTTTTTTTGAAAAAGCTGCCTCAAAAAAGGCTTCTTTCTGAAATAAAATGAGGTTTAAAAATCCTGAAAAAGTGCTCTGGTATTTCGAGATACTGGAGCGCTTTTTCAAAAAAGCTAAACCCGCCAGCTTTTTCAAAATAAAAAGCCTTTTTCAAGCTAGCTTTTTCGAAAAAAGCCATCCCCGGACACGGAAAAGGCTTTTTTCTGAAAAAGCTTCCCTATCTCTTCTGTTGCCTTGCTTTTTTTCCCCTGGAAAAGAAAGTCTGGTGTAGACTTTCTTTTTCGAAATAAAAAAAGCTGCGGTATTTTGGAACAATGGACTGTTGTCCCAAAATAGCATTTTTGAAAAAAGTTTCTTCGAGATAATTATTTTGAAATACTTATCTCGAAAAAAGTTTTTTCGAAATTGCAGGGCAGTGTAGACATGCCCAAATATTCTAACTTCTTTTGAAACTTCCATGCAAATCAGTATTCTTGTTGTTTATTAAAGCAGTTAACCCCAACCTAGAAGACAGAAGAACTGCTGAACAGTGTATAACCTAAGATTGTATTTTAACAAAACTTCAAGAAGTATCTTGTATGCTTTCATATCTGTTATATCAACAGATGAGCACATATGACTGTCTTGTATTCCATGCATTTGGGAAATTATTCTGCCTTCATATGGCTGATGTCACCGTCAAGATTTTGTGATAGAGTGCTAGTTTGAAGAAGGTCAGTTCCACATTGCTTTTTGACTTCTGTTGGAGATAGAAGAGAGAAGGTCTTTTGGAGTGTTCTAATGTGACATCATAGTATACAATGTTAGCTGGAAAGGAGTACATAAGTCATTCTCTTAATTTCTTATTTCCATTCTTTTAAATTTTTGAAAGGAAGGAGTGCAACCTGCCATGAACTTAGCTGTTGCTAACTGTAGTTTTTGTTAGCTAATATTATAGTCAAGTTATTGGAAATAAGACTAATTAGAATGGAATAATTCATTGGGAGTCAGTCAGAGCTATGGATAGTCACTGTTTTTGAAAATCAGGTCACTTATTTAGTTGTCTGGCTTTAGGTATCCAAGTTCATTGGGTCCTTCATATTCCTATCATTTCTATTTCAGAACTTCAGATATTCTTATCGTAAAGGAAGTGTTAATTGGCAAAGCAAGGGGAGCCTGGAAACTCAGGTCTTGACTTAAAATCTAAACCATTAGGAAAAAAGGGGAAAAGGTTTTCCTGTTCTTCAAAATAAGAACCTGATGGGCTGCATAATCTAATAGATTTTATTCTTTTTGCTCTTCCCGGTTTTTGTATTGGACAATTCCAAGCTAATTTGATTCTTTTTCCTCTGTACGGCAATATACATCAAGCAGTGTCTGCAAACAAGGAATACATTGTTCAGACATTTCTGTAAAGTTTCATACATTTGGCGTAGAACATCAGCTGTAGAGCTGTACGCAGTTAACGTATTTTATTTGCTAAAGGAACAGTGGCTACTGATTAAAAAAGATACTTAACTATACCTTCATTTGATGCAGTAGACTTTAACTTTTTATTGACGCATCTCTGAACTTAATATTGATTTGCCAGTCTCCTCCTTGAATTTTTTTGCAATGTTACTTATTAAATTGATTTCCTCTGTATCTAAATATTGATTTGCTTCTGACAGGACAACTTGTTCTTTTTATTTATAAGGATCCATTCTGAGGTCTCTGGTCTTCCCATTTTAAATATCCTCATGAGCTTGTGTTCTCAAACCCTGTCTTTTAAAGCACTGGATGAAGTAAAATATCCTTCTTATACTTTTGTTTTCAGTCTTAAAAATCCATTTTCCAAACACATTATTGTATTTTTCCAAGGGAAAAATTATTAGGTGCAGCTATCTACAAGAAATTATCAGGATGTTCATGCTCTATGTACACATCCCAAGAAGTGATAGTGTGTTTAATGTGCTGTGAGTGACAGACCAGAGTAATTGTATGTTTTTTCCAAAGTTGAGTTCCATATCTCCAAGGGTATTGCAACAGATCCTTGCTCTCGGCCCTGAACTTTGCTTGGAGCCATTAAATTGCCTCGTAAGTAAGTGAAATGCCTTTACTGACTGCCAAACTATAAATACAGCAAATGCTCTGTTGTTTCTTCCACTTTTTAAATCTGACAGATTTGCAATGAGGAATTCTTTCGGCCACTCGTCTTTGCTCAATCTTGTACAGTTCCATTGAGAACCAGGGATAGTCCCTAACTTTTCAAGTCTTAAAGCCTGACTAAATGGATGCCTGGGGATTTCCCTCTTCACTTACAGCTGACAGAGACAATTTTATGCTACCTTTTTTTTGATGCCATAGTTGAAGTGTGCCTAGGGAAAATGGGGCATGACTGGAGAAACTGTTATACTCCAGGGTCTCGTGCTAACCACTTGATCCTGTGAGGGCTGTTGTAGCCAATGGAATTTAGAACAACTTCAGAACTACTCTAAATTACTTTTTGAACACAGACCTGTGTCCAGTGGTCCAAAGATAAAGAAGCCTCAATGATGGCTTAGATTAGAGATTCCTTTACACTCAGCAGTTCTTCCCAGTCTTTTGTATACACCAAATGAACAGACCCAAGGATCCAATCCCTTAATGTTTTATTCTTTTACTCTAGTATGAATGTTAATTTAAAGAGGTCCCCAATATAGAGCAATGTATTTTAATATTTTTGCCATTATAAAACCATACTCTGTGATTATTCCTAACATTAGCTCTATTTATGCTTCATTTGAAGCCAAGCAAACAAGAAAAGAAATACTAAAGCGCACCAGGATATATGTAGAATCAGATATTGCTGGAGGAGGTGTTTGGATTCTTTAAGTTGAACATATAAGAAGTTGCCCTTCCAGAATGGGAGTGGTGTTACATTCTTAGCTTTTCTTTTGTTAATACTTCTATAATGTGTTCGTCTTCCTGTTACATTTCCACTTATTACTTTCCCCACATAAAAAGTTGTATAAAATTACTTTTACAAGTATCTTCCACTCAGAGGTAATGCATTTTTAATAAGAGATGAGATGATACTTGTATACACAATGTAAAAAGCGCACTGGGATCCTTCAGAATACAAAAAAAATTCACAAACTAGTTAGTCATTTTTATATTAAAAAAATCAGTGATTCAGAGGCTTATTATTGTTTCCCTCTTCTCATTTGTGCACATTTTTTTGTATTTCCGTGTTTAAGAACACTATAATAGAAAAAATATATGTCACTTAAGATAGGGAGAACAGGTAGTGACCCATATACAGCAGGGATCAGTTAACACGTGGGTGTCAGGAGACAAGCCACCGTGACCGCACGTAAAACAGACTGCGTGGAAATGGGACCACGGTGAAATGGGACCAGTATAATACAGTATTTTTTTTTAAATAAATCCATACACAGTGCAGTTGGTGCACCTGAACATGGGCTACGAGGCTACCAAAAATGGATTTTGTTTAGCGAAATTAAAAATATAAATTTTAATTCATGATATGATTTTTAAAACACAGAATATGAAAAAATACACAAAAAACACCAAAACACAATAAATTATTGAAACAGATTTAAGAATTCATATCTATTTAACCATGAAAACAGTGATGAAAATAAATACTGTACATATCAATGTGTGAAAATACTAATAAAAGGAGTGAATTCATTTTGAATATTTACAGTACAGTACAGGTGTTACCATAGATGACATATTACATATGTACATGATTCCACATTGAGTCCACAGAGTTCATAATCCAAAAAGCGTGCTTATATAAAGTTTATTCAGTCCTCAGGTTCATGTTGCTGGGATGGAGTTTTTATTGAAGTAGGTTTTTTTTCAGCTGTTTCCTGTGCTTGGCTTTCTTTTTCCTCACAAAATTGATCATCCCGCGTATGTGTAAAATATGGATATTCTCCGCATCTTGGTCCTCCATATATTGTGCAAGAGTTTCGGCAACATTTAGTGCTTCTGAATGGGAAATTTTGGCTTTTTCAACATAATTCTTATCATCATCATCATCATCTACTTCTTCTTCCTGTAACCATTTCTCATCAGTTTCATGGTCCGACCCAGCCTCACAACATGTAATTATTTCTTCTTCTGTAAGATCGTCTATAGTTGTGCCATTTTCATCTAGTTCTAGCCACTCATCTATGAATTCAGGAGATGTGTCTAATTTAAAGTCTTTAATTAATTGAAAAAGAAATTTAGCTTCATCTTCTTTCGTTTGTGTTTTTGTTAGCAGGATGTCTTCTTCTGTAAACCCTTCAAATTCTGATTCTGAATCACTATGGTTTGGGTTTTCAGAGGCAGAACCTTTGACAGAAAAAGCTGGCCCAAGAGCCTTCATCCAGCAGTTTTCAATAGATTTTTGTTTTACACCATCCCAAGCTTTTTTTGCCAAACAAATTATTTCTTTTATGTTTAATTCTTTTAGGAATTCAGAAATTCTTGATGACTTGCATGAAATCATTTCTGAGACCAACTCACTTCCATGACTGCTTTTAAAATTTTGAATAATGCCTTGGTCGAGGGGTTGGATTTTTGATGTTGTGTTGAATGGGAGATACAGCACACGGATTTGTCCATCGTTTGATACCAGTAATTCAGAAGAAGGATGGGCTGGACAATTGTCAAGTAGGAACAGTGCTTTAGGTTCGAGTTTTTTCTTGAGGAGATGTTTATGAACAGGTGGAATAAAAGAGTTGTGGAACCATTCTTCAAAAATGCTCCTAGTCATCCAAGTATTTTTACTACTGGCATCTATGAAAGGAAAGTTGGCTTTGTTAAGGTGCTTAAAGCTCCAAGGGTTGTTGAACCAACCAACGAGAAATGGTTTGAGCTTGTGACTGCCTGTCTTGTTTGTACAAAATAGAAGGGTGATCCTGTCTTTTCTTTTTTTAAAGCCTGCTGTTTTTTGGGTTTCATATTTCAAAGCTAAAGTTTTGTCTGGCAAAAGCTTTGCAAATAAAGCTGTTTCATCACAATTGTACATTGTTCATTACTATAATTTTCAGTATCTATTATAGTTTTTAATTTGGCGGGAAACTCATTAGCAGCAGTCTCGTCAGCTGATCGGCTTTCTCAAGAAATGCTAACTTGCGAAATACCGTGGTGAATTTTAAACCAGCTTATAAAGCCTTTGTTGGCTTGATATGTTTTATCATCCATTAAAGTTCCAAATTTACTTGCCTGGGCTTGGAGAATTGGGTGACTTAGTGACGTTCCCTTAGCTTTCTCTTGGGCAAACCATTTGTGCAAAGCTTTGTGTACAGCAGGCTTTGCTGAATATCACACGCATTTTCACTCCAGGCCAACTTGAGAATCTCCTTGTTGTAGAAAACTGCACAGCTTTGTTTAGTTTTTTATCCAACATCATAGTGTTGATTCAGCAAGCCCAGGAGCTCTAGAAATTTTGGCTTGGGTTTCACCATTATGTATCCGATCTGTAGCTGCTAATTTTTTTTCAACAGCATATGAACGCTGACACTTGTCTCCTCCTATTATGAATTAAAGCCTATATTAAAATACTGTATCTATAGCACAGAATGAACTGAAGTGTATACTATACTAAAATATCTATTGCACATAATGAATTAAAGCCTATACTAAAATATCTATGATATCGCACTTAATGAACTAAAGCCTAAACTAAAGTATCTGTTGCACTTAATTACAGCTAATCAAAAATATATAGTGTATGTTCCATGACAACACGATTAAGCATGATATGTCTTTCCAAAATGGCAATGAAAAGAAAAAGTCAGCAATAATAAGGCTTACTCCACGTGTTTCCGTGCCTAGGCCAACTTCCAGTTTTAGATACCATGTGTTAATGAGTCCTGCATGTTAAATTGGTGGCTTTGGGGGACATGACGCTAGCACGCATTAACCGAATTCATGGGTAAACCGATCCCAGCTGTAATTACTATGTGATACATTTAATACATTTTCCATTATAAAAATCTTGGATTATTTTTCTAATTTAATTTATTCATTTGTTTACTTTTGCAAAACATTCATACTTCTACTGTTTGCAGCAGACCATAGAAATTCATCAAAGAATAAGTCTTCAAGTCTGGTAGTTGCTGGTTGTAGCCTGGTTGCACCATCTGCTGAATAAATGGTCTAAAGTAAGGAAAACAGGATGGAATGATCAGTTCTCAGTTCTTTATCATTTATCCTGTAATGGTCATTTATCAGATGGCTTCATATTTCTTTACGAAGACAATCGGGGCACGGGTATGATTGGAGAAAATGAAAAGGAAGATTTTTTTTTTTAATCAATAGTGCTCTTTATAAACTGAAGTGAGAAAGATCCCCACCATGTCAGAAAATGACCGAAGAAGAGAGAATGTTAGACAGTGGAAGATACGAGCATGGAGTGCCTGAAAGGAGTTCTCTAATTTAAAGACCAGGGAGAAGGTGGCATTACTGGGGAAGAGGAAGGTTATTAGCAGTATCAAGTAGTTTTGTGGCTTTGTTTTTAAACTTTCAAGATCTGGAAGAAAAATTAGGTATAGAGCCAAAGATACAAAAGAACTGAAAGGATTTGGTGGTACCAAGATCGGTTGGGAAAGATGCATGAAGTTGTTTGTAGTGAGCGAGCAAGCAGAAAATGGAGATAGTCATGGAAATGTGTGCAAACATTCAGCAGTATGAGATGAGGTAAAGAAATAGGGAATAACTAGAAAAAAGGCAAAATAGGGATTCAAAGGGTGAACAGAACCCTTCCTTAAGAATGGCAGAGTAGACAGGTAGAATTTCTCTTTCTACCCTGTGCCAAATTGGATGGTAACCAAGATTCAGGAATGTATGTATGGTATATTCAGAAGTATTTTGTGTTCATTTCATAAATGCACATACTATTTCTCTCTCTCTCTCTCTTCTCCTCCCCCCCCTTTTCTTTTCAATGTATAGGAATAAAAGTAATAGAGAAGAAACTGTGCTGCAGCGCAAAACAGCTGCTAGTGCTCCTCCTCCTCCAAGTGAGGAAGCAGTGTCAAGTAGTTCCGAGGATGATTCTGGGACTGACAAAGAAGATGAGGGAGCTGTTTCTCAACGTTCCACTCCTGTAAAGATGACAGATGCTGGAGATAATATAAAAATAACAGAGGTGAGAAAATTGAATTGACACACTTGAAGGGAGACCATCAATTTAAAATTCATATTACTTATAAAATTTTTTACTTACTGTTATTTCTAACATGTAGTGCTCATGACATTATGTAGGAAAATTATTTGCTCCGGTTTATTTACTTGGCACATTCATCAGCATTTAGACTAGAGAATGCTGATTATACAGTTATCAATTTTCCTGTGTTCTGGGAGTCTCTCTCACAGCATCAGAGAAGAGAATAATATTTTTAAGAAATGGAAAATGTGATTCTAAAACCATAAAAACTGGAAAGGGATTCAACTGGCATATATCTAATATTAGTTTTAACTCATATTTTGAAATTAACTGGCTTTCATTTGAAACTGTTCTTTTGAGAACTTTCTTTGTATCTGAGTTCTGAATTACCAAGCAGTAAATTAAGTCTGAAGTGTTAAACGTTCTAATAACTGCACATTCTGATTTTAAAAGATGATAATATGTTTGGAAGAATTATATTTTTTACTGGTATAGAAGTCCATAAACTTCAGTTTCACATAAACCAATTAAAAAAACACTTCCACTGATGATCAAAATTTACAAATAGGTAAAGTAATAAGTTCCTAAGCAGCAGTTTTCTTACAGTTTAATTTAAGTACATTAATTTGGTATATTCTGACATATATTAATAGTTTGTGTCTTAACATTTATATAGCATTAACTTTTTCAATTTCAGTATGTACTATTATCAAGTAACTGTCTGAACCCACCATAATTTTCTGCAACTATGAAAATTTAAATTTATGAAAATTGCTTAAAAATAACCATTAATATTATCTGCAAAAATTTTATTTACACACACACAAATACAAATACTCTGCTATATCTAAGTAATACTGTGCTGATGACACTTCAATAAAACACAAAATCAGTAGTCTGGCAGTGAAGATTCTGCTTGTATAACAACATAAAAATATTTGGCAAACTCCTACTGATTCGTATTAATTATTTTCATTATAGTAGCATCCAAATATTTAAGCTGGAACTGATTCTTTATTGTATACTAACGTAGAGAAAGTACCTGCTCCAAAGACCTTATAGTCTAAGCAGATAAAAGATGCCAAAGGCTTAAATAGCCTAGCAGAAAGGTCAGTGATAGTTGGCAAACGTCTCATTCAAAAATTTTATGAGAGAAGATGCTGTTACAGTCATTTTTGTCTGACTTCTTGCATAGTACAGGCCATAGATCCTCATCCAGTAATTTCTGAATCAATCCCCTAATTCTGGAATGAGTTAGAGCATATATTTTAAAAAGATCCAGTCTTGATTCAAATAACAGAAAACCCTGAAGATCCCTAGGCAGGTTGTCATCAAAAGATGCCTACAGTAGTTTAGCATTAGAGGTAACTTTAGTATGTTCTCCTTTGGGACATGTTCCTGTGGGTGCCCCACAGTAGGTGTGTGTGCATCCGTGCAGATGCAGATCAGAGAATTCAGCAGCAGTGCTCATCGTTCTGCATGCGTGGCTCAGGAGTCTTGTGACGGGTCTTTCAGACCTCTTGCAGCATGCGCAGCTTGAGCTCCCGCAGTTCCCTCTAACCATCTGCAGTGTCAGGAGGAGCAGAGAACCCTTCTCCTCATAGTTCATCACTTTTTCTTCCTCTCATAGCCAATGTCCTTCACCTATTGATTTTACCTTTTCCTTTTTTGTTCCTTTCTCCAATGAATTTTTTTTTTCTGATATCCAACTGTGCCTGGGTCACCCAATTTTAAATACTGTGCATCCTGTTAAGATGCAGTGCCAGCATCCGACGGACACACTTTATGTGTAAAATGCCTTAGGAAAGAGTGCATTTCATAGATGTGCTCTTACTGTTGAAATCTCAGTTCAAGGGCTCAGCATGATAGAGATCTCTGTCACCAATTGCTTCTAATGGAAAAGTCCCTCGGACCACCCTCTGAATCAGGCCAAAGAAAACTAGCCCAGCAGCTGCCAAAGAGACACTCAGCCTCTCCAAAGCAGTCGGGGAAAAAGAGGAAAACCCTGCTTCTTTCCCCAGTCTCTCTCGTATCTGTGAGGCTTGTGGTCCCTCAAGTTCTGCATCTGTAAGGCCTCCCAAACTGCTGTTATCGGCTATGGAACAGCAGCAGAAGATTAGCCACAAGAAGACTGTTCTGACTCTCTTGGAACTGACAACACCAATACAATCCTTGGTACCATCCCAAGTCCCAGCACCAACAACCACCTCTACGCTGCCTCCCACTGTTCCGTCTATGGAACCATCTTCTGCTGCGCCTCTGGTTCCACGCCAACTCTTGCCAACCGCATCAGACCCAACAAATCTGGCACCGTCCACACAAACTGGAATGGAGCCAAGCATCTCAGCACTGATACCGGAACCAGACCCCATGGTTACAAGTAAACATACTGAGAAGAGAAAAGCATTCATCTCAGGAAGATTATGCTTTGTCATCTCCTGCATACTCTTTCTCTTCAGACGACAGATCTCCCTCCCCTTTCAGGAGAGAGGGTACTATCTCACCAATTCCATCCTCATCCGATGAGGATATAGACAAACAGTGTGCCACTTTCTCTGCTCAACCACATTATATCCAATATAAATCTTGACCATACCACCATTATCGAGAAATATCTCCATCATTGGGTAAGGTCCTCACATACGGACCTCCTCCAGACTACCACCATAACTACTCGCATGGATGGGAAACTTGGTCCCCACACTCCAGCTGTTACTGTAGACCGTCTACCTACACTGGCTAGATCAACAGTTTCAGAGTGTAGGAATCAATGGCTCCATGTCTAGTTGGCAGCCAGTAATGAGTGGTGTGCCCCAGGGGTCAGTCCTGGGGCCCGTTTTGTTCAACATTTTCATTAATGATCTGGATGATGGGATTGATTGCACACTCAGTAAGTTTGCAGATGACATCAAGCTGGGGGGAACGGTAGATATGCTGGAGGGCAGGGTCAAGATTCAGGAAGACCTTGACAAATTGGAGCAATGGGCCAATAGAAATCTCATGAGGTTCAACAAGGACAAGTGCATAGTCCTGCACTTGGGACAGAAAAACCCCATGCAGTGCTACAGGCTGGGGAGCAATCAGCTAAGTAGCAGCACTGTAGGAAAGGACCTGGGGGTCATGGTGGACGGGAAGCTGGATATGAGTCAGCAGTGTGCTCTTGCTGTCCAAAAGGCCAATGGCTTACTGGGCCGCATCAGAAGAGGTGTTGCTAGCAGATCGAGGGATGTGATCATTCCCCCCTATTTGGCACTAGTGAGGCCGCATCTGGAATACCCTGTCCAGTTTTTGGCTCCCCACTCCAGAAAGGATATGAACAAATTAGAAAGAGTCCAGGAGAGGGCAACAGAAATGATCAAGGGGCTGGAGCACAAGACATATGAAGAAAGACTGAAGGAACTAGGCTTATTTAGCCTGCAGTAGAGAAGACTGAGGGGGGATTTGATAACAACCTTCAACTACCTGAAGAGAGGCTCCAAGGGGTACAGAGCTCGACTGTTCTCAGTAGTAACAGAGGACAGAACAAGGAGCAATGGTTTCAAGTTGCAGCTGGGGAGGTTGAGGCTGGATATTAGGAAAAACTTCCTTACTAGGAGAGTGGTAAAGCATTGGAATGGGCTACCTAGGGAGGTGGTGGAATCTCCGTCTTTGAAGATGTTTAAGGCCCAGCTGGACAAGACTCTGCCTGGGATAATTTAGTGGGAGTGGTCGTGCTTTTTTGGCAGGGGGTCGGACTAGATGACCTCATGAGGTCCCTTCCAACCATATGATTCTCTGATTCTACCTCAAAATCACAGAAACCAACAAGGAAGCCAGCACCCCCAAACAAACCTTCAGAATTGGTACCTCCTGTGCATGATGCCCAGGAAATGGTTGAAGACAGCAAGATTCCAGAGACTACATCTCCTCCTCACAACTCCTCAGCCTATCCAGATGAAACAGTGATTTCTCCACCCCCAACAATGGCAGATCCAAGAGCTCTTCAGGAGAGTTGTCCACTCTCTCGCAAGACATCCCACATTCAGAACACAAGATGCTGAAAATTTTGCAAACAGCATCATCTACAAGTCGCACTTCCTGTGAATGAAGCCCTCCTCAAACCAGTCAACAGCATCTGGCAAACACCAACCTCTATACAGCCAACGTGTAAGAGAGCCATTAAGAAATACTATATTCCTCCCGTGCACTCAGAGTAGCTATTTATTCACCCACCACCAAATTCACTGGTGGTCAAAGCAGCTAACTGTGGATCTAGACAACGCTTCAATAGATCCAGTCCACAAGATAAAGACAACAGGAAGGGGGAACTTCTTGGGCAGAAGGTTTATGCATCATCCATGCCATAATTCAGAGTTGCAAATTATTGTGCTTTATTGGCAAATTGTGATCATTCAAATTATATAAAGCTGGCAGACTTTATTAACCACATACCAGAGGCCAAGAAACAACAATTCCACTCTATCATCAGGGAAGGCCAGCTCATTTCTTGAACAGTGCTCAGCGCAGCAGACATGGCAGCACATACCATGGTTACAGATGTTGTTCTTTGATGCTCTTCCTGGTTCCATTCAGCCAGTCTTCCAAAACTGTCCAAGCAATTATCGAAGACCTACCGTTTGATTAAGAAGAAACTATTCTCAGAAAAGACAGACAGTGATGTACACTTCAAAAGATTCCAGAGCTGCCCTCTGAACCTCTGTAATCTATACTCCAGCAACCAAAAGACATCAGATATCAGACATCAACCATAGAACTCGAGATATCAGTACCAATATCCCTACAGACAGCAAAACCAATCAAGAAGCAGCCAATGACAGCAATGTCACGGACACTCTAACAACCACCCTCCTGCCCCACAACCTCCAACTACATCCAAACTGCAATTTTGAAAATCTGGTCTTGAGCCCAGAAAACCTTCTTGGATCCTCAGAGCATACTGTATACACTCATATATAAGCCAAGCCATGCATAAGCCGACCCGCCAATTCTGAGACCTAAAAGAGGCAAAAATGGGTGACCTTTGTATCAGCCGAGGTCCCCTTTCGGCCTTGGCCCCTAACTCCCCCCACCCAGTGCCACTAGCTCCCCCCAGAGTTTCTGATACCCTCCTTAACCCCCAGACCCCTGCTGCTGCTGTTCCCCGGCTCACCGCCACCTTCTCCGTACCTCGTTGCTGTTCCCCTGCTTGCTGCCACCTTTCTCCGTTCTCCGCTTCGGTTCCCCTACTCTGTCCGTTCCTTGCTGCCGTCCCCCTACTCTCTCTGCCCCCCCTGCTGTTCCCCTGCTCGCTGCTGCCTTCTCCGTTCCCAGCTGTTGTTTCCCTGCACCCCTTCCATCCCTTTCCCCGTCACCTCCCAGAACCCCCAACCCCAACCGCAGGCTCACCCCCCCAGGGCCCCGTTACCTGGCCGCTCCAGACGCCAGGGTCCCCTCCTAACTCTAACCCCAGCCCAGGCTGACTGCCCAAGATGGGTGCTCTGGCCAAACTGGGGCTCCAGCCTGGAGCATGCCCAGTGAAACTCCTGGGCTGGGGCTGTCTACCGTTTTGACCCATATATAAGCAGAGTGCCTGTTATGAAGCTAATTTTCAGGCACAAAAATCTCAGTTTATACACAAGTATATACGGTAGTCATCATCCACTATACCAAAACATACTACAGCCATTCTGCCACTCTTGGGCTGCAATAACTATAGACAAATGCATATTAACATTCATAAACACGGGTTACATCATCCCGTTTACCTCAAAACCCTTTCCCAACTATCCCTCCCTGTCCCTCTGCAAGGACTCATCTCACGGACATCTCCTACACCAAAAGGTTAATCACCTCCTTGAATTAGGAGCAGTATGGAGGATCCCCGAACAAGACAAGGGAAAAGGGTTCTATTCCTCCTACTTTCTGACCAAAAGAAATCAAGAGGCTGGAGACCCATACTTGATCTCAGAAAACTGAACAAGTTTATAAAACCACAGAAATTCTGGGTGGTAACTTTATTTTCCATGATACCGGCTCTGGAGTCCAACAACTGGTTTACGGAGCTTGACCTACAAGACACTTACTTTCATATAGCAATACATCCTGCCCACAGATGATACCTCAGATTTGTCGTAGCTCAAGAACACTATGAATATGCAGTCCTCCCTTTCAGTGTTTCCACGGCCCCACAGGTTTTCTCCAAAGTTCTTGCAGTCACTGCAGCACATTTGTTCAGAAATGAGATCACCATCTTCCCGTATCTGGACGATTGTCTCATAAAATCATACTCACAAGAACAAGCTACCTGAGACCTCACATATACGATGAACCTATTCCACAGTCTGTGTCTCCTTATAAACAAAGAAATCCACCATGAAACCCATACAGATAAAAGACTTCATAGGAGCACAACTAAATGCTTATGAAGCAAGAGTCTTCTTACCGACAAACAGACTCAAGGCCATAGCACAATCAGTGGAAACCATTTCCAAATCTCCCATTGGTCAAGCACTGCAATGCCTTCAACTACTAGGCCATATGGCAGCCACCATGTATATGGTCAAATACACATGAATGCCTATGCACCTTCTCCAGCTGTGGTTAGGAAGAGTGTACAAGCCACAGCAGCATTTAGTACACAAAACAGTTTCCCTACTGAGAGAAGTCAAGGAATCCTTGACGTGTCGGACAGACTCTGCAAACCTCATATAGGAGATCCTGTTTTCTCAGAAATAACGTTCACTGATAATGTCTACAGATGCATCACTCACAGGATGGGGTGCCTATCTACAAGGCCTGTCTGCACAAAGACAGTGGTCCCCTCATTAGACCATTTTGCACATAAACTTGCTAGAACTTTGAGCAGTTTGCAGTGTGTGCCGGCACTTCAAACATTACCTTGCCTTCCAGCGTGTAAGAATTTTTACAGACAACATCTAGTGTATGTTCTACATAAACAGGCAGGGTGGAGTGAGATCCAGCTCTCTCTGTACAGAAGCACTAAAACTTTGGCCATGGGCATAAACAACCACGTCATGATCCCTGCCACGTATCTACCAGGAATTCAAACCATCACAACAGATTGGCTGAGCAGATCCTTTCTTCCACACCACAAATGCTATTTTCCAGCAATGGTTTAGTCCTCTGATAGACCTCTTTGCAACATTCCAAAACCAAAAATGCAATTGCTACTGCTCTCAAACCAGGATAGGTAAACACTCAGTAAGAGACACCTTCCTAATCCCTTGGAACTAGTTGTTACTTTATGCATTCCCACCATTTCCTTTAATAATGAAAACACTCTTGAAAATAAGCAGAGAAATGGCAACAGTCATACTGATTGCCTCAGCGTGGCCTAGACAAGCCTGGTTCACATTGCTGAACAACATGTCCAAACACACACCAGTAACACTGCCTTGCCATTCCAACCTGTTTCATCAAGACAATGGTCTAATCACACACCCTCAACTACAAAAACTGCATCTAACAGCATGGTTCCTCCATGGTTCCAGAAGGAGGAATTATGATGCTCAGATTGAGTGAAAAACTTACTCTTAAATAGCAGAAAGATCACCACAAGAAATACTTACCTGCAGAAATGACGTTGATTCTTTCATTGGTTTGTGAATTTGGGCATCATGCCCATAACAGCTCCGATGCATAATCTTCTTGATTATCTTCTACCTTTGAAAGATAGGTCTGTCACTAGCATCACTAAAGATCCATCTTGCTGCCATAAATGTCTTTCATGATGGAATAGGCAACAATTCACTTTTTACTAATCCCGTGGTAAAACAATTTTTCCTTGTTATCCAAAATCTAGAAATACAGCAACTAATTCTGCTGTGGGACCTGAACCTTGTTTTAAGGTCTATCATCAGACCTCCTTTTGAACCTTTAGCGATGTGTTCACTTCCGCATCTGTCCATGAAACTCTCATTCCTCATAGCCATCACCTCTGCGAGGTGTGTGAGTGGAATAGGAGAGCTCATGGCTGACCTCCCTTTTACCGTCTTTAACAAGGGCAAAATCACTCTACGATCACATCCTAAATTTATAGCAAAAGTACACCCATCTTTTCATCTCAGTGAACCAATACGCTTACCTGTATTTTCACTGAAGCCACATTCCACTGCTTATGAGGCGCTCTTCACACTTTGGACATCAGGCAAGCTTTTCTCTTCTATCTGGTAGAACAAACTCCTTTAGATCCACGAACAGATTATTTGTTGCCATAGCCAAAAGGTGCAAAGGGAGAACCATCACAAATCAAAGGCTTTCTAAATAGATCGAGGGGCGTCCATATGAATGTTACAAATTATGGAACACATCACCACTGCCTTACATAAAAGTGCATTCAACTAGAGCCGTGTGTACAACAATGGCTTTCCTCAAGAACATTCCTATTAGCAAAACATGCAAGGCAGTAATATGGTCCTACCTGCTTACTTTTATGAAACATTATGCCATTGATCAGCTAGCCCATAAAGACACAGCAGTGGGGCATTCTGTCCTTACCATCATTCTTAAAACTAATTCCAAAGTCCCTTCTACCCTATGAGGGTTCTGCTTGTAGTCACCAACTGTGGGGCACCCACAGCGACATCTCTTGAAGGAGAAAGGAAAGTTACTCACTTTGTGCAATAACTGGAGTACTTCAAGATGAGTGTCCCTCTCGGTGCCCTACAATCCTCCCTCCTTCCCCTTTCTACTTCAGAATCAGCTTCCAGTTAGAGAGGGAACTGAGGGAGCTCGGGCCGCACGTGCTTTGAGAAGCATGAATGACCCATCGCAAGACTCCTGGGCTGCGCGTGTAGCACGACAAGCACTGCTGCTGAATTCTCCGATCTGCATGGGCGGAGATGTGCACATACCAACTGTGGGGCACCCACAGTGACACTCATCTCGAAGAACTCCAGTTACTGTACAAGATGAGTAACCTTCCTTTTATTGTGTGTTGACTTACCAAGTTTTTCCATAAATATAAAAATGTATTGTTTTGTATGCTTAAACATTTCCCTTCATAAAGTCTAAAACATAGTAGCCCATTTTACTTTTATGTCAATCTGTCCCTTCTTAAGTCTTGTAAAGGTGTTTAATAGAGAAAACAGATTGCTCCAAGGGATTGTTTTGGAAGAGCCAGAAGTAAATGAAGAAAATCCATCAATATGGGGTTTATGTAAAGGAGTGTGTCTCAGGCATATTGGCCCTAAATGATGCTGTGATGTCATAAATTTCTGTATAGTAACATCCTTAAAGCAGCTGGACCAAAGTAATAAAATTAGGTCCAATAGCACTGGTCATATAATGAAGAAGCAGTGCCTGGAAGCTTTTATTCTAATGCTGAATGGTGGTGGTATTCAACCATATTTGTACCCCTTTTATTGTTTGTTGGGATCATTCATGTGAATAGGCTTTCATCTGCAGATAATGCTGGCGAATAGATCTTCTTTGTGTGACTGGATCTCCCTGGTGAATTCAAATGCTAACCTGTCACTTTGTTGTTCATTAGTTTAGAATTGATTGTGATTCATATAATCTCCCCCTCCATTGGTGATGACTATTATGCCCAAGATTCTGAGATTCAGGAACAGTAATTTCCCTCCCCCACCATCACCTCAGTCTTCCTGTTCAGTAATGACTATGTAGGGTGCCTCTGCGGCCTCAGGGAAGGATACATCTCTTCAAGGTTCATCATCTGCCAATTCTGCCATAGCCAAACCTGCCATTGTGGGAGTAGAGGCTTCAGAGATTTCTCATGGATCACAGCAGAAGGCCCCAGTGTGACCTGGGCTCAGCTGACACCATGGACAATAGATCAGAGGCTCCAAAAAGACATCTCCCAGTACAGTGACTTCTGATTCAGGGACTGATAGGATGGGAGCCAAAACCTCCCCCAGACAAAGACATTAGGAGGGTGGAAAACTTAGAAGAGAGAAATGCCCCTCCAGATCTATTAAAAGAGGAAAATCTTTCCTTATGCCATCTAAGTTCCTTGAGATTTTGTGCCTCAGCATAGGAGACCCATGAGCTTTCAAGAAGCCCACTGTTGATTTTCCAGCTCAAAGAGAGAGAATGTCCTTGGCCTGTCACTATCTAAAGGAGCAGAGCTATTATGACACAGGGAAAAGATAAGTACTGAACACCTGATGCACTGTTGTTACTGTTGAACTCTAATAAAGAATCCCACTATTTAAAATGCTGAGGAAGCCAACTCTGCCAAGCCAACACAGAAGAACAAGAGCCTTATTCACCCCCTCCCACATGGGAGACTGATGCACTATTCCTCAGGTTGTCATCATCTCAAATCCAGAACCTTTCATCTTCAACCAGCCATGGTGTCATAGAACCATGATACCAATGGCACTGTCCATTGAATTTGAGCCTCTTTTTTCCTCCACTGGTGATCAGACACTGATGAGACCTGATCAGTGCTCCACTTAGGCAGGAAGATAGCTTGGAAAAAGGATCTGGAGTCCGTTAGAGTCCGTCTAGATCTTATAAACCAGTGTACTGTCCTCAAAACTGAAGATACCCCATACAATGGGAGCCTCCTTAAGCTCCTTTTGTCCCCTCTCACTGGCCTTACTGGGGACCATGGAACTTGTACATACCCTATCCTGAGTTGATATGATCTTATCAGGAATCATAACTTCTCTTACTTCACAGAGAGGAACGTGAACTCTCTGAGGCACCAGTAGAAGAAGAAAAACGGGAACCTTGGAACTATCTGCTCTGATGGAAGTGTTTATCTTTTTCCCCTGAAGAGGTGGTTGTGCTGGCCTTGCCTTTTCCTTCTTTAACAGGCAATTCTGGGAACTGTTAAGGAGGGTTAATGGCACACTCCAAATCCCCGTAGAAAAAGCGTAAGAGACGTCTCATAGGCTCCTAGACATTTTGCAAAGCACAAGTCATAGCAGGTTGCACTCCTATTAATAGAGCCATTGTTAAAGTTGTCTGACATATACCTACCATGTGCTCCAACCCCCAAAAGGTCAGGAAACACTTTGTGCCAGCCAAGATAGCTGACTGAGACAGATTCAGTCTCAACTCAGAGTCCACAGGCTTTAGTCTGATCATGTCTCATCCTTTGTGGTTACATGGAATCCTAATGAAACTGAGAGTTGGGTTATTAATTTGTGTAACGTTACTACCAAGGCAACAATGCTGTGAATGATTGTCTACGGGTCCCTGGGTGTCCACTCACAGACAATTGCAAGACTTGGAACTATATTGTTATTTGTGTCCACCATTATAAACTTCAAAAGCACAAAACTATCTTTACGTATGAAGGTAATAGTTATGTTAATCTTTTGCATAGCGATCAGATATAAATTAAGAATTTGAAAGAGTGTATTAGACACCAGACCTGATGTATATTCACTAGTTGATCTTGGTTTAGATTACTCAGTGTTGTTAGTTTCTAAAACTGAGTTAATTGGAGCTTCAGGTATGGGCTTTTGAGAGAGTGTTCTGAAATTAACATTTCAGTGATACCCATTATTTGTCATGAGTCCCAGCATGAAGTTATCCAGAAAGAGGCTATAATGTAGGGTTTTGAAACTTGATGGCTGAACTTATAATGCAGTAGGAAATAATCTATGCAAATAGCTATGACTGAAAAGGATTTAAATGATCTAATTCAAGAAACTCTTATTTTTAAGAACCTATAAACCATAGCAATGTATATTTTATTTTAATTTTCTTTTTTATTTTCTGAAATGCCTATCATCATTTGAATAGCACCTACACTAAAATGGAAGGCTAATGTAGTCGCATAGGTCCAAGTTTTCCAGACTAGGAGAACTGATGATTTCACATTGATCAGTGTCTGTTTTCAGTTGTGGTTTATAATTTTTAAATATCTTTGATATTTTCTGCTTTCATTTTGGGTGCATTCTTGACTAAGTCATGTTGCTACAGGACAATCAAATATTGAGTAAATAATGGGCAATCAAATATTTATTTGGTCTGAGCTTTGAGTTATGAAGCCACAATTATGACCAAGTTGTAAGAAATAAAGTAAGCTACCTAAGCTATCGTATGATCTAAGTAAATCCTTATATGTGGTGTATCTGAATCCAGTTGATTCTTAGTACAGTTATAGACCTATTTATTTTTATATTAAACTAAATTAAATGCAGCTAGCATTCATAAAGAGCAAGTTCTAATTTGAACTGTGACCATTTTAATGCATCTTTTGGCATGTACTGATAGTGCTTTATACAATTAGTGTTTAATACCTACTTTCATTCTGTCCCTCCTTTTGCAAGTACTTGGGCTCATCCTATGGGGATTTGGGTTTTGCACGTGTGTGTGTATTTTCTAAGTATCAAAATGGAATCTTTGTTTTTTAAGTTATGGAAAAGTGTGTGTGTGGAGGGGGGAATCCTAAGAATGTTGAACCAAGATAATTCAAATGTTGAAAGTTGGGATCTTCAAACTTGTCTTTAAAGTAAATTTCACTGTGAATGTGTAAAAACTGAATTTGAAGAAAATTAATTTTTACAGTTATGAATGTTCAGCATTAGAAAATTTGAGCAGATATATTTAGACAATTTCTAAACATTAATATTTTAATGTCGCCTGACATTGGCTAAGGTGCTTATAAATACTACAGGCTTATATTAAAGCTCTGAATTAGGGTTAGTATTTACCAAGATCACAGGTTGTGAGGTTTACTTCACTGAAGTTTTCAGAATGCTTTGATCTGTAGAGAGAAGATGATAAAGATGTGAAAATGATTATTTATCATTGCCGGACTATCTTGTATCTTACAATAACACAAAGCAGACTATTTATAATAACAAAAATTGTTCTAGTGTTGACTTTGCAATGATTTGAAAAAGGTTTTTCTGAAAAAAGTGAATGAGGACTGTTGTTTAGTTTTGACACCAACTCTGTTATCCACTGATGTGATTTTTATACTTAATTTATAACTTTTAATAGGCTGATAGGCAGATTCGCCAGTTAGGAAGTCCAAAGAATATCTATATGCTTGGGGTCAGGTTCCAAATCGCTTTCCTCAGAAAAGATTTTAACAATGAACCATACAAAATACTTGGTATAGTACAAAGCACTTGGTAAGAAATACGTCTCACTCCTTGCCAGGACATATCTCACTGGTAATTCTCTGATCATTGGTCTTTCACTACTAAACAGTAGGCTGTGTCTGTATTATGGTACTGCTTGAACTTGTAGTCGCTTAACCGTTGTCCTCTCAGTTTTAGGGCTTGAGCCTTAAAACAGAGTGCAACAGTGTGCCCATCAGTGCCGTGTTACACTGGACCATATATTTCATGAGCACATAACTTCTGTTAAACTAGAATGGAAATAATTTAGTCTGAAGAAAATTAGTGGGCTTTTATCATAGTATAGAGCAAGAAGCCTATTGATACATGGTGAAAGGTTATTATAAATTGCTTGTATAAGCTTTCCCTTCCTAAACTAAAAATAAATAAAATACCATGAAGGCAATGAGCTTGTAACATATCCACAAATACAAATTACTTATACAAATCTTTTTATATTGTCCTATTCCACATTAACAATAAAAGAAATCTTAACGTAATTCAGGTTCTTTCCAGATCGTTACCATGTACTATTATAGTGTGCCTTTTTCAATAATACTACTTATTGAACAAATAAACTGAAGAGTATATCTAACAAAATTCTGTTTGAAAAATTGAGTATAAGCCTAGAAAGGTTGACAGGAAAAGCAGGGGAGACTTTATTTGATTGGCCTTATTTGCCTTTATTAAAATCCCTTTTTCTAATCTAGAAGGAATTCAGTTGTATCCAATAAAGTTTTGTTTGGAAAATTAGCATTGTATTCTGTGTCTGGAAGGCTTACCTTGGTTGTTCTTTCTCCAAAGAACATAGTCCAGTCCATGAAAGATATATATGGGATTAACCTCTCAGATGTTCCTTCAGAGGAGGACCTCACAATATACACGAGGTAAGAAAATGCACAGTCATAATCAGTAAGAGATAAATGGAGCTTTTTGAATACACTGTGCAATTGGTCCTTTTTCTTCAGCATTAACTTAAATTTTTTCTGGTATGGCACTAGTTATAGCAGTAACTTGAAACTGCCAGTATTTTACCATTTTGGGTTTTTTTCCCTAATGCAAACTCTTTATCCCTCGCATGTGCACACACTGTTCTCTTAACTTCAATATGGGAGCTATGTAGATGCCTCCAAGTATACACTTTGATAGCTATTTCACTACAAGTTCATTTGATTTAACTCTAGTTAAAATTTTCCTGTGAAGAAGGGACAAACTCCAAATCTGTAGTGGCTCTTTAGTTCACAAGTAAGTAGTCTGGAGTTTTTCACATTTGTTCTCAGTTACTGCATTACGCTGATGAGCAAAATGTCAACATTAGAGCTCTGTGACTCCAGAGAATATTTTTTTAAAATAACTTAAATGTCTTACATTAAACAGTTCTTGCTATAAAATGCATGTAAAATTATATAAATTAACTTTTTTATTAGAAAACTATTATGTATCTGTCTTCTGCATAGAGGCACAAGAGTTAACTATAACCTCTTATGCAAATATTTTGCTTGGCTGTTGGTATTCCAGCAAAAATTTGTTTCTAATTGGTATTCAGCCTTTTTAGAAAACATTTAGACCTTTTTTGCTATGTGCCAGTTCATTCAGAAACTTTTTGGGCATTTTCAGTCTCAGCAGAGGCAACTATCTTAAGGTATAAAATTGCTGGTTTTCATATGAGGCTGGAACCAGTTATTCAATCTGGCATACAGACTATTAGTGAAAAAGGGGGGGAAATGAATAAACTAGAAGAGTAACTCCTAGTGACAGTGGCATGAAGATTTTAAATAACTTGCTTGTACAAATATATCATTTTAGTGAAAGATTGTTGAAGCCAAATTGACTGGGATTCCTTATGTTATGTCACCATTATAAGCAAGTACTTTGGACCCAATTTGCAGAAGCATTTAAGCATGAACTTAAGTCCACCTCTATTCAAGACAGCATTAAAGCACTTGCTTAACTTTGAGGTGTTCTCAGTAATCATGTTTTCCTGAGTGAGGGCCTTTGTGTTAGTAAGTTATCGTAAGGAAAAATAGACCAATGGGAAATCAGAGAAACTGATTAAAATTATAGTTTCCTACTTTGTAAAGGCTTATAATGCTGTTGCCAAGAAAGCAACTGCTTACACAGACACATGGTGTGCAAATCAATTATGCTAGTTTAGTAAGTCAGTGTTCCAAACATCTGCTTAGGCTTTTGAATTAATTAATGTAGCACAGTGCAGTAGAAAACTACACCTCAAAATATAACTTAAACGTATATGGTTTTCAAGTGAGTGTCTACAAGCTATGCATTCAGATGCAGTTATGCAGCTTTGGATTTGCTTCAACCTGTAATTGTTAGCTAATTATATTATTTATGTTCCATCGCAGAGTTATGAGGGGAGATTTAATTTGCTGTAGTTTGTCTCTTCATGTGACTGTTTGTTCTAGTTTGTTTACCAACCAACCTGAGTGTCTTCAGAAAAGATTATTTGATTTTATTTGTAATTTATAAGGCCTTCTCTGTTAATGTATGGAACAAGACATAACTGTTATCTATCTCACTTCTTCAAGATTCCCACTTTTATTTCACACATGTGCTTGATGGTTTGAAGCCACTAGAACAGGTGAGGGAAGGTATTGCTCCCAGACCTGATTTAAACTTCTGAGTTCTAACAGCTTAGCTGTTAACACCTTGGAGTGTAAAATGTTCTTGTACCCTATGCAATATAGTAAGGCCTGCAGAGCCCATTGAATAATTACAACTAACTTGACTGATAAAGCCATGCCAACAGGTTGCATAATATAGATATTCCTCCATTGTTCCAACAGCTGTGGAAGACTTTGGCCTGGAGTGCTAGGTGCACTGTTCAAGTTATGGTCCAGGACCATGCTGTAACCACTACCAACTGATTTGTGTTGACTAGTAAATTTGTGACATTTGGAGAAATAAGGATATCTTCCATTTTATCACAGTCTGGGCTGTGGCACATCTTGTTCAGGTGTTAAAACAATGTTGAGACCTGACCTAGAGCCTTGAAATTCCCTGGTCATTTCTTTCCATTCAGATGCATTTAACTTGCATCCTTTCGCCCACCCAACTTGTATTTTAGGGTAATGCTTTTATAGATTAATACAACTTCTCACCTCTTACCTGCTTTTGGTTTTGTAAAATTAGTAAGGCCAAAGTGACATAATAGTACTCTGTCTAGTCGATGATGACGATGACTAACTGTTGCTTCCCATATATAGTCATGTATAAACTGATCTGTGTATAAGCTGACCCTTGATCATAACCCCCACAAAACTAGAAAAAACACATGACCCATATATAAGCCACCTCGTGTCCCCAACCCCCTTCCCTAAACACCCCCACCCTGCACCACGAGCTTCCACTGTGTCCCTGACCCCCTTTTAAACCTCCCTGCCCTGTGCTGCAAGCCCCCACCCCCTTCCTGATCCTTTCCCAACCCCTCCCCACCCCCACCATGCCACGCCACTCCGGAGTCCCCGGGGTCCTCCCTGTCCCACCTCACCGTGCTGTGATGCTCTGGAGTCCCTGGGGGTCTCCCTGTCCTGCCCCACCATGCCAGGCCACTCAGGCATCTCCAGGGCCCTCCATAACCCGCCCCACCACTCCGCATTGCTCCGGAGTCCCTGGGCCCCTCTGTAACCCCCCTCACCCTGCCATCAGCTTTTCCATAGTCTTTGGGCCCCTCCTTAGCCCTCCCCAATCTGACACTGACTCCCCCAGGCCAACCACCCCCCACCCAAGGCCCCCTTACCTGGCCACTGCAGAGGCCACAACACATTGTGGGGCTCCTGGCCTAAGCATGTCCGAGTATGCTCAGGTTGGGAGATTTCAAAACTCCCAGCTACCATATATACTCCTTGTATAAGCTGAGTGCCTTTTTCAAAGGAGATTTCAAGGCACAAGATTCTCAGCTTATACACGAGTATATATGGTAATACTTTTCATCAAGAGCACTGCAGTGGTACTCTGCATATAATCTAACAATAAATTTTTCATAAAATTATCATAGTTTTCACCTGGTTCATTTTAACAAGTTTAATAAAGACAAAAGATGAAATCCTGACTTTATGAAAGTTGATGGGTATTTTGTCACTGATTTTACTGGGCTCAGGATTTCACTTCTTAATATAGGAAGGGCCATCAGATTATTGGATAATTTTTATCACTTGACTAAAAGGTTTTTATTAAAGATGTTTGTACTATTGTACTAGAGGAAGTCCCAAGAGCTTTAGTTTTCTTTCATTTGTGTATTTAGACTTTTTTCTTCCACAACTTCAAGTTGTCTTGCACTTAATTTCAGCTTTTGGTTTTCTATTTTAATTTATCTAATGGCTTTGTTTTGCTTCAGTTATTTCCATAAATGGCTAGAAAAGAAATCTTACTGTGATTCTAACTACTGTTAGAAACTGAAAGAATAATCTTCCACACACATCATCTAGTGAAATCATTTTATATTTGGCAAACTATCTGATATTTTGAGTATCTTCATTTGGATATGTAAGGAAAAGAAATGGCCCTTGTCTTGTTAGAAGAATGCAGTACGGTGTTTCAAAAAAACTGCAGATATTGCTTTGCATTTGGGATTAGGAGAATGTGTAAAAACCTCTATATAGTTATTAAAAAATTGCATTAGTCACACATATGTTGGCGCCTGAATATAGAGGAAAGCTGAAAGCCACATAGATTTAAATGTATAATGTTTGATTGTATTAATTTTCTCTATGTATTATACTCAATTGCTTTAATTCTGTTGATAACTGTCCCCTATTTTAAAATGCAAATATTTTTTTCTAAAATTTTTTAAAACGAATCAGTCCTAATTTTACTTGACTTTATTTTTTAAATAGCTTCCGTTTAGGAAATCAGTTTACGGGTGCTGGGGCAGACAGAACTCTGTTACTAAAGAGCTCAGATCTGCCATATGCAATCACATTAGCACTGAGTTACCTCCCTGCAAGTGTGTTTCTGTCCTCAGATCCTTCCCACAAGCTTGGGGGAAATCCTTCAGATTAGTACAGACTAGGTAGAGGAGGAAAGTATAGATGAGGTGGAGGAAGAGAACAGATTGCATGTCCGTCTGATGTCAGATCAAAGAGTTGTCCAAGTAAATAGCTGAAACAGGTGAAATGGGGTGGCATCTTTAAATAGCTGTGCAAATCAAGTAGGAGAGAGCTCAGAGTCAGACTTACCTGCATGGAACTTGAGCCAGGCTTCTCACTATTTAGCTTGTTTCTCTCAACAACTGCCCTGCCACCCAGTTCCAGTGTTGGCATCTAGGTGCCGCTTTTTCTCTCCCCCCCCCCCCAAGAGATTTTCTATGGAGAGGTCATGCTTTTGCAAACAGCAGTTAATTCTGGATGTCTCCTCCTGCTGTTGGTCCCATCCGGTTTGTGAAATAATGTACAACAGCTGCCAGTGGGCAACACCTGCTCCTGCCTAAAGTGAAAGTGCACCTAAATTAAAATTTTAAAACTAACTTAGAAACCTCAGCTGAGATTAGTGTGTTACTCATCATGACCCTCACTTTTGTTTAAAGTGAAGTCAGTGTTCCAGCTGTCCTTTAAGGTACTCACTGTGCCATACTGAAACTGTATGACTACAGATTGTGCAGAAGAGTGTGTCATTGTCATTAATTCCCTGAAGTTATTGCAAATTGTCCTTACTCTTTTTATGACTTATACTTTTATCCACTGCTACACATAGGTTTGTTCAGTTGGGGCAGAATCAACATAAACAAGACAAGAGCAGTCAGCAGCTTTGGTCAAAACATCATCTGGATGGGGTTATAAATATGTGAGTATGGTTTGTCATTTTTATTTTTTGCTTTTAGTTCAGTTCTTGCTGTGGTTCCCTTTTCTGAGTAATTTCTTTGGAGTCTGACCCTATACCTGAAAAATCATTGAACAAAAGTCTTATATCAAAATATCATGAATTCCACAGATGTTTTCTAACTGTTCTTTCTTCAACATCTATTACTTGTATTGGACAGAGGGCTCAAACTCCAAATATACTGTGTAGCTTTTTGCTTAGTGGATTATACCAATCAAGACAAGTATCTAGGGTTATGTCTACATCTGTCTGCTTAGTTTGGACTTGCTTAGTCCGAACTAAGAAGTTTGGAGTTAGTTCAAACTAACAGCATTTTTTTTTCATTCAAACTAACTTTTTAGTTTGAACTAAAAAAACGTGCTTAGTTTGACCTTATTTAGTTCGAACTAGCATGGCTACATCATGAGTTCGAACTAAAATCTTTTAATTCAAAATAGACAAAGTTTAGTGTAGACAAGGATCAAATTAGTCTGGATTAAGCTTCCTTAATCCAGACTAATTTGCTAGTGTAGACATAGCCCAATAGTTCAGAGAAGAGCAACATGAATGATTAGTTCCAAAAGGATAGCTGTGTTAGTCTAGTTCAGCAAAACAAACAAGGAGTCCTGTGGCACTTAAAGATTAACAAATATATCACATGAGCAGAGGAAATCCAACTTTTTCAGATGCTTTGAAAATGGGGAGGAATGGGAGAAAAATAAATGCAAGGAGGTGTAAGTCCTGGGATTAGATCACACTAACAGCAAATCAAAGTAGTTGTTAAGATTCAAACACTGGGGAACAGCTCATAGAATGGGGTGAGGTCAAATCACCTGTTGTAATGGGGAAATAATCCATAGTCACAATTTAATCCTGCTTTTACACAAGGCAAAGTTGCATATCAATTCCAGTTCTGCAGTTTCTCTTTGAAGTTTTGATGTATTATCTATTTGCCTGAGCACAGCTATTAACAAATCATTAGTGGAGTGAGAAGGGGGATAGAAATGTCCCCCTACTGGTTTTTGAATGTTATTTCTTCTGTCTGATTTGCTTCCATTTATTATATTTTGCACAGAGACTTTTCTGTTTGTCCAGTTTATAAGGTGGGGGCATTTCTGGCACATGACAGCATAAATCACATTGTTGGATGAGTAGGTGAATGAACCCTTGATGGAGTAGGTGGCTTGATTAGGTCATATAATGGTGTCTTTGTGCAGATATGAGGGCAAAAGTGGTAACATGGTTCATTGCAGGGATATGGACCTGCTTTAATGTTTCTGTTGTTACATCTGTAGTTGCTGGTACGTTATCTGTTTAAGCTTAAGGTTAGGTCTACAGCCAGCCCCTTAACCTTAAATAGATACTCACCAGCAACTACAGACCTCATCTACCTCAACCTGTCAGTTGCGTTCACTGCAGTTAAACATACTTTTCTTGAAATCTTGTCCACCCCTGAATTTAAGTGACTTCAATCTCTTGATTCTTTACTTCTGTAACAGCTTCATCACTGTAGCCTCTCCTCCAACTTTCTCTTGAGGTTCCACAGGACTCTGTTTTAGTTCACTTTCCTATCTCCATCCAGACTTATATGTGGGAAATCTCTTTCTCAAACACAAATTCAACTGGCACCTCCGTGTTGATGGATCACAGACCTATCTTTTTATTCCAGGTCTGCCGCCTCCTGTTCAAACTATGGTATCAGTCTGCCTCTCTGACATCTTGTGGATGCGTAGCTGTTAGTGCAAGATCAAAATGATTAACAAAATGTGTTGTCCTCTCCCTCTTCCACAAGCTCTCCCTGCTACCTCCTTTTTCGGTAACTATAGATGACACCACCATCCTGCCTGTCGCTCAAAACTGTAACATACATGTCATCTTCAACATGGACCTCTTTTAAGGTCCTCACATCCATTCTATATCTAAATCTTGTAGATTCTTTTCCCTTTAATAGTCTAGGTCAGCCTTTCGAAAAACATTATTTCTGACATGACAGTACCACTGTGACATATATCAATGAGAACAAATCAATGACTTTTATATACAAGGCTTCATTAAATTTACAACCTATTTGCATTGAATGATGTTACGTATTTGTCAGTCCAATCATCTTGTGCTTCTTCAGTACTTTGCATTTTTAATAACTGTGGGTTTAATAGTACAGTGCTCCATTTCTTGGAAGATCAGACAACAAAATCATTTTAGTGTTTGCTGAGAAAACATTGCATATTATCACTGCAGCATATTTAAACTGAAGATAAGGTTATTATTGAACTTGTCATCTTTGAATGAATTAAAGTCCTGCCAGTTGCTAAGTTTTCTTCTGTCGTTAAGGGGCAGAAGTCATTAATTGATTATATATTCTTAAAATGATCATCTACATTTACTTTTAATGTCAGATTTATGGTAGGAAAAGGAGATAATGGTCTCTTGATTCTGCTGTATGCTTAGCAAATTGAAGATGAGAGAATGTAAGCAGTAAACTGGTGGCTCTGGTAACTATAGTACATAGATATCTCTTGAGTTCTCAAACTTCCTGATAGCTTTGCTACACACCACTGTATTTCCTATGTTAAAAAAAACAACAAGGAGTCGTGTGGCACTTTGAGGCTAATAGATTTATTTTTCGCATGAGCTTTCGTGGGAGAAAATCCCACTTCCTCAGATGCTTCGAAGATGGGTGAACTTACAGAATGGAATGAAAATAAATGCAAAGGGGTGTAAAACATAGGATCAGTTCATACAGTAACAGCAAATCAGAGCAGTTGTTAGGTTCAAACCATGGGAAGCCTGAAGTCAAATTACCTTTTGTAATGGGAAAAGAACCCATAGTCTCAATTAAGTCCTGCTTTCACAGAATTTAGCTTGCATATTAATTCAAGTTCAGCTGTTTCTCTTTGAAGTCTTGATGTCCCAGCCACATCCCTGACGACAGTCATTAACAAATCATTTATCGAGTGATTAGAAAGATGGAAGTGCTCAGCAACTGGTTTCTTTGTTCTGTGATTTCTGATATCAGCTCTGTGTTCGTTCATCCTTTTACGCAGCGATCATCCTGTTTGTCCAATGTATAAGGTGTTGGGGCATTTCTTGCACATGATGGCATAGACCACATTAGTAGATGAGCAGGTAAATGAGCCTTTGATGGAGTAGCAGGCTCGATTAGGACCTATGATGGTATCTGTTGTGCAGATATGTGGGCAGACTTGGCAATGTGGTTTGTTGCAGGGGTGCGTGCCTGCTTCAATGCTTCTGTTGTTAAATCTGTAGCTGCTGGTGAGTATCCGTTTAAGATTGGGTGGCTGCCTATAAGTAAGGAGAGGTCTATCTTCCAAGGCTTGAGAGAGAGAGGGATCATCTTTTAGAACAGGCTGTAGGTCCCTAATGATCTGTTGCAGAGGTCTGACTTGAGGGTTGTATGTGGTGACTAGTGGTGTTCTCTTGCATTCTTTCTTGGGCCTCTCCTATTGACTTGCATGTTCTGGTATCAGTGCATTCTAAAAGTAGTTCTTTGAGTGCTTGCTTATCCATTCTGATTTAAGGTTGTGTACAAATCACGTGCACCAGTGCCAGAAGTTTTTCCCCTCGTGGTACCTGTAGGACTGGCTCTAGCACCCACTGCAGTGGTGCACAATAGCAGTCATATATATGCCACTGCAGGGCCCCCTTCCTCTCAGTTTCTTCTTAACCGCTCATGACTGTGCTGGAACAACACTGTTGTTCTTACTAGTCTTCGTGTACTTAGTGGTTCTTTCACTGGGTTTTCCTATCTCTTGACAGTGTACATAGTTAAAAGTTGATGATCAGTTCAGTAATTATTTAAGTTTGTAGCTGGTAAGTTCCTAGGGTCAGGACATGCCCCGGCTGCCAAGCTTTAAGCCCTGCATACCTGTTGGCCCATTCCACAAGGGCCTAGGCATCTTCAGCAGCTTTCCTGGAACATGTGCATGTTCAGGATATTTGCTGGGCCAGTACGTGGTCATCCATACATACCTTTTGTGTCCCACTATGCCATCACAAAGTAAGCTTGGAACAATGTAGTATTCAGCAGAGCAGTTTTACAGTTTTCATGGCCATGAACTCCTGCTCACCTCTAGAGACACAGCTGGTGAGTCACTTAAATCAAAATGGACACGAGCAAGAACTCAGAGAAGAAAGAACAGTTACTTACCTCATAACTGATGTTTTTTGAGATATGTTGCTCATGTCCATTCCACAACCTACCCTTCATCCCCTCTGTTGGAGTTCTGGCAAGATGGAACTGGGACAAATGGTGGCTGACAGCACCATATATGCTGGTGCATATACACACTACTGCAATGAGTGCTAGAGCTGGCCCAATGAGTACCACTCTGGGAAAAACGTACAGCACCAGTGCATGTGGGGCGTGCACATGCCTAAATCAGAATCAACATGAGCAACACATCTCAAAGAACAACAGTTGCGAGGTAAGTAACCATTCTTCTTATAGACAAGTAGCCTTTCTCACTTACACTTTTTTGCTCAGTGTTTTAAAATAGAATGCTGCTCTGTACTATACAGAAACTATCTGTAAATAGTCTGTCAATCACAGGATGGGAGGTATAAGGGGAAATCTACCTATTTTCTTAATCATTTTTGCTTCCTCTCCTAGTAGCTACTGTATTCTTTTCTACTCTATATTTCTGTATTTCTCAGGACAAAGGACAAGAGGAAGGGCAGAAAGATCCTTAACAAGGAATTCTTTAAAAAGAGCACTTTTTCTGATTTATTGTTCAAGGACAATAACATTATCACTGTTATCCACTGGATGAAATAAGCATCTTCTTTTTGTGAGCGGATGTTAGTGCTAAAAAGTGTTTCTGAAGCAGTGATATAGCCCAGAAAGGGGGGGGGGGGGGATTGGTTTTGTAATTGAGCCAGTGGACTCAGGAAATTATTCTGTGACCATGGGCAAACTGTTCAATCACCCAGTATCTCAATTCCACATCTGTAAAGTATGAATACTTATCTTCTCCCCACTCTTTTTCTGTGTTTCTCTTTTCAACTGTAAACTGTCAGATATTGTACGTCCGATGTGCAGTGCCTAGCACAGTGAGGTCCTGATCTCAGTTTGGAATCTAGATGCTTTTTTAATTCAAATAAGAAACCATGTTTACTTGTTTTGGAGAGTGGGCTGTGTCCAGAGGATCAGACTGCAGTATTATGCTCAAATGTTCCACCTTTCCTTTCTGCAACTACTGTGCCAGAGAATTCAGGCTCTTTTCTTCCCTTCATCTTTCCTTTTCTGCAATTTAGTGTCTTACTCTATGATCGTCTTAGCTCAGACTAAAATTCTTGACACTTTCTTTCGGCCTGTGCTTTGCTCCTATGATCTTTGGCAGGGTCCTCATGATGTTGGTAGTGCTCTTTTGACACATTTTTTTTAATTCTCTATCTTCACTATTTTCTCATCAGTACACAGTCTGTTGGTGAATTTTTCGGAAATTTTTCTTGTTTGGTATACTGTGTCAACAATAGTAAGTCATATCATAAAAGCTTAATACCTAACACACCTGGCTATGAATTCAGGCTCCAGATAAGCAAAAACCTCATTCTTTTAAGAGTAGTTAATGGCTTGTCACACTTTCCAGACAGTTCTGTCTGCGTACTCTGTTCCATCTTGAGGGATCCTATAGCTCACTTATGTGAGGAAGGACTGAGCCTTTCAGAGTTGTATCCCAGCTGGCACAGGATGAGGTGGACTTTTCAGAAGGTTAAGGGCTCAGTTTTGTTTAACTAGTCATCCTCAGTGAGGACAGTGAATTAGGTGATCTAAGAAGGAGTTAGCTGACTAGGAACTGACCTTCTTAGGGAGCAGGAAGGCTCCTTCAGGAGACCCTGAAGCAGGATGACTCCCAAATGGGCCACTCAGACTGAGTAATAGCTGAGGAGGTCTATAGTGAAGCCCAAGAGGAGGATAAAAGACTTGTTGAGCTTTTATGCCTGGAAAGAGGTGGTCTTCTGGGATTAGTTAGAGGGCCAAGTCACCTGAGGTACCATCTGACCACCTCCTAGATACTGGTGTGAGAATCCACTGTTTTTTGGTGTTGGGGGTAGGATTAGACTCCCCTGAACTGTTTCACACCAACTGTTTGACAGAAGTTTGAGTTCAACAAAAGGAAGAGACACCCACTTCCATCCCTGCAAAAAAAAAAAAAAAAAATGTTTAGTTTATGATTTATCATCCCCTCAGCAATCGAGACCTGGGGAAGCTGCAGTGTATGTTTTAATCTACTGAGTTATAATTATCCTACTCCAGGCTTATTTACCACTTTAACAATATAGGCAAATAAATATAAAATCTGTATTGACAAGTCTAACATGGGTGGATGATGCACAGAAATTAGCTAAGATGATTAAATACCTTTATACTGGTGTAATTGCATCTGCCCATAAAAACATTTTAACAGTATTGGTTCTAAATTAATATGGATGAAAACACAAAAACTATGTGCCATGCAGCTCCTAGTATTATGCCATCATCCTCTTCTTCTCTTACAGGGTTCTTGAGCAAAAACAGTCATAAGACACATTTTTAATTCAAAACTAAGAGAAAACAAAATTTTAAAATCACATTTGAGCTTGTTTTCATACAGCTACAAGAATCTAAGAAACCAATTTTTTTCCTGTATATTTGCACTTTAAAATATTGAGGTGAGATCCTTACATCTGGCCCTTTTACCAAGTACAAATAGTATTCAGCAGAATAGCATAAAAGGGCTCTATAAGGCTTGAATCTGGTTTGATGATTATTGCCCTGGCACAAGCACTGCAGAACACAATGTAAAGCTGCTTTCCAAGGATCCCCTCTAAGTCTCATCAGAGCTGGGGACAGGAGGAGCATGTGAAGGGGTAGGACCATAATACACAGTGCTATGGAGATTCTAACCAGTGTTGTGGCCCAGTGTGCAGCCATAAAGGAGGCTGCTTGGGTTGTCTTCCCAGCCACCAAGAATGCTTTTTAGTACCTGCTGAACACCGAAGGATTAATAATGTGAATTTCTTTACTTTTGTAGATATGTCTCAAACTATTAACCTGATTTTAATTTTCTATAAAAGTCCAAAGTTGAACTGATAAACAGGAAAAAAAAATTATATAAAGCAGTCAGTTGTAATTTCTAATTTATGTCAAGAGTAACTTGATATCTAAATAACTATTCTATGATATACAGGACTTATGGTAAAGACTTCCCTAAAAGTGGTACTTCAGAGTCATTTAACGTGTATAGTGTATTACAATGAATTATAAAGGTACAGTGCATTATTACTATATAGTGTAAAGTCAGGTGTTCATGAAGAAATTCACTCTTAATGAGCACATGGGATATTAATTTAAAAGTTGAGAAAAAAACAAAGTACAGTTTTATTAGAAGCTGCAAATTTGTTGGCTGGCTGACAGTGTTCTACTTTCAACATGATGATTTTTCTCTGTTTGGATGTGACACAGTAACTTTTGAACCCTGCATCCAATCAATTCTACATCTCACAAATTGTTCTAAGTGCCATTGGGCAGAATCATATTAATATTAGTGAAAATTAGAAAACCAGAAAAGAGTATGTGAGGGCCTGCTGCATCTGGTGAACAGACTCAGCCCCTGTAACTAATGTAATTGTCTACAGATCAAAGAACTGATTCATGGCAGCCATCAACATCTTCTGGCATTAGGTATCCCCTGTTCTCGCAGTCTGAGTTTTAAATGTTGACACCTGAATGACCATCCCAGGCAGAATGAAAAGAAATACTAATCGGAGAGGGGCAGATCGAGCCACTGGCACAAGGGTGTCCCTTGCTGGGAGTCCCTGAAATAGAGGAGGATAGAAGAGTGGCATACAGGTAGCCTGCAGTGAGAGAATAAAGGGATGTATAGAGCATCTGGTGTGTGTAGTGAGCTGGGCTTACAGAATGTACAAAGTATACATGTTTTTCTGTCACATTTTCACATCATCATTTTTGCTTCTAATTTGGAGCTTTCTCATCCATGCTTGATTTCTTTACAGATGACTGAAGAGTTCTTTCAGTGGAGTCCTGACAAGCGTTTATTTCTATGGAGCTTGTTAGCTGGGATAGACTAGATAGACCCATTCTCTTCCAGTAGGGAATCCATACTGTTACCAGGCTTCCAGCCCCAACTTCTATGGCTCTGTTCTCCGCTTCTGAGGATGACTGAAATAAGGGCATCTTTAGATGGAAAGTTAGTGAAAACTGGGATCTAAATCTACAACCCTGTAGTGTGCTGTGCACTAAGTGACCATGTGGACCCTGCTACTGTGCACTTAAAGTTCCCTACTCCCAGAGCAGGTCAAAGCACATTAGGAATTTTTATTCTGCACCAACAGAGTACATGTGACTGGAATGCATGTGGCATGCTAGTGCGCTGTGCATTTACACTCCAGCTTGCTGCTCACTCACTTCGTTTAGACAGGCCTTTTAATTCTGCCCCTCTGAAATCTTCTAAGACGGTCCTTCCACACATTTACACTTAAAAAGCTGGATAATACAGCATTCAGTTTACATGAGTCTTGAAGCATGTGAACCACTAGTAGTTAATGTTCAGTTTAAAATTTTAAAAATGTAATCACAAATTAAACCCTGGCCTCATCAAAGAGCAAACAAGATTTTCTCTTTAAAATAAAGTCCAATAACATTAAATGCTGCTGAATTTGTTTATACATGAATCACAATGTGAATCCAAGGTATTCCCATCACATCAGATGAATTTTTAATGCTCCAGACTTTTTACCAGTTATGTAGTTTGTTAGGCTTGTCAGCGCTTACAGTTTTAAGTTTTATCATTACAGCTGTATCTGGGTAAGAGCACTTGTGTAGCTGCATTATGTTGACAGGAGAGCACTCTCTCACCAACATAATAAAATCATCTAAAAAAGCAGTGATAACTTTTCTGACAGGTGAGGGTCTCCAGTCAACATAGAGCTGTCCCGACTAGTGCTTATGCCAGCAAAACTTATGTTGCTCAGGGAAGAGTTTGTTTTTCACACCCCTGCACAACAAAAATTTTGCTGTTGTAAGCGCTAGTGTAGACAAGGCTTAATCTGCTTTTTAAAAAAATCTTTCTTTGATCAAATATTTGTGCAGCAAAATCTTTGGCATTCTGGTATGAGAGTGAACAGTAGATATTAAACACCACATACTGCTTCATCAGTAGAGTATCTGGGTCCTGATAAATATTAATTAGTTGATTTTAAGACAGATACTTTAAAATAATTATGTAAGGAAAAATTACAAAAATAATTTCAAGGGTCAGCTTTAAACTGTAGGCCCCTTATCAGGATCCTAGTCCAGCACTAGATGCTCACAGCAGCAGCTTTGTGCGTCTGTGCCAGTTTTAGGTACCAGGGTGTCAATTGTTGTGGCATGTTTATACAAATGGGGCTCACATTTGAAAGTTTCCCAAATTTGTGGTCTTCTTTATGAGGTTCTGAATAAGAATTGACCCATGCTACTGTCCTGCAATAAGCAGGTTATAGGAGCATGTATCACCCAGCAGAATGGAATATACGGTTTCAGTCCTTCCCATTCCTTTAAACCTCATTTTGCATAAAGTGATCTGTCTCTAGACAAGGAGAACTCCAAGGAGGGCTTTCAAAAAAGTGAACCAGCAGCAGAAGTCTCTATAGTTACTCACTTTTCCTTCACTAAGGACTCAAAAGTCTACTAACTTCTGCTAGGAATGGTAATCCTAAAGCTTATGGATCAAGATGCCTTTTCTTGGAATTGGAGCCAAACACTAAGGTACTATTTCTTTCCCTTTCTCCTAATCCACAGAGTAGGTGAACATCAGGCAGTATGGAAGCTGTCATGGTGGCTTCCTGGTAACTCCCATTTCCTTTGATTCTCTGAACAGTAATGCATCACAACAACTTCTTGAAAACTGCCGATCAGATTTTGCTTTATCCCAAGACCTAGTTAGATTCTCAACCCTTGAACATGTAGCTTGATAGTTGGGAGGTTGAGACCATGTTTAACTTTAGATATCCCAGAGAAAGTGCCTTTCTTCTTGAAGTCATAATACTGTGTAAAGGCCATTGCCGAGTGGGATGGAGACAAGATAACTGCAACAAACAGGAGTATTTCTCAGTAGCCTTCTTATGAGCATGGTACTCCCAGTCTTCAATAGTTATAATCCTGCAAATTTCAATTGTTATATTAGGCTGCAGAGCAGCAGAAGTTCCTTCAGGTAGACATATCGAACAGGGAAGTGGTAAATAACACATTTTCAGTCAAGATTTTTATTGCAAAACAGCAAACTTCTCAATAGAATAGCTCTTCTAAATGAGTGTTAGTAAAATGAACAAAGGTTTTAAATTAAATGATTGGGTAAAACAAATATGGCACAAATATTTGGAGCATAACAGGAGGGTTATTAGTCAGCACAGGCACATACAGACAGAGTTTTTAAAGAATATTTTCAGCACGTTGTAGCTAGGTGAAGAAATTAGATTTAGTTTGTTCAGTGCTGAAAATAAAATGCATTTTGACATGTAAATCTCATCATGTCTAACAAATGGTTCTTTACTTATTAGGGCTTCAGAAAAGTCTGCTCTTTAGAAACAATAAGTAAAGCATCACATTTTTTAGTTAATTATTATTTCACTTAGAGCAGGTATGTATAAATAGGCAAACATACTAAGGTATGTGATTTCTTCTGGTTTGAGTTAGTAACACTGGGTGAATTAATTTAATGTAGCTGCAGTATTTGCCCTTTTCCTTTATGGTTGTATAGATTCACATTTTCAAACTAGATTCCCTAAAGACAGATCCACAAATAAAACGGGAGTTGTGGGTGGCATTCTAAAAATTAAGGCAGGTCTACTCTACCATTTAAGTCAATCTAACTTATGTCATTTAGGTGTGTGAAAAAGATTTCCCTTCCCCCTTTCCAGAGTGATGAAGGTTACAGCAACTGAAGTGCTGTCCACACAGACTCTGTGTTGGCAGGAGAGCACTCTCCTGTCTGCATAGAGCATCTTCACTAGACACACTACAGTGGCACAGCAATTCTAGTGTTGACCTGCCCTTAGGCTGCTTATTTAGTCACAAAAATGTGAATTTAAATATCTAACTTCCAGTGCCCATTTCTGAAAATTTATGCCTTAGTCTTTGGTAAGAGTCTAGAGGGACATCATATTAGTAAATGTGAATAAAATGTTTTCAGAAAAAACTATATTAAAAATAATTTTATGGCTGAAATTTCCACAGAATTATATGCTTTAGTTTTTTAGTATATTGTTCCTGCTATTTGCTGCGAAATAAGTGAAAACACTATAGCAGAGATGGATCCTTTTATATCAGATCCCTTCTGGAGCTGATGTGAAATTACAGATATTTCAGAGAAAAGCAGGTGCGAGACATTGTTTTGCCTGTTAAACATGCCTCTGCAAGAGCTGAATATTTCAGCTGAGTCTGAGATCTTAAATTGCTATCATTGAAAGGATATAATTGCTGTCAAGTATGTCTTGTCACTGCTTCAAAATTAACTTTGTTCTGAATCTGAAAATGTTTCAAACATGTCAGACTTGCTCCAAAATATTTTATTAATGAAAATATTTATTTTATAAAACTTCTCTCCTTGTCACTAATACTGCAGTATTCTCCATTACAAACTTATGAGATATACAGTTTTAGTCACGAATTCTAGAACACTATACTGCTGTGAGATATGTTCTAGGATTCCAAGTTCTGTCTTGAATTTATTTATTGAGACAAAGTTTTCAATACTTAAATTAGGTGGCAACTCTCACATGTATGAAATAACAGATTTGCAGTGAATAAAAGTAGGACATAAGACATTCATTAATACAATTTTCTTTTTTCTTTTCTTTTTTTTGGACAACTGACAAATTTATATTGATTAACAAGAAAATATGACATTTTAATTAGTCTCTTTAACATTCCAAATTTAGAATATGGCAGTTCATACCTTATTAATTCAGATACATTATCATGTTTTAAAGAACACTTAAAAACTTTCCAGTATTCAGCATGAACAGTAAATAAATGCTAACTCCACTAGTATGCTATTTGCATTTTCAGGAATAATTAACTATGGTTTCTAGCAAATCATAATGATGTACACTGCTTTCCTTTTAATTCCTTTTATCTTATGTCAAATTTGGAATACTGTATCCTTACTGCTGTTGCAATTGGTGTGTTATGATTTGATTTCTACCCCAGCTGTAGTAATTACAAGTAAATGCAACTCAATTACAATATAAGAAGTTAAGGCTGGATTTCTGGCTGCCTAAGCATTTTTAAGATCAGACAGTCTAAGATTTACTGGTGTGAGCTCTTTTGATAATAGACTATTTCTCTGAATTTACATATCCCTTATATTTTTAAGCATGATCTTTACAGAAGTTAGTCTTTATCCCATTTAAAAACAGATAGTGGCAATAAGATTTTTACCATTGTGCTCTCTTCATAAAGATTCAAATTTTGTCATTTACCCTGAAATTCGAAGTGCAATCACAGTATGTGAAAGATCAGTCACAACAGACACAGTGCCAGGTATACCAGAATTATCAGAACAGCTTTGCCTTTTAGACTTCCTAACAAAGACGTGGTTACAATGAATGGGGCTGTAGTTATTAAACAATAAAGCATAGGCAATTATAGTGCTACATTAAAACAATGCAAATGCAGTAGTCGCCTTAGGCAATAAAGAAAGATAGACTCTTCCCTGTTTTTGAATGCAGCGTACTGTTGCTAAGATACCAGAAAAGCATTAAACAAAGAAACAGAAATGTGCTATAATAAAAGCATGCAGTAGACGAGAACTGTGTAGCATAGGAAATTTTAAATTATGCTAACGCGAGGTCATGCTAAACAGTGGTGACTGGAGACAACTGAATGATCAATGAGGGGACATTCAGAGTAACACCAGCTGAGGTTTACAATGGGTGTGGAAAAAAACGTGTCTATCACATATTACCTACTAAAATCTGCTGTAATTTAAAAGAGGAGATTGAATTGTTGCTGAAGTTGTAGGTGGAATGATCTTGTTACTAGGCTCAGCTATAAAGGAGACTTTGGTCAGCGGCTGATGGCTCAGTTTCTCATAAAAATATCAGTCTGGATTGGGATGTCTTCTCATGCCCCAGTTTTGCTTTCCCCGTCTCAAGCCACTGAATGATAGAAAATAAGAATTTCATTGTTCTGCTTTTCTCTCATCTTTTTTTGAGAGCTAAGGGTTGAACTGTGGTCATTTGATTTCTCTTTCATAAGCAGAAAACCTAGATGTGAGCAGCCGTGTTCACCCACATGAACAAAGATTCAAGTGTTAAGATTCCTCAAGGCTAGCCTTGATATGGTTCCCATTCTAGCTATGACTGGTTTATCGCAAAATTATTTGGAACTAAGAATGAGATTAAAAGTTTGGCTTTATAAATGACTCCCAATTCAATGCAATGCAGGTTGCCTAGAATTCTGTTATACATAGGCGTTGTATACGGCCTGTAAATGCAGAGCTCAATGTCCTGTAATTCATCTTATGCTGAAATGTATCATGGCCTGTACTAATAATTGTTGGATGAGTATGGTTCCTTCTCTCCCAGAGCCTAGTTTGGGATGAAATCAAATGTGAGGTAATTTAATAGGTACCTCTGATTGCAACAGTTATCCAGTAATATCAACCATCCAGTACAGATTATTTTAGTTGAAGCACACTATAGATATAAATTTTTGCCATCATTTGAGAGCTCTGTACTAAAAATTCTGTGCACTTGTAGAAGAATCAGGAAACCTGTTCTGGCTTTTCCTGATATGAATATAGAGCCATGGTTGTCACCCAAACACTCCCATGGCTATGGATGTCTCTGCAGTGCCCTGCATAGCTGCTCCTTTTCCCCTTTTTTTTAGGGCTCCTTAAACTCCACAGTCTTGCTTGTCCACTCACAGCTTTTCTTGTGTTTGTTTTCATTATTAACACAAAGTTCTGAAAAGCAAACATACAGAGATCTTCAACTTAGGCTTAACCTTGGCACAGCACCTCCCAACTGTGGGTTCTCCTCTTCTTGCTGCCTGTCAGTGAACTCCCTTCTTCAGGAGCCACTGGAGAAGAGCCACTCTCTGCAACTTCACTCTGCATTTCCACTTCTAGCACAGCTTCCAATAAATTAAGTTGCATTCACAGAAGACAGTTATTGTATAGGTCATGGTTGTACTATACCTTCTGAGGGTAGCATGTTAACCACTGACTAGTCTGTGACTAAATCTAAACCAAAACTCTCACATTTTGAAAGCATACAGTTTGACTTGCTTATCTTAATTGATCAGCTGTGGGATTTTGTTTTAATCTAGAATTTTTAATATTTAAATGTTGCTGTTGAAAATGAATATACAGTATATTATCTCTGAATTATAGGTTTTTTTCATACCTATGGTTAATTGTTATTGTGCCTAAAGCTGCAGCAGCAGTAAGAAAATTTACAGTCATTCTTTCAGAATTTGTTCACTTAATATGTATTGTAAACACAATTAGTTGAGATGTTACAATGCAATTGATTGATGTGTATGTGACATTGCTGAGTTTAGACCTGGTATGAGAACTATTTTGTTTCTGACTTTTACAGAATACACATCTCCTCTTTTTCCCAAGACAACATTTATGAAGTCCAGCCTCCAAAAGTAGATAAGAAATCAGTTGATATTTTTCATGCTCACATCCAGGCTGGCAGAGGAATCATGCAACCATTGGGAAAAGAAGACATCCTGATGTACAGAGAGTACATTAGAAACCGATATATGTAAAATCAACTGGATTCAGCTGTTTAGCATTGCTGGAGGGATGGTACAAATCGATTTAGAAAGGAAGTCCAAAGTCAGCTCCTTTGTCATGGTAAAATAATGGCAATTATTTGTAAACCTGTATCTTTTTTTGGATGATTTATTACTAAGTTATTGTTAGCATTGCAAAAATAAAAATGTGACCAAATAGGTATTCTCTTTGATTTGAAAAATAACAGTAAATCTAAAATCAGGGAAATTACAGCTACAATTAAATATATAGTAATTTGAGACAAGAAAGAAAACATTGACTATTTAAACTGTTAGCATTAATTGTCCTGCATACCAGAGTAGTTTCAAGAAAAAACTCTTCAGTTCCACGTTTAACCCATGGCAGAGAAAAACACTGTTTTCAATCAAATGTGCTCTAGTATTGATTTCTATCAGGTTGTTTTGAATGACAGTGAAAGCATAATTATTGTGATTCAATTAATTTTGAGAAATGAATGCACACTCTACTTCTAGAAACCAGTTTCAGACAATGAAATGCCAGTCAAGCCTTGGAAAGATGGGTTCTGACTGACTGAAATTTGCTTATCTCAGTTGAAAGGACTGGTAAAAAAATTAGTGAATTAATGACTTGGAGAAACTAAATATTAATGATTCTTCTCATCCCAGGCAAGCACTGCCACAGCCACAATAACCAGCTGCTACCAGCTGACTGCAACTCCAGATATGTGGCTGCATATTGCAAAGCATATTTGAATGCTTACGGAGTAAGAAGCTGCTCTTGTAAGTCAGTTAAAATTGGTTTAAAAGTAATTGTATGCGTCTGGGCTTGATAACCATAAAAGGAGAGTGTAAACCATTGCTCAGGAGCCAGAAAGTAGTGTGCATATGCAACCAGTGGATTATAGGAGCAGAAATGACTGGGATACAGCAGTGCTTTTTTGTTGCCTATACATCATGCAAATTATATGAAAATTGATGTTCCATTTGCTCAGGGAATATCTGGAGCCAGGAACATATGAAGGTTAAACCATGGTAGCTGGTAGTTTAGCAAATGAGTTTGAGGGTGGAGGTGGTAAGGATTTTCCATAAAGCAGTACTGCTACCACCTGCAGTTTGTTTTGACTGCCTCCTGCCAGCAGGCTACTACCTTGACACTCAGTAGGCATGTGTCACAGTCATCACAAGTAGCCCCCTACAAAGCCAAGAAAGAGCCATTTACAAACCTCTGAAAATGCCAACAATAATTATTTTACCAATATGGCCTTTCATTTATTCTTGAGAGCATGACAAGAATGAAATTTCCATTCCAATAATGGTTTAATTGCAGCTGTCAGTCTGAATTATCTCTAGAAAATACATCTGCTAAGAGTGCTTTGCACTTCTGTGTCCAACATAAACAATACTTTACAAGTGAACAAATATCCACTGCTACAAACAACTAGGATAAAATCCTGGCCTCACTGAAGACAATACAGTAGCACTTCTAAGTTACAAAAACCTCAGGAATGAAGATTGTTTATAATTCTGAACAAATTATTATAGTTCTTTCAAAAGTTTGCAACTGAACTTTGACTTAATATAGCTATGAAACTTTATTATACAGAAAAATGCTGCTTTTATCCGTGTTTAAATTAAACAGGCAGAGAAACAGTTTTCTTGCCTTGGCAAATCTTTTTTAAACCTTTCCTTTATTATTTTTAGTAGTTTACACTTAATACAACTGTACTGTATTTGCCTTTTTTCTATGCTGCTGCCTGATTGTGTAACTCCAGTTTCAAATGAGATATGTGGTTGACCTGTGAGTTTGTAATTCTGGTGTTTGTAATCCGGAAGCTCTACTGTACAAGCTTTGTTGCTGATTTCAGTGATACTAGGATTTCTTTTCTAATGTTTTGTGTTGCAATGTGCAACAGTAAATAGATTTCGAAGAATACATACACATGGTCTTTCTAGGCTTATGCCTCTATTCTGTCACATGCATTCAGCTTTTAATTGACGAAGATCCCATTTCTATTTTAATGAGTATGACTTATCAATGCAGAGAAAATGATTATGGCTGCAATATACATCTTTCTGTCCTGGAAATTTGTTGTGTTGTTATAGGTTAATTTTATTAAATACACAAAGAATTTTGTTTACTAAAATACTCTAACAGAAAGTTTGTCCTCAAAGGCTGGGGCTAGTCAACACTGATTAGAAAATAAAGCACACCTGGTTTGGATCAGGTGATTATAAAAAGCAGCAGATGGCTTCAGTGAAAAAGGAAACTTGAAAAGCTGTGGCAGAGTCTGCAGAGAATGTGGAAAGGCTCCTGCTTGGAAGACAAGGGGAGTTGTCCCAGGCAGGGAGGCCTGAGAGACCCTGGCCAAGCAGAACCAAGGTGCTGAAGGGCAGCTGAAAAGACTAACAAGAGAAAGAGAGAACTTGGATTGTGTGGATTTGCAAATGTACTTGGGGGAGTGGGTGATTACAGTTTATTTTAACAAACCCAGTCTCCAAAAAGAGGTGTATTTTTTACCATGAAAAAAAGCCTGAAGTGAAGTTTATTTGAACAGCTCATGAAGGGAAACTAAGGCAGGCTGCCTGTAGCATGACCATAGGCCACAAAGGGGCACTTGGAAGAAACCAGCTGGTGACAAGTACATGAGATCTCTAATTGCTGTTGAAAATTGCAATATGAATTTCCCCATCTGTAATATGTGCGTTTAGCCATAATTTAGTCAGTAGAGCTAAGCAAACTATTCCACTTCTTTCTTCAGCAGCAGATATCTTTACAACATATTAATAATTTTAGAAGTTTGAAAAAGATGAGCAGACTTAAATCCTCACTATCTATATAATTTTATAATGTTATAAAGAAGAGCATCTTCCCCAGTCTCATATTCAGTCACTGAAATTCCCAGCAGTGTTAAGACTGATAACTGTAGTTAATGTTTAAAATAGTTTGGAATAGTTTTTACTACCCTAGTTTTACTTATTCCTTTTCTCCCCATTTTATTTAAAAAGAATTTTTTTTTTAATTCCAAGTTTATATACCCTTTAGCATATTTAGTGTTCACTGTTAGGATTGAACCACTACAACTGGAGCCATGCTTGGTTCACCCAGATGCAAGTACTGCCTTTCCTTCCAGGAAACTCTCAGTGCATCCAGATCCTAGAAGAACAGAGGTCCCATAAAAGTGCTCTCACTGCACCAACTTAAAGCCTCACACCAGGAGCAACAGAGATCTGCATCTCCAAACTTCTATTCATAGAGAAGTCTCTGCACTTGGTATCTGACACCTGTTTGGACAATGGTCTCCAGCAGCTTCACTCACCTCACAATGGAAGGCTCATTCCTCCAAAAAGGTAGCAAGGAAAAGAGCATCAACTTCCCTTTCAGGGAACTGCCAAAAAAGAGCTGGTTTTGTCTTACTCTATGTCCTTAGTACCAACTCCACTCCAGCTGAGTACTTACAAAGCACCAGAATCCTCTGCTACTATACATGCCATGAAAGCCACTGAATCAAAACAGGAAGGCTTGAAGTCAAGGGACAAATAGAAACCTACCTCCTTTGCTAACACAGCTGCTTAAAAAAGCAGCACCAAGACACTACACAGGCTGTGGCACCACTTTGTCTCAACAGCAAGAGCGCTCGGGTATCAGTACCGGCAGCTGTGACTGCAACAGCATCAGCAGCATCAACCACCTCAGTACTGAAATCATCAGTATCACACCTTGTCCTACACTATATAGGCCTAGTTATTTCATCAACACAGGATTTCTCTCTTTAGCAGCCATGTTTCCCCAGCACACATGGCACCATATCAGGCCACTTCACCTCTGGCCCTTCCCATTTTCTAGGAAGGAGAAGGATATTGAGGAGGAAGGTACCTTCTCATTACACCTGTTTTCTCCCATCCAATCTGCTGCAGAATTGGGCCCACCTATCCAGACTTAAACTCATCACAGGACTGGTGCCCAAACCTGGTCTGGCCCCCCATAGATACCACCACTTATGCCATTCCCCTGTCAGTGGCCCTACTGGGAACCCCTGGAGGGCATGCATGAGATAATACCCAGACCATAAAGCCCATAGAGGGAGATGATTGGATCTTCACCACCACTCTGAAGGAATGCACCTTCAGAATCCCTGAGAATAGCTTCAAAGAACAGAAGACACAAAAACAGAACATGCTAGCAATCGACATTTTCTCCTCTTCCCTGGACAAAGCCATAATGTACCACCCACATCTGTGGATGATTTAAAACATTAAGAGCTTTTTAAAAGACTTGATGGTTCCCTAGAGCTCCCTCTAGAAGAGATCCCACAGTCCCAACACAAATACCGGACATTCTTCCTGCATCTTTCTCAACAAAAATTGTATTTCTGGTTAATGAAGCACTCATGGAGATGGCTAAAAACATATGACAGATTCTGGCTGTGACAGCACCCACCTGCAAGAGAGCAGATAAAAGGTACTGTGTCCACTTTAACGGAATGGGCTTCGTATTTTTGCACCCCACACCAAATTCCTTAGTTGCTGATACCGTCAACCAATGAGTCAGACAAGAGCAACACAGCCACTCTTCTATTCAGGATTGCTACTTGCATTGCTTTCATAGCAAAATATGACTACACAAATTATTCTGAACGCACAAAATGTATTGACTTCATCCCAGAGGATGAAAGAGACCAATTCAAATCCATCATATTGGAGGGCCACCTCTTAGCCAGAAACACATCACACATGTCTCCAGATGCAGCTGACACAGTGCTATGCTCCATGACTGCTGCTATAGTTGTGTGCCTGGCTTCATGACTCTACCTGTCCTGCTTCCCAATGGAAGTACATTCCTCTGTGGATGGCCTTCCTTTTGATGGACAGAAGCTGTTTGCAGCAAAAACCAATGCATCCCTTCACCCCCTTGATGATGATTCACTTCTTTGGTATGTATGTTCCTGCATCAAAAAAAAAAAAAAAACAACAGAATTTAGTATTATCCCAACCAGCATACATGTCTGTTCTATAAGCCCCATAACAGAGGCATTACAATGCATGAAGACATAGACTTGAGGCCTCCAAACTATTTTCCACCTCCAGTTCAATTATCAACATCCGACAAACCTTCTGCAAAATAACGATAACAAGGGTTTGGTAAAGGGCCTGAGAGACCTCCCTCATTCATAAGCTCTGACGCCATCATGGACCATTACCCATTTTGGTTATCATTTATCCCACTTTCTACTAAGGGTGGCAGTCCATTACCATGGACAAATGGGTTCTAGACAGAATCCATTCATTCAGGTTATACAGTACCGTTCATTTCCCCATCCCATTCCCCCACCCACCCACCACCCAACTTTTCTTCTTGTCCTCTTAAGCAGCCCCTCTCATGAATATCTTCTAAAGCAAGAAGTAAACTGACTTGTATATCTGGCTACCATGTAAAAGATAGCATCACAACATCACAATGTAGAAGGAAGGCCACCCTCTCTCCTTCCACTGCCCCTGTTTGCACACACACCCTCCCCAGGGAGCTGGTGCCAGGAGCAGGGCCAGAGTCTCCAAAATGGTCGATCTGCACTGTCCCTTATATCCTCAGTTTGGAGCACAAGGAAAAGTGCGCAGAGGCAGACCAGCAGCACTGCTAACAGGAATCTTCTGATCTCAGGTTCATGGGATTCATGTTTCCACAGTGGCATACACGTAGGAACCTCATATCTTGAAGAACTCTAGTTACTTAAAGGTAACCAACTTCTCTTTTCTGTATAACGTGACCCAGTCCTGATCAGGGTCTCTGGGCTTGATCACAATATGAGTTAAATACTGCTGCTACGGGTAAGTTGATATGGAAAATGAGTATCTTGTTCAACTGAAATTACAGCAAAAAGTTAAGTAGGTAGAAAGTAATTGCCCAAATAAAATTTAGCTAGGAGAGTAGAACTGACAGCCATGATCTCATCACTGTGCTTTGTTTGCTATTCTTCCAGTGTCTTACTGTTGTTACGAAGCTAAGAAATATGCAGCATGAGAAAAGGTTGCTTCATCGTGCTGTGTTCTCCTTAAGACCCTTTGGTGTTTGGATATAGTTTCTGAGATTAGCTTTTCTCAGCACAAAAACTAGGGAAACTAATGTGAAGATGTCCGTTTCTAAGGAAACTAATCAATTAGTGTCACCATATATTGCTAGTTGTCTATTTTTAATATTTTCCCTAAATAAAATAATAATGACCCGTAAATACCTGACTTCTTCATTTTGTATTTGTATTACATGCTCACCAGGTACTTCATATTTTGATGAGAAGCAAAAATGTTAAAATCTGTATCATTTGGGGGTCAGTAAAGATCCTATGATACTTAGCCACTATTCATTACTCTTGCAGGATGCAGCTATGCAGAGTGCCTTGGCCAAACTACAAAATGAGTCATTACATTCTGCTGTGTAAAACACTGTATTGCTTCAATAGCACACAGTATTTTTCTATTCCTGTAATAAAATATGTAGGATCGTTCTGCATATTTAATGTTTGGTACATTTCATTGCTGAGATGGCTACAATTCATTGGAGAGCAAACTTTCAGTTAATAAAATGCTTTGGGATCCCACTGTATAAAAGATGCAGCAACTTGTAAATATAAGATCACAGTGTAATGTCCAATTAAAGTATTTTCCAGCTTGTCTGCAGTGACCAATACCAAAATGAAATTTGGGAAATTTGAGACAAAAGGCCATGACAAATAAGAGTCCCTTTTAAGTGTGAATGAGGGGAAAGACTATGAGAATTTAATTTTGCAATTTGTGAAATATTGGTTTAATGAGATGTGTGCAATTCTCTTACCTCTAGTCTCTTTTGCTTTTAGTTCAAAATGTAATGTATGGAAACCCTTTTGTCATGGGGTAGATTGTGTCCATGAGGAGGGAGCTGTTCACCACACCTGTGCCCAGTAACAGCCTCCTGATAGGATCTGGTAGGGTGTGTTCTCACAGGCTTCTTATTTCAAAACAACAGAGGTTGTTTTGAAATAAGAAACAGCATGTCCACACAACGTACTCCCATTTTGAAACAAGGGGTTCTTGTTTTGAAATGGGAGCCATGTTTAGAAACGGCTTAAACCTACTTCCGTTTCGAAACAGCATTGTTTCGAAATGAGTCGTTTCGAAACAGCCCCGTCAGGACATGCTGTTTTGAAACAATGGTTGTTTTGAAATGAGTCACTTCAAAACAACCGTTGCACGGATGTATTATTTCGAAACAACGGTTGTTTCAACATAACCATCTGACCTTCCTCCCAGGGTGCATGTCAGGTAGCATGGCCTGAGCCCTGATCAGCCATGGCTGCACAGGCAGGCACTGCCGCTGGGGGGTGCTGAAGGGCCCCTGTTTGGACCCCAGAGGACATCAGGTGCCTCCTGGGGATCTGGCAGCACCCAGATATTATGTCCTGGTTCCGGGCTAGTCACCGGAACCGGGACATATATTTGGACATTGCGGCCGTGATGTCTGAACAGGGGCACCCTCGCACAACCAAGCAGGTGGGCAGCAAGGTCAAGGCCCTGTGCCAAGACCATGCATGCACCCGGGATGCCCGAGAGCTGCAGGGGCCAGGGAGCTCTGCGACGTGCCCCTATTATGAAGAGCTCCATGCCTTCCAGGAGCCACAGCCCAGCGGTCTCCCCGCTGAGGCCGTGGACACCTCAGGAGGGCATCGGAGCCCCTCATTGGGCCCAGAGGCACCGGGCTCCAACGTCTCCGTCGGGGGGCCTCCACCCGCCCAACCACCAGCAGCAGCGGAGGCAAGCCCCAGCAGCCCAGAGCTGTTAGCCAGCGGCGAGGCGGGGACCAGGCCAGAGGACCAGGGGCCCACCACCGCCCCTGGGTCCAAGTCGGAGCCCGGGACATCTCGCCGGACCTCCAGAGCCCCCATGGGTAAGTATTCCCCTCCCATGGAGGCACACAGGGCTGGGCCTGTCCAGCAGGTCACAGGAAGCAAGGGGGCCAGGGCAGGGCACTGGGGGAGGTAGGGCCCAGGGTTGACCGGAGCAGAGGGGCCCCCTTGGCCATTGGTCCCACAGAGACAGGTGGCATCGAGGTCACAGGCCCCTGTGTGCCTGCGGGTGGTGAACAGGGACTGGCTAGTAAAGATGCAGCAGCATCTTAGGTGGGATGGAGAGCATGCATGGCACACCACTGGCAAGTGGCCTTGGGAGACCCCCCAGAGCAAGGTGTGGGTGAGTCCAGCTCACCCTCGTGGGCACCACTATAATGTGTGCCTCCAGGGCACAGTTCCCAGATGTCTGGCAAAAGGAGAACATCGTCCCCTTTTTACTGCCCTGTTCTTTTTAGCCCCACATTCTCTGTCTGGCAGGCAGTTTAAAAGACAGGGGTTTGTCAGGCTTTTTACTGTAGGGGTTGAAGGATCCTGGAATGCCATAGAATACTGATTTGTACAGACAAGTGTTCCAGGGCCCCCTAAACCTTGATGACTACCATAGCCAGACAACATTTTTGCCCAGGGTCCTCCAGGGTCCTCCATCAGGTACTGTCCTGGCCTCCTTGTGAGGCTTTGGGGGCTGGGAGCCCTGTGCCAGGGCAATGTCCCACGGAATCCTGGAACCTGCTGACAGTCAGGGCAGAGGTGTGTGCTGCAGACGGGTGCACACAGACAGGGCCAGCAGGCGGCAGGGGCCAACTGTCTTTTCTGCTTCCCTGCAGCACATCGCAGAGCTCCTCCTTGGGAGCTGCCACCCCCACCAGCACCCCAACGCCAGAGCCCCAGGGTACCCTGGCGGCAGAGGAGGGCCCCCCCCGGACACGCAGCGAGCTCCTGGAGAGCCTGGAGGAGCTCGGGCAGGAGATGCACGTGGCCACCCAGGCCTGGTGGAGGGAGCAGGCCCAGCGGCAGGCAGCCGGTCTCCGTGCTCTCGAGCAGCTTGCCACGTCCGAAGACAGGGTCATGATGGCGCTGGAGGCCCTGGCTGAACAGCTGCCAGCTGCGATAGCCGAGCAAGCTGCAGCTATATCTGAGCAAGCTGCTGCCATCCGGGAGCTGGCAGAGAGGCTGGCACCATGACGGCGCAACGTGGCTTCGCCGCCTAGACCTCCGCAGAGGTGAAGACGGGTGGAGGGTGGCCGTGGGCGTGGGCAGGGTATGCCACCCCCCACGGACCCTCCTGCAGGCCATGCCTAAACTCCCCCTTGCCCCCTGGACTCTTTCACCCCTTTCCCCTCCCCCGGACTGCCCCCACATTGCCCCATCCTGTAACCCCCCCCCCCAAGCCCTTCCCTGCCCCAACCCCTGTATTGCACAATAAATACATAGTCTGCACCTTATTTGTGGTTTTCAGTGGTTTTGTTGGGGGTAGTTGACAGTGCGGGTGGATGGGTGGGGGCTGGCTGTGGGTGAATGGGGGAGAGGGTGGTGTGGTGCAGGGCAGGCCTGGCCCTTACAGTTCCTCCTCGGTGAAGGCAACCTGGAGGGCGTCGCGCACAGACAGGGGTCGCTGGTATGGCTGCTCGCGTGTGGGCACAGGTCTGGGCTCTTCATAGTCCCTGCCAAGGAATCGGGCCTCAGCCTCCCATGCCAGTGGAATGGATTCACCCTGCTGCTTGCAGTAATTGTGGAGGGCCACACACACCGTGATGACTTGGGGCAGTCTCCTCTCTGCAAGGTGGAGGTGGGTTAGGAGGCACCTCCACCAGGTCTTGAGGCGGCTGAATGCCTGCTCCACCACCTGGCAGCAACGGGCCAGGCAGCGGTTGAAGAGCTGCTGGCTGGGGTCGAGTGACCCTGCATACAGCCGCATGAGCCAGGGCCGCAAGGGGTAGACTGCGTCTGCCAGAATGAGGACGGGTACCTCTACTCCCCCAAGATTGATGTTGTGAGGGAGGAAGTAGGTGCCCGCCTCAATGCCCTGGTACGGGGCAGAGTTCCAGAGGACTCTGGCATCATGGGCCTGCCCTGGCCATCCCATATAACAGTCCTGGAACAGGCCATGGTGGTCCACAAGGGCCTGCATGATGATGGCATGGTACCCCTTGCGGTTTCGGTACTTGGCAGCTCTGTGCTCCGGGGCTTGCACAGGGATGTGCGTGGTGTCCAGGATCTCTGCACAGTTGGGGAAGCCGAGGGTGGCCATGCCTGGGATGGTGTCCTGCAGCTCCCCAGGTCTCACCAGGCGTTGCAGCAGGACCTGAATGGCCCTGACGACCTCGATGAGGATGGTGCCGGTGGTGGACCTTCCAATGCCAAAGAGGTTCGCCACTGCCCTGCAGGACTCCAGAGTGACCGTTTTCCAGAGGGCGATAGCCACTCTTTTGTCCACAGGGATGGCAGGCCTCAGGGGGTTGTCCCTACGGTGCAGGTGCGGGGCAAGTTCTGTGACCAAGCGGGTGAAGCTGGTCCTGGTCATCCGGAAGTTCTGCCTCCACTGGTCGTCCCCGCAGGAGTGCAGGACATCCCACTCCCACCAATCTGGGCTGGTCTCCTGAGCCTAGATGTGGTGAGGCACGGAGGGGGGCAGGGGCAGTAGCTCACCCCTGTGGATTAGCTGGATGAAAGCCTTGGGCAGAGGCTGGTCATCCTCTAGCTCCTCAAACTGAGTGTCCCACATGTGCAGGAGACCCTGCAGGCAGTCCGAGAGCCTGGGTGCCACACGGCGCTATCTAGGCAACCGTGCAAAGTCCATTGCTTGCAGCGTGCTGCTAGCCTGAGTGGACAAGGAAGTGAGGTCGGAGCCAGCTTTTATGGGATTGGCTAGCAACATGGCTGCCGACATGGCCCAGGGAGGCAGCCATGTTGCCACACCTCCCATGGTGCCCTGCCCCGGAACCAAAATAGGAAGCCCACAGTGTGGACATGCTATTTCGATTCCCGCTTTTTTGTTGTTTTGAGGACGGTTATTTTATTTCTAAATAACTTGTTTCGAAATAATGCATTGTTTTGAAACGGCTTGTTTCGAAACGTCTTGTTTCGAAACAAGCACTTTGTGTGTGAACATAGCCGTAGAGGACAACATGTGTCTCTAAGCATTCAAAGGAGACTAGGAATCAGAAAGAGGAATTTGTAACAGAGGAAGTAATCAGATGACTCATGCAGGAGACCCTTGACTGGGAGCAAGGGTGTGGGGCTGGAAGCCTGAACCATAAACTCAGGACCTGGGGAAAAAGCTGGGGGGGGGGGGGTTCCTATTAATCTCTCAAAGCCAGAAAATAAGCAGCACCAGGAGACTGTTGGGCCTTCTCCTTGGAAGAAAGAATTTTGGGCAGGAAGATCAGGGAATTCCTGCTGCAATGAGCAGTGAAGGGCTGAACTGGCTTCTTGATAAAAAGCAGACTGGAACTGAGGAAGTGCCTCTGGGAGAAAAAGCTGGAGAGGAAATTGTGTTGACAAAACTATCTTTTGAGACTGAGAACTGTTTGAATTGTTTGTTGTTAAATCCAGACCCAAAACAATAGGGTATTATTGGCCACAGGAGAGCCTCTATTTAGCATCAGTGGTTTAAGGAGCCCTGAAGCAGGAAAATTGAGGAGCTCCCCAGGTTTGGGAGGCAAATGACCCTCTTACATCTTTTCTTTAATCTCAGTAGACATTTTTTATGCAGTCATAGTGTTGGCTGGTTACTGGTTCTTTGGTTTGTGTTATCACCATTGATAGTGCTGACAAAGAACATGACGGGTGGAATGAAGAAGTAGTGAGCTGTTCTACAGAGAATTAGACTCTAAGAGAAAAGAAGATCTTGAGATTAAGGAACTGGGAAATCTGGGCTCCATTTCCAGCTCTGCCATAGACTTCCTGTTTGACAATGTGGAAGGCCACAACCTTCCAGTGCCCCTGTTTCCTCAACTGTAAGAGGGAAGTATTTTCCTGTTTTCCAGGGCTGTCATAAGATTGCATTAATTGAAAGTTTGTGAGGTGCACAGAAATGTTGGTGACGAGTATGCCTGTAGTAGAAAGCCCTTATTCAGCACAACACATAAACATATGCATAAAAACATTCCCATTTAGCACAGACCTTTACTTGTTAACCTCAAAGTAACTTTAGCATATGCTTACAGATAAGCATATGCTTGTGTTTTGTTGAATCAGGGCCTGAAAGCCTATAAATAAATGCAAGTATATCAAGCTGTCTTATGTTGAGTTCACTGCCAATTGCCCCATAGCTAAAACTAGAGGCTAGAATCAACAGTTGCCAAACTATTCTAGCAGATTTTACACCACTAACCTCACTGTAGTAGCTGAGCCCCACCCAGTAGTGCAGGGGGTGAGCAATACTTTTGACAAGTGGGCTACTCTCTGCTCCAGTCCCAAGCCAGGAGAGCCCCTGCACCTCTCCCCCAGCCCCAGCCATGGAACTGACTGGCAGGGCAAAGCAGCAGCCACTCATCCCCTCCAGTACTGGGCCATGGCGGCATGGAGCAGCAGCCACTCCTCCTCTCTGACCCAAGCCCTGGAGACCCCTGGAGCAAGCTACTGCAGCCCCTCCCCACCAGCACTGGAGCCAGTTGGCTAGGCAGAGCAAATTCTAGCTAGGACTTATGGTGGGCCAGACAGAGATGTCAGATGGGCTGGATTCAGCCCTCAGGCCATATTTTGCCCACCTCTGCAGCAGTGCATTAAGGGAACTGCTCCTTCATTCCCTTCCTACGAGAAATGATGTGCACAAAGGAATGTATTGTTTTAGGCTAAAGTATTTGTATGTACATACTCAGTTTGTCAGGAAGACAAGCTGTAAGCAGTGCATCTTGTATTTGAAGAACAAAGCGGTGAGGATTAGGGTCATCTTTTTCTCCTTGGACTGTCCCTCAAGAAAGTTGTCTGTCTCAGGGACAAGACAAACCAACCACCAAAACAGTATAAAATTTAAATTGATTTAAAGCATGAGACTTGAAGTAAGATTGGACACCATGCTTCCAGTCATAATACCACGTGGTTTAGCATTTGTTTCCCTTCACCAAAAAAATTACACATGGGAAGACAATTCACTGAATATGGCAGTGTTGTGCACTCTCCATCAATAAGTGCAGGATTTTTACACTGCCTATAAATATTGCTCTGTTTGATGGAGTAGCAATCATTATGAATCAGAGCAACGAGTACTGACAGTGTGTAGAGATCCAAAAAGTAGAGGCTGTACTGGAACACATAAAAAGTGATTGATTCTGATATGCATGAGTGTTTCTTGTTTGTTCAGAAATTCTAATGAGGTAAAAGCTGTAATTTATATGAGTGTTCTTTGATGATCACAGGGAACAAATCCATGTTGCTGTAAATTATTCATGGATAATAGATCATGCTATACAATTGCAAATAGTCAGTATTCATATTGTCGTTCTCAAGTCCATATACTTGACTGAAAAAATTCAAACTATTAGCCTGTCTCCTAGAATATAGCAAAAGATTTAAATTAGAAAAGGCATGAAAAGCGATGACATTTTAGAATTATTAGATTTCCTGGAGGAACATTACATCTTGGTTACCTTACCTGACCCAATGTTTAAATATAACTTTTAAATTCCATTTTCTAAATATGTCAATCTGTAAAGTCTGAAGAACTGAAATAATGAAGGTGTGACAAACAGACTGAACTTTATTTTTTGGCATTAGTTACCTGATAAGGGTCAGAGTTGCATAGGATTAACAGCCAGTCAGATGACAAGAGTAAGTGACCCAGACCCATTTGGGAAGAATAGTTTATGTGCTGCAGATATCCTCTCTTCTTTCACTTTGTTTCATAAAGTTTAAGACTGGACAGGATCATGCAGTCCTCCAGCTTGACCACCTGTTTGTCACAGGCCAGTAAATGTCACCCAGTTATCTCTTTGTTGAGCCCAGTAACTTGGGTTAGACATGAAGCATTTCAGTCCTCGTGAGACTAAATTGTTGTGCTCGGTCCTCAGGAAACTAAACTGCCAGAAGTAGAGAACAGGAGAGACGCTGAGATAGCACTGTGCTTTAAGGCCCCTGTAATGTCAAGAAACTAATTGGATGAGATATGCCTAGCCAGGTGATCCACCTTTCATGCTATAGAAAAAGGCAAAAAAAAACCCCAAGATCCCTACCAGTCTCAGCTGGGGGAAATTCCTTCCCAAACCCCAGATCTGGCAATCTTGTCTGACTGAGCATATGAGCAAGAAACTCCAGATAAACATCTGCAAAAGTGGATTCTCTTTACCACCTCAGGGAACTGGGCCACCACATCCGGTGTCTTGTCTCCAGCTGTTGCTAATCTGTTGCTTGAGAGGAAGGAGAACCGAACATACATCGGGCCAATTGTGCATCAGAAGGAAAGTCTCTCTTTTCCCCCGGAGGTGAGTGACTAAAGTTTGAGATTTATTATAATTGTCTAAAGCAAAGGTGCCAGTATGAGCAGGTGAAGAGCAATGCAGTCAATCACGTTCTCCCCATGACCCATGAAAGAAGCAAATGAAAAGAGGGAGTCATAAAGAGACCACCGAGATCATCCAGTTTAGCTCTGCACATACATTTGCCAAAGAATTTCTTCCAGAAGCTGGATCAAAGTATAACTCTTAGAAAGCTATCTAATTTCCCTTTAATGAATCCAAGTAATGGTGAGTCTACCACTTCCGCTAATGAACTGTTCAAACATTTAATTACCCCCACTTCTAGAAAATTGTGTCTTATGTCAAGTGAATTTGTCCAACTTCAGCTATTGGATCTTGTTTTGCCTTCATCAGGAAGATTAACTCCACTCCCCTCACTATCTGATAGTTTTTCATGTGCTAAGTTTACTGTACATCATCACTGAGCCACCTTTTAACCTTCTCCTCAATAAGCTGAAGAGGTTGTACTCCTTAAGCCTCACATCATAAGATCTATTTCCAGATCCATTTTTGTGGCCTTCCTTCAAACTCTGTCCAATATTTCCACATGCTTTTTGAAGTGTAGAAACCAGAACTGGACACATTATTTTAGTAACTGTCTTACTGTAGCTGTGCAGACAGACAAGATCACTTCCCCTCTTTATATCTAGCTGTGCTGCAGTGTCTCTCTGTGGTCTAGGCATAGCCTGTACTTTTTGACCACGGAGGTATTGTCTCTTTGACAATTGTGTTTAACCAGATGGCTCAGATCTTTCTGTAATGCTAGTCGTATTTACCACCTCACCAGTCATGTCATCTGCAGACTTTACCAGCAAAGATGTTAGAGTATAGATTATTGATGGAAATATTAAATAGCATTGGACCAAGAACTGTTCTCTGGGAACCCTGTAAGAAATGCCCCACTTGTTGATCTCTCCCCATTAATAACTACACTTAGAGATTTGTCTAATGTGTGCACTGCCAAATGCCTTGGAGAAATACAAGCATCTGAGGAAATGGGATTACACCCAGAAAAGTTCATGCACCAAATAAATTTGTTAGTCTTTAAAAGTGCCAGAGGACTGTGACAAGCTGCTCCCCAGGGCTGGTTTGGTGTGCCTCTATGCTCCCCCCCCCCCCAGTTCTCCACTCTTGAACTCTGATTCACCCTGCTATGCCAGGTGACCGTTCACCCCTGAGTCAGTCCACACCAGCCTCCTGCATGCAGTCAGTCCTAGGCAGTGTGTCTGTGCTTTCTGGCTGCTCAGGCAACAGTCCCCAAGCGAGCACTCCCAATCTCAGATACCATAGTGGGAAGTTGTCTTACAAGGATTGGTGGTGTTCTACAATCACCATATACTCATGTCCTTCCCTTTAACACTGAAATGGATCATACTCAGCCTCCCTCGCTCATACCCACTAAAGTCCACACAGCTTCAGATAAAATAAATACTAGTTTATTGATTAGGATATGATGTTAAGTGAGTGTATAGCAAATCAATGCACAATCCTTTAATAAAGCAGTCAGAAGTAGCCACAATCACATAAAAGATAATAGATGCATTCTATTCTACTAACACTACACAAGGTCACTCTTTAATCTATTCTCATTCTTATCCCAAAACTGGCTCCTGGTAATGTTTAGCCAGCTTAGTCCCTCCTGGCTCCAGGGTAGGCCTAAAAGCTTGCAGTTGCTTCTCAGATGCTGATTCACTGGCCAAAAGGCAGCAGCATCTCCCATGTTCAAACTCTCCCCTTGTTTTTCAGTATCCTCTCAGCCCCCTTCTCTCTTGCCAATGTGATTCTTTTCTCATGCACCTCTCTGGCTTCTGCAGCTTTGGGTGTTTACATGCTACTGGAAAACAACTCCACTTGTTCCCTTCCCCCCTGAGCCAGGGAACCTGCTTCACATAGGCACACATACATGATATTGCTGAACACGATTCCATAGTAATGTAGAATATATCAGGAACATTCAGAAAGGAACCATGGCATACTGGGCATCGAATCACACAATTACATTGCAAAAGTGAACAGAAAAGGTACATAGATGATAGCCTAGGGGTGCATGGATGTGCACACTTGCCTTTGTCAACCAGCTCTATAATCTTGTTAAAAAACTATTTGTTGGCAAGATCAAATTTCATGCAACCATCTTAACTGGTATTAATTGTATAAAATTCACAATTTCAAACCAGTTTTCCCAGTAGCCTTGCAGTGACCTTATCAGATATGTTTCAAAGAATGCTGTTTTTAATTAACCCATCTGTTAACTGTTCAAATCCACAAAATTTATTGTATAGGTTGTAACATAATCATCAAGAGATTGATCTTGTAGCTGGTCATCATGTTAAAGGAAAGAAACCTGCTTTCCCAAGTTCCAAAGGGGCAGCCAAGTTAGTCTAGTTCAGTAAAACAAACAAGGAGTCCTGTGCCACTTAAATTTGTTAGTCTTTAAGTACCACTGGACTCCTGGTTTGTTGTTCTGCTTTCCCAAATAATATTCTTGCATAGATCAACGTATTCTTGGAATTATTTTGAACAGACTGTGTCTCATTGTTTTCAGGCTTTTCATGCTTTGGCCAGAAAGCATCATCGATCTCATTGCCTCTAGACCTGTCATATAAAGCAGTGTGGGGATTTGCATGCTCTCTGATCTCTTTTAAAGATAACTTTCTTCCAGAAAGCAGTCACTTTCTCCAGTTCTTTGCAACATTCTCTTCCTGATAGAAAAATGTGGTGGGTGGGTGGGTGGGGGTATTTCTCCATTTTTACCCCAAAATAATTTACTTAATCATAATGGTGGCAAACAATTGTGCTTTATTTCCTTGTCCTAATTACATGACATGGGTCAGAGTTACAAAAAGACATGTTGGGGGTCTATATCCACTGACTCTTATTCCATTGAATGATTCATGAAGCCACCACTTTCCCCACATTTAATGTATTTATCTCACTGCCCACAAGCTTATATTCTCCTGAACCATTTTATCTTATCTTTATCTTTTTATATTAAGAGCAAAAGAGACTGATAAAATCAGTGACTCAGAGAACCCAGCTTTTGGGCTGAGGTAATAGCTTAACTGCAATGAATAGCTTAATAGCTTAACTGCAATGAAAGTGGTGGCTTGATGGATCAAGAAAAAGATGGCATTCCCTGCAAAGGAACCAGTATTGATAACAGCATAGAGATGTGACTGGAAGGAGGAGTTGAGTAGAGCTTTGGTGCTGGTCCCACTGGTGCAGCAGAGTGGGTGGGGAAACATGACATATAATCAAATAGCCATAATTAGTAACCATAATGCATGCTTCTATAACCTTAACACTGCTTACAGCAATACAGGTTAATCTGCTTTCTGTAGCAACACAGTGGCCCTGGGGGTGGGGGGACAGCAGCAGACCATCTGTTTATCTGTTGCTTCACACTGGACAAAATTCACTCCTGCAGCAGATGAGCAACACAAGGCCTGATGTTGCTATTTATAGTCAAAATTTACTAGTTCTTAAATATATTGTGAGCTCATATTGCCCTATGTAGAGTCTTGCCTACTTAAAACCAGAGGTTATGACGCTTTTGGAATCAGAGCCCTTTTGGGGCACTGCTGGTGCTCTCCTGCTAGAGCCTTAGTTTTGAGAACTTCAGGCGCTTTGGCACTGGAAAGGTCCAGTGATTTGGGTGTTGTTCCGTCATGTGCTCATAAGGAATCATCAAAGCTATTGATTAGAAAGCTGCCACCAAATAGAAGGAAAGATTAGGGCAACCCGAGTGCTGTAAAATCATCCGACCCCAACATGGTTTTCTCTGTGGCTCACAGTAATACTGAGGAACAATTTTCATTCTCATTGGAAAAGATCGGAGGATTCCAAATGGCTGTTTTTCTTTTTAAAATGCATTTCCCCAGCAAAGTACTGTGCTGGACATGCCTATTAGGTCTTCATCCAACCTCCTTCAAAGCACCCAAGTCAAAGACAAAGGAAGTAACACATCCCATATTATGAATTTTTTTTAGTAACAAAGCATAATTATTACCAGCACAGTGCACTCGACTTTAGATTCTTTTCCCATTACAACAGGTGATTTGACCTCCTCTTCCTCTATATGCCATTCCCCAGTGTTTGAATCTGAACAAAAGCTTTGATTTGCTGTTACAATCTGACCTGATCCTATGACTTACACTCCATGCGTTTATTTCTTCCCATTCTATAAGTTCCCCCATCTTCAAAGCATCTGACGAAGTGGGATTTTCTCCCATGAAAGCTCATGTGATAAATAAATTTGTTACTCTTTAAAAATGCCACAGGACTCCTTGGCTATGTCTACACTAGCAAATTAGTTTGAATTAAGGAGCCTTAATTCAAACTAATTTGATCCCTCTCTACACTAGGCTTTGCCTAGTTCAAACTAAAAAAAATTTTTAGTTCGAATGGTTATGTTGAACTAATTGCTTAGTTTGAACTTATTTCGAGCTTTAGTTTAAACTAACATTATGTAGTCATGCTAGTCTGAACTAATTAAGTTCAAACTAGTGGTCAGTTTGAACTAACTGTTTTTTTTAGTTCAAAGTAACTTTTAAAAAGTTAGTTAAAACTAAAAAAAAAAAAAGTGCAGCTAGTTGGAACTAAAATGTGAGTTCAAACTAACTTTGAACTGCTTAGCTTGGACTAAGCAAATCCAAGCTAAGCTTTTAGTTGTAGACGTAGCCCTTGTTTGTAATGCCAGTCTGTTCACCAGATGGGTTTGCCTCCCTAAGATAAGTTTCTGAGAATGTTTCATGAAAGAATGAAGCGCTTAGTCTCTCATACTCCTTTTGAAGCACAGCACACCTTTGGTGCCTAGAGTCCATTTAGAGTCAGTATGGTCCAAAGTAGAGGACTCTGCACTGGGAGTCAGGAGATATAGATACCATTCTAAACTCTGCTAATAAATTTCTATGTTATGTTACTGGAGTCTTGTCACCTTTTTGTTCCTGTTTCCTCTTTGCCTGTCTAGTTAGCTAGACTGTAAGTTATGTGTGGTAAGAGGACAGCCTATGTGTGTGTGTGCAGTGTCTAGCACAAATGGGTCACAATCTCAGCCAAAACATTTAGGCACTACTATTTCATGATTAATTGAGCTTAGTGCTGCTTTTATGTAAGGAGCCTAGAACTGTATGACAGACAGAACCCCAATACCTGTTCAGGGGTGGCCAAACTTATGCAACTCGAGCCACGCAAGTTGATTATTAAACCTTTGAGAGCTGCACTGAGGCATATACTTTTACCTACTCCAAAATTATTAAGTTTAAAATTACTAAGTTTAAAGAACAGAAAATATATGCACCTTTTACCTCCAAATGGTGTGATACTGAGAGTTTTTAAATAATATGAATCTCATTGGCTGGTTTCAGCAGACGAGAGCAAAGAACTCTGATCAAGAATCCTGTGAAATTTCCAATAGAAACTTCTGCTTCTATTTGCACTACTTTTTCATGACACTGCCCTGTACTGAGACTCAGCACCTAGTCATCTTTTAGAAATTTTACAGTATTCACATTATTCACAACTAATAAACAGTTCCGATTAGTATTGAAAAAATAATCTTTATGTTAATCGAAAACAAAACCTGACAGATATTTGCACTTGGGAAATCAATTTAAATCAGTTTGAGAAATTGATTTGCTGACGTTCTCCTGCGAGCCGCACTTTTTCATTCAAGAGCCGCGTGTGACTCCCAAGCCGCGGTTGGGCTGCACCTGTTGTATATTATGATTATTATTGTTCCCCCTGTGGTGATTTGTGGAAGAGCACCCTGAATTTCTGAAGAAAGAATTATTTCAGGTCTCTTAATCCCAGAATATATTCAGAACTTTTTGCTGACTCTGGGAATGTTGTTGTCACAAACTTACTTCCAAGAGTAAGTACTGACCACTCATAACAGCATCGCACATTTAAAACTAAACCCACATTCTTGCCATTTTACAGCTTTCAGAGGTCACTTATCTCCAAGTTTTTAAAGGACAAGTTCACATCATACACATACTGCACATGTACCCCTTTTGCTTTAGTCCCAGCAGAGGGGCCATGGATTGAATGTTCAGGGGTCACTAATTTTATCAGTCTCTCTTGTTCATTAGCCGGATGAAATGGTGCAGGAGAAGATAAGCCTGTGGGCAATAAGACAAATACCCTTAACACAAAAGAGGGACACATCTTAATATAAAATTCATTGGCTTTGTATATTCATGAATATTGTTCACAGCCTTCATCTTTACATGGCACTTCTAAGATAGAAGGAACAAATATTAGAAGAATAAAAAATACAGATTTATTCCAAGCCACTCCCAGTCAGTCTGCAGTATATGAGGTAGGCGATGTATTTTTCTTTGTGGTAAGTCGTGAAGTACTTTTCAGGGGGAACCTCTGGCGGGCTGAAAATTTCACTGTAGCAATTTCCCTTGTAGCACAAGAACAAATTCCATTAAAATGATAAATGACACTGCCAAGAGCTCATGCTATGTCTAATAAGGTTATTGTGCTGGTAGTATTTGACACCTTACTGTAAATGGTCCCTTCAAAATTCCAGTTTCCAAAGGTTGTTTGTCAATTATGAAGTAATGGCTAAATTTCAAAAGTGCTAGGCTCCCACAGATCCTATTGACGTCAATTGGTTTGTCAGGCATTCACCACTGGTAATACTCAGATCTTAGCTTCCGCTAAAAGGCTTTTCTGAGGTTGGGCTATGAAAAAGGATGGGAAGGTGTTTCAAAGAAAATAAAACTTGGAGGAAAAGCCTGGTTTTCTGAATGCCACATTTAACTGTTTCTATTGGCTTCATTTTTTCTTTCCCTTCTTATTTGTTGAATACTGGTGGGCACTACTTTCCTGCTTGGCTGAAAAATCAAACTAAAGACAACCACTGCAGAAATGTCAATGTCCCAGCGAGGGGTAATTATTCATGGGAACAATTTACCAATGATCATCCTGAATCCTCTGTCACTGAAAACTTTAAATTCAAGATCTGATGCTTAAATAAAAGCGGAGCTTCAGTTCAAGCACAGCCACTGAGTTTAAAGCAGGAATTAATACAGGGAAGACTTATGGCTTCTGTTGTCCTGGAAGTCAGACTGGTCTGTTCCTTCTGGCCTTAAAAAAATCTATGAATTTATAATGTGCTCCATGGAGTCTTTAATCCTGTACCTTGCATACTGACAGAGCATGCAACTGTCCTACATGTAAATTACTGTCAGTGAAAGAGGTTTAGGAAAGGGTGCTCAGTAGATTTCAACTCTCAGCTTCTGCGTTGCATGTTGCTTACCTATGCTTTGAGGGGGCTATATAATATCTGGATCACTCAAAAGTAACCAAAAAGCAAGAGAAAATCCCCTCCTAAGGTCTTTTCTAGAAAACATATCTGTCCTTTATACCCTTCAAGGCAGGTATGACTCCAACCCTAGCATGAGTATGTCACTAGCTCACAAGGAGCATGGTTCTGACTCCAAAAGCTGAAGGTGCCCCAAAACTGCCAGCTATTCAAGGGGAGGGACTATTATTAGTTCTGGTAAAGCAAAGATGAGAATGGATGGCCCCCTCCATTGTCTGTATCAACATGCAGCAGCAGCAGCAAGAAGTCATCAATACCGGTAGGCATCACCCAATCCAAACCAGCACTGTTTGCTCTGCCATGAGGCAGCAGACCTTTCCACTCCCTCCAAACTGAGAGGTTGGGGACACCAGTCTTGACGATCTCATTATAGGTTGACCCACATCATGATTCAGAGGACTTGTGTTCCTTTGCTGAGTTTGAGACTGAAAAAACAGCTCCATTTAAATAAGAGGTTATTACTGACCAAATTCCAGAATGTCTCAGGAATAGTCCCACTCCCACAAAATGCACTTGCCACCTTGGAATCAGTATTAACTCCCCTATGATCCCTTACTCATCTGATCTCTTACACTGGCCCTATTGGGCCCCCAGGACCTGTGTATGAGACCTCCCAAGTACAGAGACTTAGAATGGAAGCCAAAACAGGTATTTCTTATGATGTTTTTGAGTTTATCAATGAGTTGCTTCAAGAACTCAGATCAAAATTCCATGCTAGCATCAATGAAAGAAAATTAATCGAGAGATTGTTTATTCATGGTTGGGCTGTCAATATAGCTTCTCAGTTCATGGCAACTTCTGTTGTCATGAAGCGAGACCTGGGGGGTCCAATCCTGCAAGTTTCCCAATGGGGTACAAGGCCTAGTGGATGATCACCCTTTTGAACATACCTTGTTTAGTGACAAAATGGATGAGACAATATATACCTCAAGGACTCTAGAGCATGGATTTTCAAACTGTAGGCCACACTCCCTGGGGAGCAGGTTGTGAAGATATTATTGGGAGGGGGTGCCTGGAGCAAGCTAGCAGTAGGAGACTGGTCCCAGAGACCCCATTATCATTACCCAGCATGCCCAGAATTGTGTGGCCTTTCTGCTGCTTGAGGACACCAGGATCCCTACCCATGACCAGGCCCGTTTACACAGGGTGAACTCACTGGACATCATCTCACCTGTCTGAGAACTGATTCCACACTTCTGGATTTGCCACATGTCCTGTCCTGCAGAGCATGTAGTTGGTAGGCAACACAAGAAAATTCTGAGGGTGCAAGGAGCTGGGCTTAAGGGACGTGTGGCTCTGGAGGGGGATATGAGCCAGTCAGGAAGAGTGGACAGGGAAAGGCAGGGATGTCCCATGGGTTGCATCTGGTTTCTCTCTGAAGGGCCACATGCTATATAGCTCTCACCCAGTGGCTCGTGCCTCTGCCGCATCCTAGGGGATTGAAGAGCTGCCTTCACAATAAGGCACATTCACCCAGAGGAAAATTATTGGGATTCATACATCCTCCACAGTGGATAACCTATGGAACTTTATGGTCTCATGGGGATTTTCCTCTCCCCCTACCGGTGCTAAATGTGGTACCATCAAGGTGCCCCTTTTCCCCCTAGGTGACAGGTTAACAAGATACATGAATCTCTGAAGGGGAATTTACAGCAAAGAAAAAGTTTGGAAGGTTTGGAATTTTCTGCTCTGGCAGCCCTGGACAGCTACACCCCAGCAAAGGGGTTGACAACTTTTGGTGAGGGAAGTTCCAAGTGTCCCATTATCTGCCCTCTCCCACATGCCACATATAGCAGCAGCAGGTGGGGGGGAGGGACTGAGTGGTGAACTGACCCAACCCCCTCAGTCTCATATCCTCTCCTCTGCCATGGGGATCCTGGGCATGAAAGGGTGAGGTGGTAGCCCTCCCCACCTGCTTATGTGCTGGCTTTGGCTAGGCAGAGGTGGTCAGCACTGGGCCCACACATGGGGCGAGGGGAGCCAGAATTACTATCCATTCCTCCCTCAAAACCTTCCTTTCCATCTCACTAACGTGCCTCAGACAGGAATAGAGCTAGTGCCATAGAGCCAACCCTCCCACACCCAGCACAGGGAAAATGAATTTTACTCAAGATATTTCCTGATTCCCAAAAAGAAGGAGGGTGGAAACCCATTCTAGCTCTCAGGCAAATACTTACATTTGCAGACTGGAGATTCTGGGAATATCATGAGAACTTCATGATCTGATGGTTAAAAACACTTTTTTGACAGTAGGAATTTTCTTTGTGGAACCTCTTTCTATGCCAAGAGAACAAGAAATGCTTGATCTACTGTTTTTGAGCAGCTTGGGGGCACAATTCCAAAGGTGATACATTCCTAGTATAGTGGTCAGAGTTGCTAATGTGTGCTTCCTGACCCACTCCAATCTTATTTCAAGTCCTAGGGTAGATCAAGAATGACAAACACAGTAATTCTAATGGCATCCAGTAGCTGGAGCAGTTTTGGGTCATCAGCATTCTCCAGATTGCCTTATGTACGTGCATAGACATCCAGATATTTCTGAACCTGTTGACTCAAGACAAGAGCTAGACCATCCAGCCCAGTCCAGCATCCTTCACTTCTAGAATCTCTGTTTTATAATGGATGACAAAATTAGTGGTATGTTCAGAGGCTGTAGACTCCATCCTCAGTTATAGAAGGAAAATCTCTACAAGGAAATGTTGCAAAATGGGAGATTTTCTATCTCATGCCAGCATCGGCTACCTCTAGAGGATTCAGAAATTCCTACCATGGTGAGCAACCTTCTCTCAAAAAACATTAATTCTATCTCTCAGCTCACTGTGTGTGCATTTTGCAGCTAGTAATTCCTTACACCCTCCAATGAAGAACTGTTCAGTCTTCACCCATCCTATTAACATAAGGCTTTTTAAGAGGCTTTACTTTTGAGACCTTTACTCTGTTACTGGAATTTACCCCAATTTGGGACTTAATCTTGTATCATCAACACGGATGTGGAAGAATTCCATAGCTGAGGCCCGACAGTGTTGATTGTAAATCATGACCCTCTTGGTGGCTAAAGGGTTGGTATTCTGCTGCGGCAAGTCCTATTGTTTGCTGCGAGCATGGTGTTACTACCCTTGTAGGCCAATATTAGGTCTATGAAAATAAGGCATAAAAACATTGGCCAGTTAATTGAAATGGTGTCTGTTTTACTGCTTATTTGAAACCTGCTATTCAACATACTCTCAGTTCTTTAAGTTCCTTGTTCCCAACCTGTTTTAAACAAAAATAATTGAGACACAAAGGTTTTTGGAATTGCCTTTCCCCTTTATGATATTAATATGGCCATTCGAGAGATGAGGCGTATTTTTCGAATCCTGGAAGAAATAGCAAATGAAACAATCACAGCCTTAAGTGCCGTTAGTCAGGAAGTAAAACAGATTAGTCAAATGACTCTCCAAAACTGAATGGCTTTAGATTTATTTTGGCTTCTAAAGGTGAAACTTATGCTTGAATTGGCAAAGAATGTTGCACTTGCATCCCAGATAATGATGATCAAATATTTTTTGGCCTTACGCAAGATCCGGAAAGCTGCCTATACCCAGCATCAAGAAAAACCATGGGGATTATGGACCTGGTTTGGGGCTTTAGGATCCTAAATATTTCATGGAGTTTTATTATAATAGCGGCCCTGATTTGTGGTTATGTTGTGCTATTACTGCTTAAATGCTGCCTAAATTGTTTAATGAAGGCAGTCCCCATAAGAGATTAAGCTCAAAGTACCATGAGGAGGTGTATACTTTGTATACAGAAATCATCAAAAAAACCGAAAATGATATCCACATGCTAATTAATTTGGAAATATAATTAATGAGACTTTAAAAATCTCAAAGGAGGGGATTGTGGAAGAATTCCGTAGCTGAGGCCTGACAGTGTTAAGACACAAATGGCTCAGTAGACCTGAGGAGGAAAATTAAAAGAAGGCACTCAACATGCCATTAGAGATATGTGAAGAAACTGCCAGCCTTCAGGATTTTAGTTAGTGTCTCTCTGTGCATGCCTGCTCCAGACATTGTTATTCTTCAACAGTTTCACTGACCTCCTTGACTTATACTAAACATTCTCTTACAAACGTGCTTAGATGGCATTAACTCTGACACTGTTAAGCAGTTGTGTGAGATTCTTTTCCCTTTGACCTTGGTTCCCTTTAAGGAAATAATATTAGTTTGTACCAATTAGAGAATGTTAGATTTTATTACTGTTGCCTATGTATATGCATGTATGTTAATGTTGCTGTTAAACTATAAAAGTTTCTGTAATGCACCTCAGGGGCAGAGACAAGGATCTTATCTGCTCTCTCCACTGCAGCGTGTTTATCTTAAATAAATAGCTGTTGTTTTTTTGCACTCAAGTTGGGTTCTGCTGTTTTCTTTGACACTGATTAATCCTTCCTTCGAGCTTTTGTCTCCTACTTCTCTAATCCGCTATCTGTGAAAGTGGCTTTTCTGAATGCAATTACTTTGGCCAGAAGAGTAAATGAGGTTAGTCATCTTATGGTCTTCCTTAAGCATAAGCTTTTCTTGCAGTGACACTCTAAATTCATTCCAAAAGTTACTTCTGAATTCTACTTAAATTAGACCCTGCCCCTACTTGTTTTCTACCCAAAGTCTCATGCTTCTGGACAAGATAGAAAGCACTGGATGGTCACTGAGTATTGGCATTCTATTTGCAGAAGACAGGACTCTTCAGGAAAATCTCCTAGACTATTAGTTTCCTTCAAACTTATGAATGGTGAAGCAATCTTCTTGCACAGGCTTTCTATATAGATTTCAGATTTCATCCTGTTTTGTCATGAGCTAGTGACTATTCTGCCCCACAGGGTGTGACAACCCACTCGCCTAGAGCACACACTGCATCAATAGCTTCATTTCATGGAGATGTGTAATGGGCAGATAAGTCTCTGTGCAAGCTTTGACTAGGCATTATGCCTTCACGCAAACTTCTTCAGCAAACATATCCTTCAGCACTGTGGTCCTACAGTCTGTGATATAGCAAGGTTTCTTATGTCCTCCTTGGTAATGTATACTGCTTGTCATAGAATCATAGAAGATTAAGTTTGGATGGGACCTTAGGAGGTCATCTAGTACAACCCCCTGCTTTGAGCAGAAGGTGGACTAGATGAGTTGGACTTGTGAGTCACTTAAGTGAAACACAAACATGGACCATCATTCAAAGGTGAAATTCTGGTTACTTACAGTAGCTAAAGTTTTTCAAGGTGTGTGGTGCCTATGGGTATTCTACTACTCACCTTCTTCCTCTTCTCCTTTGGATCTTTTCTGAAGATTTTTTGTAGTTGAGGAGGAGCTGGAGAGGCAGTCAGCACGTCACCCATTATGCCCTTGCGTCTGAGCACAAGGATGTCTAGGCACCAAAGAACATTACTAATGAAAAATCTTCTAGTCTTGGGCACATGGAGCACATGCAAATCTTAAGTGCAGTCAGTGCCAGTGATAGTCCATTAGTGGACCTAAGCAACCATTACACACAACATGTAATGATAATTAATAGGAAGGCACTTGGGAGCCCTAAGCAATTGCTTAGCCTTCCTATGCCTTGTGCCAGTGTATATTAGACTATACGTAGAGGCCACACATCTCAAAAAACTGTAGGTACTCTAAATTAAGTAGACAGAATTTCCCCAAAGCAAACAAGAAGTCCTGTGTCACTTAAAGACTAAGAAATTTATTTATTGCATGAGCTTTCATAGGAGAAAAATCCCACTTCATTTGATGCTTAGAAGATGGAGGAACTTACAGAATGGAAGGAAAATAAATGCAGGGACATGTAAGTCATGGGATCAGGTCACACTGTAACAGCAAGTCAAAGCAGTTGTTAAGATTCAAACACTGGGGAACAACAGATAGAGGGATATGAGGTCAAATCACCTTTTGTAATGAGAAAAAAAAAGCCAAAGTTCTTAGTTAGCCTCAAGGAAAGAGTCAGATTTGCAAATTAATTCCAACTCTGCTGTTTCTCTTTGAAACCTTGAGCTTTTATTTATCTGCCTGAGTACAGCAATTAGCAAATCATCAATGGACTGTTCAGGAAGATTGAAGTACTCACCTACTGGTTTTTGAATTTCATGATTTCTGATATGAGACTTGTGGTCATTTATTCTTTTGCACAGAGACTGTCCTGTTTGTTCAATATATAAGGCAGAGGACCTTTTTGGCACATGATGGCATAAATCGTATTGGTGGATGAGCAGGTGAATGAGCCTTTGGTGGAGTAGCTGGTTTTATTAGGTCCTGTAATAGTGTCTTTTGTGCAGATATGTTGGCAAAGTTGGCAGCATGGTTTGTGACAGGGATATGTGCGTGCTTTAATCATTCTGTTGTTAGGTCTGTAGTTGCTGGTAAGTAGCTGCTTAAGGTTGGGGGGGCTGTCTGTAAGTGAGGAGAGGTCTGTCTCCCAAGGCTTCAGAGAGTGAGGGATTGTCTTGTAGAATCGGCTGTAGATCCTAGATGATGTTCTGTAGAGGTCTGACTTGGGGGGTTGTAGGTAATAACCAGTGGTGTTCAGTTGTTTTCTTTCTTGGGCTTCTCCTGTGGGTTGATTCTGGGGTACCCATCTGTCTCTGTCAATGTTTCTTCACTTTCACAGGTGGGTACTGTAGTTTTAAGAAAGCTTCAGAATCTCTATCAAGCAATCTTTCTCTGTCTGAGGGATCAGAGCTAATGTGGTTATATCTTAGAGCTTGGTTGTAGACAATGCATCGTGTGATGTTTTGGATGAAAGCTCGAGGGATGTAAGTAATTATACCGCTCAGTAGGTTTTCAGTATAAGGTAGTGCATACGTGTCCATCCCTAATTTGTACTATAGTGTCCAGAAAGTGGATCTCCTATGTGGAGTGTCCCAGGCTCAATTTGATTGTGCAGTGGAAATTGTTGAAATTTCTGTTGAAATCTTCAATGGCATCTGTACAGTAGATCCAGATGATGAAGATGTCATCAGTGCAGCATAAGTTGATAAGAGGTGCTTGGGGCTGTGACTTGAGGAAATGTTGTTCTAAGTCAGCCATAAAAATGTTGCCATGTTGTGGGGCCATGTGGGTACCCATACCAGTGCTGCTGACTTGAAGGTATAAATTCTCCTCAAAGCTGAAATGATTGTGGGTGAGAACAAACTCACAAAGTTCAGCCACAAATTTGCTGTAGCATCATCTGGGATGGTTGTTCTAATAGCTTGTAACACATCTTTGTTTTTGATGTTGGTGAAAAGAGCTTTACTGGCCAGGACAGTGTTTTCTGGAAGCTCAGCAATGGACTGGATTTTTCTCAGGAAATCCATGGTGTCTCAAAGATAGCTAGGAGTGTTGATAGCATAGGGTCTGAGGAGGGAGTCCAAGTAGCCAGATAAGCCTGCTGTAAGAGTGCAAGTGCCTGAGAAGATGAGGCATCTGGGGTTTCCTTTTTTATGGATTTTTGGTAGTAGAGAGAATATCCCTGGTTGGCGTTCTGGTGGTGTATCTGTCTTGATTTGTTCCTGTGCTGCCTCAGGGAGTTTCTTGAATAGGTGGTGGAGTTCCTTTTGGTATTCCTCAGTGGGATCGGAGAAAAATGGTTTGTAGAACATTGTCTTGGAGAGTTGTTTATGAGCCTCCTGATCATAATCTGATTTATTCATGATAAATTCATGAATTTCCCCAGCAATCTCTACCATGAGAGAGAGTGTGTCCTTTTGAAATCTAGTCAGTCTTTGTTCTGTCTTCCTCAGCTTTTTAGCCATGCAAGTCCAAAACAAGGGGTCAGAGCCAGAGCATCAGAATGAATGACTTACATTTTACCTGAAGTGCTAGCAGGGCAGCATGTATAAAGATCCACCACCATCCACTTCCAGAGTGTTTTTTCTGACAAATGTGCAGTGAAATTGACTCAGTATGTACATACAGAAAATATTATGGTAACCAGGTCAGGATACAATCTTAAAATTATTTACAAGCAACTTCTAATCTGTCACAATACCAACATGAAATTCGAGAGAATTCACAGTTGTCATTTAAAATACACACGTGCAAAGCCTGATTAAACTTCAGGAGGTGACATTTATCATTTTCCAGTGAATGAACATTCTCATTAGCAACTGTCTCAGGCTGGTTTGGTGCAATGTCCCCAGAATGTACTGCTATTGCTAGGCAATATCTTTTCAGTAGGTATTTTGTTACCATTAACAAATGATTTATATACTATGGCACCATCAGGGGCTTTCTTAGGGATTCCAGGGCCCAGGGAAAAAGTCAAGGATGGGACTTGCCCATGCCTTGACTTTTGCTCCCCACCTTGCTAGGGCCCTAGATCCCTCTACTAGGCCTCCTCATAGTTGGGCCCCCCCACCAGCTCACTGGCCCCCCCCAGCCCCACTGCCAGAGTCACCACCAGGGCCCTCACTGCCAGCCTCTCCAGGGCCCCTGCTTCTGCCATTTGGGGTTCAGCCACTTCTGTCTTGGCTGGCATGGCTGCTAGGATATTTAAAGCAGAGGCAGTATGGGGGCCCCTTTCCCCTCACCGCATAGGGCCCTTGGCAGAAGCCCATGCTACCCACCCAATAAGACCACCTATGGGCACCTTTAAGGGACTTCATATAGGAATAAGATGTATACTGGTTACATAGTGATCTTGTATGTTCTGAAAATGATCTGCCAAGTCTCTCTGGTGGACTGCTGAATGAAACCTTTTGAACAGTGAAAGATGAGTTTGCCTGGAGGAGAGATGAATGCCTGGGACAATCTCTTTGTAACAGAATGGTCTACTCTTTAATGGCCAGTAAGCTGGGGACACACAGTCTTGTTCATTAAGCAGTTGGAGCTGCGGAAGGAACAGATGTTCCCTATAAAGAACAGGGCTGTCAGTAAGGAAGAAAGTGCAAGAGCAGCAGGGAGGGGCTGTTGGAATCCCCTGAGAGGAGAGGCTGTGGAGGAAAAAGACCCTGCAGGAAGTGAATACTGGGAGGTGGTGCTCAGCAAAAAGAGCAAGGCAGAACCCAGCAGTAAGTCTTGAAGCAGGATGAGCTGAGAGAAGCAAAGAGGAAAATCCCCTAGGAGCACTAGGAGAAGGTGGACTGAGGAAATGCTTTTGGTTTTTTGGCTGTTTGGAAAGTAAAACTGCCTGAAAAAAGACTCTGGGTATGGCCATTGTTCCTTCATATACAAGAAGGAGCCAGCTCCTTACACTTTTGGACTAAGACTCCATTTATGTTATATACTCAGGATACAATTCCCCTGCTAGCATACACAGACTTGCACTCACTGTCATCCAACTAGCACGTGTATATTGAGTACAAAGAGCAGTTTAGCATGGGTAACAGCAGCAGAGGCTCAGAAGAACTGCCCAGTGCAAACCTGCCCAGAACCTTTCCCAGACCTGAAGACGATCTCTGCTCTGTGGAGCTCCAAGGCCTGTCCCTTCAGCAACAGAGGTTGATTCAATAAACGATATTGCCTCACTCACCTTGCCTCTCTAATTTGGTGTGGATTCAGACCTCTTTATTTGTTCACCATTTAATAAAGGATATTTGTTTTCTTTAGAGAAAGAAAAGTGGCATTGTTGACTTGCAGGGCTGGCATTAAAAATACCAACAAAACAAGCCATGGGAACCTACTAGTATTGGTGTGATATTTGCCACTCACTGGCTAGTACAGAGTGGCATAGAGAATAAGTTGTTCTATGTCAGCAGAGCACTTCAGGCATAAATGGCTTGGCCGCCCATAGAATTGGGTCATTTGTACCTGCAGTTCTGCCAGGCCTTAGGTTTCTCCAGTCATGTAAGTGTTTAGTTTTTACTGACCATCTTTGGTTCACCCACTCATATCTTAGCTGTAAATTTGTCTTGGCCACAATGAATGGATTTTCTTCCTGTCTTTGAATTCTGTCATTTCTGACAAGCATGGTGCCATGAAGTGGCTTTTCAGGCCATATTTAAAATGGTGCAATGTCCATTTACCTCACCAATGCAATCTGTGGCTCACTGAGTGCTCTTCTCCAGAAATTGTTTGATAAACCACAGTTCACAGTTTGCACCTTTAGTTCATGAGGTAGGTTAGCAAACTCATCCACCCATGTTCATGCTAGATTAATGTTCAAATGTGTCACTTAATTTTTGTCTCACTAGTCTCTGAAATTCAATATACCATATCCTTTTTGGTTAGAACAAGTCAGTCAGAACACGCAGAGTTTTTCTGGAGAAATGTCATCTTTCACAGATAAATGTTGCTTACTTCTTCACCTATATAATATTATCCCTTGGGAAATTCTATGCCATGGATGTCCCCCCAACAGATATTTTTTTTCCTACAGAAAATATTCAGCTGGAGAGGTGCTGTGATTACACCATTTGCCCACCAAGGGATGCTGTGGCATCAGACGGGAAGGCAGCTAGTTCACAGGTAGAGCAGCAAGCCACAGAAAGGGAAGGTGTACAGGCCAAGTGAGGAGGCACAGTATGTGGGGGGTTTGGGGTGGACAGACTGGGGCAGCTGGGGGATCACCAACTGGAATTCAGAAGGCTCGAGGGGGAATAGAGTGGAGCAGGGACACAGAATCTAGGGGGTGACAGAGCTGACCCAGAGGCTGAATTGGGAGTGGTGCAGGGCCATATGGGGGATGAGGGGAGGAAGGTGCAAGAACACATGGGAAGGTGAGATGGCTGAGTGGAGGTGCAGGGACACATGGGGGTAGGGCTAGATATGCCTGACTGAATGGAAGAGACTATGTCTGAATGAAGAAGGCTCCCCAACTCCCTAACAATTCCTCTCCCTCCCAAAAAAACAGGTCCATCCTTGTTCCCCTGCACCCAATAACCCTCCAGGTTCACTCCAAGGCTCCTTCTCAGCAATTATGTTCCTCTATTACTCTTGACTATGTCTAAGCCCTTGCACTCTGTTTGAGGGGTGCAGGACATATGGTGCTGTAGTGTAGTTCAAAGGAATCATTACTCAGAGTTTTTGTATTAATATACCTAGTAAGAAAACTACTTGTCAAAAAACATTTCCTGAATCTTTTTTTCTTGTGTGTACTGATACAGATGCTTGCTGGAAGGTATTTTTGAAATACCTTATTAAAACTGAATATACAGGAACATACATTGTGTTACTTGTACAAACAAAATATGCAGGATTTTGCAGAATTTCAAAATATTGTGCACAGAATTTTTAATTTTTTGGTACAGAGCAGTACAAGCATCACATTAATTGTTTTTCCTAGTCTTTTTTATAATGCTGTCTTTAAAACTTTTATCCCAGGCCTTGTCTACACAAGAACAGATAAGAACAATAATCCAAATAAAGTAAAGATGTAAATTTGTTATTGATTAATTAACATGAAATAATCACCATGTGAACATACCCTCATTTAGAATTAAAGTGGCTTTAATTCATTTTAGTTTAATTGATTTCCAAAGTATAGTAAATTAAACTGAATTAAGGACACTTTAATTCTGAATAACAGCATCCACACAGGAATTTAACATGATTTAATCCACTTCAAATTCATACCTTTAGTCCATTTGGATTAATTTGTTTCACAGGTCCTGTGCAGCTATTACTTTGATTTGTTTTTTAATCCTTTAGTTCTGTATATCTTCTGTTACTGCAGATTTTATGAACCCTTTTACATGTGCCCAATAATTTGAGTATATATGGTGGTCCACATTGCAAATGGCTGCCACACCTTTGTTTTTCCCCAAACAAATTGTCCAGCGCCCTTTCAGTTCTGCAGTTACAGACATTTAAGAAAACGTTTCTTGCTATTTTTATAGGGTCAGACAGCTTGTTTTCTTGATTGTTCTGCTGCCTATAGATGTGTGGTAAATAATAGAACTAGATACCTTTATTTTCGCTTTTCTTTCACCTTTATTGTGTTTCCTTCTTTTTTGTTTTTCTTTGCACATATACTTGTTACTAGTTGTGTTTTTCTAAAAGTAAAGTCAGGTCCACACATGGGTACCAAATTAATGCTCTCATTTTAGCTGAGTTTTGTATTCTTAACAGCTGAACTAAATTCCAGTATGGTTGGGAGTTCTCAGATTTGTGACCTTGGGGTTGCCTTGAAGGGACATATCTTTATATCTATCCCAGAGCCCTGTAGTCACCTCTGAGGGTCACATCTTGCAATATCATTAGTGCCCATGTGGATGAATTGCACGGGGTAGTAGTCAGAGGGCTGGATGATTCTCAACAATCTCTCCATAACATCTCTGGTATGGGCCTCTGGCAGGCAGCAGACCTCCTGGGATGCTTTATCAGGGCACAAGATGGGTGTTTGAGTCCACAACCACCACTACCCTACATTTCCTCCTGGCTGTGGTGGTTGTGATCCTCCCAGCCTTGGGTGGTGTATGGCTTCTCGTCTTCCACATCATCCCTCATTGCTAGGGCTGAATAACGGTTCTTCATCACCACAGTGGGTGGGTTGGGAGCAGGGGTGGATCAAAGCCTGCTACCAAAAGCAACCAGCTGCCAATGGCCTGCCTGTGACAGAGCCATCTCCTCTTCCTCCTCTGATGGTGTGACAGCAGCAGTACTCCATATCTGGATAGTTTCCTCAGCCTTTGATATCTCTTCATGAATGCTCTCAAGGAATTCCTCATGGACATGGGTACTCCTGAGACTAGCCAGCTCCCCCTGTAACTCTTCCATTGGCTTCCGGAGAGATTCCACCAGAAGGCATCTTTCATACTGGATGGTCCCCCCAGCCTGGTTTTCTATAAGTAGGAAATGCAGGCCACAATCTCTGCAAAATCCACACCAGGATCTAAGCAGCAACATCCACAGTCAGAATGTCTGTCTGGATGCAGGTGCTGCTGAAGGAGACAGGAGCAGTGTCAGCTGAAGCGATGCGGCTCTTCTTAACTATAGAGACCTCAAAAACTCCCCTGTTTGTGAGCTCCCCATAGTGTTTAGCTTCTAGCGTTTAAGGCCTTTTCCTCCTAGGTCAGCCTTTGCCCCCTCATTAAGCACACTGGGGGAAGGGTGATAACAAGGCTGATTGAGGCTTATCAAGGGTGAGCAGGGAACAATGGCACAAACAGCTCCAGACACAGTTAGTCACAATCCCAATTCAGAGTAATGGCAATAACTAGAATCACCTGAAAGGCACAAACACGCAGTCAGCAATTCACTCACCCCAAAGTTCACTCTCTACCTTGCTCCTTCAGCAAGGGGATCTCCTTCACTTCCTTCTCAAAATGTCTCCTCCTCCTTAGCCACCTATCAGACTCCCGTGTTTTCAGTCTCTTGTTCACAAGCTAATCTAAATGTCAGAGGATCTAGCCCTCTTAGAATTCCTCTTGCATGAGATGTGGGGGATCCATAAGGATTTCAGGTTGTGCTGTAAAATGCGTGCTGAATAAAGATGGTGCTGAGGCATCTGGAACACAGGGCTTTAATACAGGTTAGAAGGAGACGACACAAAGATGAACTGCAGTGATCATATTTTTTTTAGGTCTTTTCAGAATTATTTTTAAATGACCTCATCCATGTGGGCACTAATGATACTGTGAGATGTGACCCTCAGCAGATCAGAAGTGCCTACAGGGCTCCAGGAATAAAGCTGATAGAGTTTGGTGGACAGGTGGTGTTCTCTTTGATCCTTCCAGTCAAGGGTAGGGGCCTGGGCTGAGACAGATGCAGTCAGAGGTGAATGCCTGGCTGTGAAGATGATGTTGGCAGGAAGGCTTTGGCTTCCTCAATCATGGGATGCTTTTCCAGGAAAAAGGACTGTTAGGCAGAGATGGAGTCCAACTATCAAGGAAGGGGAAGAGCATATTTGGACAACAGCTGGCTAACCTAGTGAGGAGGGCTTTAAACTAGGTTTGACAGGGGAAGGTGACCAAAGCCCACAGTTAAGTCAAAGCCAGAGAAATCTGGGGGGAAGGGTCGGAACTTGGAGGAGCCTCAGGTGTAACAGCAGGGATAAAAGAGAGACTAGTCAGAACTGGAGAGGGGAAATCAAATCAGTAGCTTAAGTGTTTGTATACTAGTGTGAGAAGTATGGCGAATAAGCAGGAAAAGCTCAAAATGCTAGTAGCAAAACACAACTATGACATAGTTGGCATCACAAAGACTTGGTGGGATAATACACATGACTGGGATATTAACATATCAGAGTACAGCTTGTTTAGGAAGGATAAGCAGAGGGAAAAGGGAAGTGGTATTGCTTGCATATTGAAATTATATATAGTTGTATTGAGATGGAGATGGAAATAGGAGTCAGACACATTGAAAGTTTCTGGGTCAAAATAAAAAAGTGAAAAACAAGGGTGATGTCATGGTAGGGGTCTACTATCAGCCACCTAAACAGGAAGAGGCAGTGAATGAGACTTCTTTTCAACAATTAACAAAATCATCCAAAGCACAGTAGCTGGTGTTGATGGGAAGACTTCAACTACCCAGACACCTGCTGGGAAAATAACACTGCAAGGCACAGGTTATCCAACAAGTTCTTGGAATGTATTGAAGACTCTTTTTTATGTCAAAAGGTGGAGAAAGCTAGTAGGGGAGAGGCCATTCTCAACTTGATTGTGACAAACAGAGAGGAACTGGTTGAGAATTTGAAAGTGGAAGGTAACTTAGGCGAATGTGATCATGAAATGGTAGAGTTTATGGCTATGTCCACACATACATAGTTATTTCAAAATAAGTTAATTTGAGTTAAGAAAATGTTAATTCGACTTAAGGAAAAGCCTGCTATCAAAACAGCTGTTATTTTGAAATGGTTATTTTGAAATAATGCCGTTTGGACATGTTGTTTTGAAACAGTTGTTTCAAAACAATGGTGTTGTTTTAACACAACATGTCCAAACAGCGTTATTTCAAAATAATCATTTCGAAATAACAGCTGTTTCAAAATGAATGGGGTCTAAGCTGTTTTGAAGTGACAGTTCTTATTTCGAAATGACAGAAGCTGTCATTTCGAAATAAGAAAACGTCGTGTGTACCTAATCTTTTTTATTTTGAAATAACCAGTGTTATTTCAAAATAAAAGAGACGTGTGGACATACCCTATGATTCTAAAGAATAGTAAGAGAGACAACATCAAAATAAAGACAATGGATTTCAAGAGGCCAACTTTAAAACACTCAGGGAGTTTGTAAGTTGGATCCCAAGAGAAGCATGTCTAAGAGAAGAAACAACTGAAGACAGTTGGCAGTTTTTCAAAGAGCCAGTATTAAGGGTACTAGAGCAAACCATTCTAATGCATAGGAAGCATGACAAGAGACCACCCTGACTTAAACAGGAGATTTTCAATCATCAAAAATGAAGAAAAACTGCTATGAAAAGTGGAAACTAGAACAAATCACAAAGGATGACTATAAACAACACAATTATGTAGGGGAAAAATCAGAAAGACCAAAGCATAAACTGAAATTAAACTAGCTGAAGGCATAAAGGGTAACAAAAAATATTTTTAAAAATATTAGAAACAAGTGAAAGAACAAGGACAGTGTAGGACTTTTAACTCAAAGAGGGGAAAATCAATTACAGAAAATGTGGAAATGGCAGAGGAATTAAATAAATTCTTTGTTTCCGTCTTCACTGAGAAGGTTGGTGGTGATTGGATGCCTGACATAGGACAGGGCAGTAAAAATGAGTTAGGATCAGAAGCCAGAATAAGGAAAGAACAAATTAAATTATCTGGACACGTTAGATGTCTTCAAGTCCCCAGGGCCTGATTATATAACCTTAGAATACTCAAGAAGCTGACTCAGAAGATACCTGAGCCATTGGATATCAACTTTGAAACATCATGGAAGACTGGAGAGGTCCCAGAGAACTGGAGAAGAGCAAATATAGTGCCCATCTATAAAAAGGGAAATAAGGACAACCCAGGGAATTATAGACCAGTCAGTTTAACCTGTATACCAGGAAAAATAATGGAGCAAAAATTTAAGGAACCCATTAGCAAACATCTAGAAGAGCATAAGGTGTTAAGTGATAGTCAGCATGGATTTGTCAAGAACAAATCATGTCAAACAAACCTGAGAGCTTTCTATGATGGGGTAACAAGCCTTGTGGATAGAGTAGAAGTGGTAAATATGATGTATCTAGTCTTTAGTAAGGCTTCGGGTATGGTCTCGCATTACCTTTTCATTAAAAAATTAGGGAAATACAGCCTGGATGGAGCTACTATAAGATGGATGAAAAACTGGTTGGATACCTGCCCCCATAGAGTAGTTCGCAACAGTTCAGAATCATGCTGGACAGGCAAAATGAGCGGGGTACTTAAGGAATTGGTTCTGGGTCTGGTTCTTTATATTTTCCTCAGTGATTTAGATGATGGTATAGACAGCACACTTATAAAGTTTGCAGATGATACCAAGGTGGGAGGAGTTGCAAGTGCTTTGTAGGACAGGATCACAATTCAAAATGGATTTGGACAAACTGGTGAAATGATCTGAGGTAAACAGAATAAAATTCAATAAAGACAAGTGCAAAGTACTCCATCTAGGAAAGAACAATCCATTGCACATATACAAAATGGGCAATGACTGCCTAGGAAAGAGTGCTGCAGAAAGGGATCTGGGTGTCATAGTGGACCACACGCTAAATATGGGTCAAAAAGCAAACACTATTCTGGGACGTATTAACTGGAGTAGTGTAAGTAAGATACAAGAAGTAATACTTCTGTTCTATTGGGTCCTGATTAGGCCTCAACTGGAGTACTGTATGCAGTTCTGGGTGCCTCATTTTAGGAATGATGTGGACAAATTGGACAAAGTCCAGAGAATAGCAACATGAATTATTAGACGTCTAGAACACTTGACTTGTGAGGAAAGATTGAAAGAGCTGTGTTTGTTTTTTCTGGAAAAAAAGAGATTGAGAGGATACTTCATAACAGTTTTCAAGTAACGGACTGTCACGAGGAAGAGGGAGAAAAATTGTTCTCCTTAACTGCCAATGATAGTACAAGAAGCAATGGACTTAAATTACAGCAAGGGAGGTTTAGCTTGGACATTTGGGAGAAATTTCTAAACGTTAGGGTGATTAAGCACTGCAATAAGTTGCCCAGGCAGGTTGTGGAATCTCCATCATTGGTAGTTTTTAAAGCAGGTGAGACAAGCACCTTTCAGGGATGGTTTAAGAGGGCACTTGGTTCTGCCATGAATGCAGGGAACCAGACTTGATGACCTTCCATGGTCCCTTCCAATTTCTATGATTCTATGATGCAAAGCAGTCTTAGCAGACTTCTGTCCCTGAAGAGTATATTTTCATGCTCATATTATGGACTTCAATGATTCTGGTTCTCCACTTCCATGCATCTTATATGCAGTGATGTTCAAAATGAATGAAAAATGCAACCAGATCAGAATTTTCAGCTCAGGTATTTCAGTGTAACATTTTACTCCAACTGTCCACAAATGTAAATCTCTGCACAGGCAGTGGAGAAAAGCATCTTAATTGTGAGGGTAACCTATGGCCTCAGTCCTACTGAGAACACCAGAAGGTGGTAGACATTTTGAAAGAGGGCAGTTCTTTATGGAATTCTATAAATTAGAACATGTTGTGGCCAGGTGCTGGCCTGCTGCTGCTGTGCTCCGTCCGTCCTCCCTGGCGTCTCAGGCCTGGGGTAAATCAGTCACCTAGCTAGGTCCCCCTTACCCAGGCCAGGGTTGCAGGCTCCCAGACCCTCTGGCTGAGGCCTCTCTGGTTAAGACTTCTGGCACTCCCCTTCCCCTTGTAGAAAGGGGAAGGGAAAGGAGTTGTGCCCTGCTCTGGCAGCTGCTGAGAGGGGTTTCTTTTTCTCCTTTCTGCTGCCACTCCAGCCCCTTGTGTGTTAGAGGAGGTGTGGCTTTTATAGGGCCCGGGCAGCCCCTCATTGAGCCCAGCCATCTCTAATTGCCCTGCAGGTGTTTCTACTTGCCCTGCTGGGAGCAGGGCTCTCAGCATTCTGGGGGCCAACAACCCAACCCTCAACACCATTCTCTTGGTTTGGGAGAAGAGGAAGAGGGACTGCTGCTTGTTAGGCTCCTGGACCCTGCTTCACTTCCACCTTCTCCTGCTCCTGCCTTGCCTGCTCCTGCTCCTGTTCCTGCCGCCGCCGCCACCACCACCACCACCACCTACTGCTGTTCCTGCAACCTCCACATTGCTGCTGCTGCTGCTGGCTGGCTGGCTTCCTCCCACCCACTCCCCTGCTCTGTGGGGAGTGGGAGGGAGCTACAGAAGAAGAGACAACCACCACCACCACCACTACAGAAGAAGACCACCTTGCCAGCCAGCCAGTCCCTGCTGCTCCTGCATTTGCTGTTACCATCTGGAGCCTGCTGCCTCTACAACAGAAGAAAACAACAACCACTGCCACTGAGGGGAGACCTCAAAGGACAAAGACATTGCTGTTTGCAGCTGGGGGTGAGCCACCACAGACTGAGACATTTACTACCACCACCCCCAGCTGCTGCCCCCCTGGCCTCCCCTCCCTTCAAGAGGGCAGCAGGCTCCCCAACCATCAGAGACTTTTTGGGACTGTTTGAGCAGCAGGGACCTGCAAACCTTCAATAGTAGCAGCAGCTCCCTTTCCCTGTTGCCCAGCCCTTGGTTCCCCACCCTGCAGTGGCTGGAGGGCCTCCCATCCTCTGTTCTGCCCTCCAGCCGGTTCAGTGTCCCGTCCCCCCCCCCGGCCCCCCTCTCCCGGGGGAGTGCCCCCCCCCCCCCAGCCCCTCAGTTTGTTTAGTTCCCCTGCTCCACCCCAACCCCAGGCCTGTTCGTTTGGTTTACTCACCTTCCCCTGCCCCGCCCTTCAGCCTCCCTGTTTTGCCTACCCTACCTCTCCCTGCTCCGCCCATGGTTCCCTCAGCCCCACCCCCAGCCGGGAGCTCATAGCTATACTCATCGCTGCCTGACTGTTTTGTTTAGTTTTCCCCCAGTTCACTGCACCCCCAACAACTGAATTACCCCTCCCCTAAGTGCAGCCAGAGGAGCCGCCCCCCCCCCCTTGTGCCATCTGAGCCCTGTTCCTTTCCCAGGCGCCCTCCTCCCCAGCCTCCAGCCTAGCAGGGAGGAGTGGTCTGCCATCCCCTACCCCACCCCCTGCCACGGTCCCCTGCCCTCCCCATTCCTCATCTCCTCGCCCCTGTCCACACCCTCCTCCCCTGCCTGCAGCTCAGTGGAGAGGAGTGGTTCTCCACACCCCTAGCCTCTATCCCCACCTCCTTGCCCTGAGTCACCTGCCTCGGCCTTTCCCACCCCTGCTACTGGTCTCCTTCCCAGACCCCCCCCCACCCAAGGGGAAATGGAGACCTCCTCAGCCCCCCCGCCCCTCTCCCTCAGACTGCCCCCCCGTCCACCTCTCTGGCTATCCCTTCGACTGCCGCTGCTGCTCTTGCCATCATTGATGCCCCCAACCTAGGGGCACCAGTGGCGGTTGGCATGGGAAGGGCCTCCAACCCTGCTGCTGCCATGACCTCCTCAGCCGGCAGCTAGAGCCAGCAGAAAAAAGGCAGGCAAGGGCCAGGCTGTCACCGCGGCCACATCATCGGCCGCGGCCCCCTCGTCCCCTGCTGTTCCCTCCACCAGCTCTGGGGGCGTTTCTGCCCCCAGGGCTTATGCCCAGGTGGCTGCCATCCCTCCACCCACCGCCGCACCACCTGCCCAAGCTGCTTCCTTGCCTACCACCTCTGGCAGCCAGGGCCCCTTCTCCACCTTAACCAGGAGACACGGGGTCCATTGCCTCCTGGTGGCTGCCTCCCTGCACGTGGAGACCTACGTGCAGGCGATGGCGAGGGTGGTGGGGCCCTCAGCGATTGTGGTGGCCTCCAAAATGTATGGCAAGATCGTGTTCTTCCTGTCCTCGGAAGCTGCCGCGCAGGAGGCGGTGGTGAAGGGCCTGGCGGTGGGGGGTGTCTACGTCCCTGTAGAGCTCCTGGAGGACCTGGGCGTATGGGTGTTCCTCACCTCTGTCCCGCCCTTCCTCCCCAACTCTGCCTTGCTTCCCCTCCTCCCCACCCTGGGGAAGCCAATCTCTACAATCAACCCTCTCCCGTTGGGCTGTAAGGACCCCACCCTCCGTCATGTTCTGTCCTTCCGCCGGCAAGTGCAAATCCAACTGCCGCCGGCGGGGGTGCGTGACGGAGTGGCTCTGGAGGGGTGCTTCCTAGTGCCCCACCAAGGGGCACTGTACAGGATTCACTACTCCTCGGGGGAAGCCCGGTGCTTCCTCTGTAGGGCCATGGGGCATGTCCGGAGGGACTGCCCCCTGGCCCACACTGGAGAGGGAGCAACCAGGCCCCCTCGATCCAGCAATGGGCGCTGGCCGCAACATCGCCAGCAACCCTGAGTCTCCAGCCACCGGGGCAGCCCCTTCTCCTCCTTCTCTCAGCCCTAAGCCATCTGGGCCCATGGAGGAGAGGGGGGGAAAAGGTGGCTGGAACCCAGCAGGGAGAGGGCTCACCCCAGGGGGAGGGTTCCCATCCCTCTGCTGTCCCACCCTCCTCCCTTCCCCTCCTGGCATCTTCACCCTTGCCGCCCACTTCTGCCCCCCCCCTCTGGCCAGCCCTCCACCACCACCTCGGAGGGCTGGGTTCTCACTGAGGGGAAAAGCAGCAAACACCGGAAGGTCTAGGCCCTCCCATATGGGGAGGAGGCCCCCCAGCAGCCATCACAGGGGGGCTCGTAACAACAGCGAAACTACAGACACCAACGGGCCTTCCGGTGTGACCCCCGACAAAGGCCAGCGGGAGGCCCCGGCTGAGGCTATGGAAGCAGCAGTGCAGGGGGGCAGCACTGCCTGCCTGCTGGAGGCCCTCCTAGATCCTCAACCTGGGGAGGCCGCAGAGGGAGCTGCCCGCCCTGCCCCTGAGCCGCCTGCAATGCCTCTGCCCGTCACTGGCGCCGAGATGACTCCTCCCCCAGCATCTGTTGCGGCAGCACCTATCGTGGCAGGGAGCGGGCTTGGCTCCATCTATGCGGAGATCGAGGCCCTGGATCTGACCCCAGTTGTCTCGGGGGAGGACGATCCCCCCCCGGTGGGCCTCGATCTGGGCAGCAAGCTGCTTCTGCCACCCCCTCCCTTCCCCCAAGCCCTTCCACTGCTTGCTATCCCCACCCTTGCCCCAGGGATGCCCTCGGAATGCTCCACCTGCCCGGCGGCGCTCGGGGTCCTGCTTCCGCCTGAGGACAATGAGCAGCCGGGCCCCAGGGGACTGTCCCTAGTTGGACAGTTGCCTTCTCTCCCCCTTGATAGTCCTGACCACTGTCCCCCCCAGTCTGACGCTGAGGCGATGGACACCACCTTCCACCTGCAATCTGTGCCCAGCGTCGGCGGGGATCCCTTACCTGACCCATCATCTCTTGATCCCGTGCCCAGTCGAAGGGAGCCGCACCCCGGTGGTCAGACTACCGGGGACCGTATCCCCAATTCCGGCCCCACCCTTGACTCTGTTCCTGCCCCTCCTGTTACCCCTGTCCCTAATGTTGTCCTCACTGCCCCACCCGCTCACACCCCAAACCCTGCCCTAGACCCCTCTCCTATTGCTGGCCCCCCCCCCCCCCGGGGTCAAGTCATCTCTCCTTTCTGCCGATGCCTCCTGGGGGATGGTATCTGTGGCCCCTGTCCTGACCAGGGCTGCAATCCTCCCTCCGCTGCCTTTCCCCCTTGTGCCGGGGGCCGGACTGGACAATGCGGCACCTCTGCCATTGGTGCCGCAACGGGGCTCTGTGCCCTGTCTGTCCATCCCGGCTGGCCGTGGGGCCAACACGGGGACCCGATTGGAGGACAGCCAGGAACCATTCACCCCGGATCCCCTGGCACTGCGGGATGAGCTCTGTGCCTTCCTGGCTGACACTCGTGGGGCCAGGAACCGGGTGGAGCTCGCCCTGCAGAGTTGGGGAAATTTCCACCTCGTCCTCCAGGCCGTGAGGGCCCTACTGAAAGAGGGAAAGGGGACCGGGAAGCGGGACAACATGGCCTACCAGAGGCCCCACTGCTTCTGTGACTCCCTGATGGCCTTTGGGGTAGGTCACAGACTGTTGTGTGGCCTGAAGGAGGCTTGTGCTGTTCCTGCCACCCCTGTGGGCCCCCCCCCCCAGCCCTCCTCATGGCCCCTATTACTCTCGCCACCTTGAATGCCAGGGGCTGTAGGATGGGTCTCTGCAGGACCCAGGTGCTCTCCTTCCTTCAGGAGGGCAGCTACTCCGTGGTGTTCCTGCAGGAGACCCATACAGATCCAGCCGCCGAGGCCAGCTGGTGGCTGGAATGGGGGAACGGGGTGTTTTTCAGTTACCTTTCCACCTGCTCCGGCGGTATGGCCACCCTGTTCCCCCCCGACCTGCAGCCCGAGGTGCTGGGGGTTGCCGAGGTCGTGCTGGGCTGCCTGCTGCACCTCCGGGTCCGCATGGAGGGGCTGGTGTTGAACTTGGTCAATGTCTATGCCCCGACATCGGGCCTGGAGCGGGCACCCTTCTTTCGGCAGGCAGCCACCTTCCTCGACACCTTAGATCCATAGGAGTGCCTGGTCCTGGGTGGGGATTTCAACATCACCCTTGAGGACTGGGACCGCTTGGGCACCGAGCAGTACCAGGTCACCGCAGACATCCTCAGGGAGATGATCAACCATCACTCCCTGGTGGACGTCTGGCGCGACCACCACCTGGACAATGAGGTCACCATCACCTTTGTCCGGGTGGGGGCAGCTCAGTCTCAGCACTCCTGGTTGGATCGCATTTATCATTCCCATTGCCATCTCGCACGGGCCCACTCCTCCAGCATTAGGCTGGCCCCCTTCTTGGATCACCACTTGGTGACCGTGACGGCCTCTCTGACAGAGGAGAGGCTGGGGCCAGCCTACTGGCACTTCAACAACAGCCTGCTGGAGGACGTGGGCTTCGTGGCGTCCTTCCAGGAGCTCTGGCTGGCCTGGCGGATGCAGAGGCACGCCTTTCCAGCGGTGCGGCGCTGGTGAGACACAGGGAAGGTGCGCTCCTGGGTCTTCTGCCATGACTACACTCGGGGGGCCAGCCAGCAGAGGGATGCGGCAATAGAGCAGCTGGAATGGGAGGTCTTGGAGCTGGAGAGGCGCCTGGCCACCAGCCCCGAGGAGCTGTCCCTCTGCGGAGCGTGCCTGGAGAAGTGGGAGGCGCTCCAGGCCCTCGAGGACCTTCGGGCCCGGGGAGCCTTTGTTCGATCCCGTATCCACCTCCTCCGGGAGAAGGACCGCGGCTCCCGCGTCTTCTACTCCCTGGAGAAACGGAGGAGGGCTCAAAAGCATGTCACCTGCCTCTTCGCTGAGGACGGCACCCCCCTCACGGACCCGGAGGAGATGTGTGGAAGGGCCAGGGCCTTCTATGCCAGCCTTTTCTCCCCGGATCCAACCAAAGCCAACACCCGTAGGGTGCTCTGGAATGAACTCCCCACACTCAGCACGGGTGACCGGAACTGGCTGGAGCTTCCTCACACCCTGGCCGAGTTCACAGAAGCCCTCCATTGCATGCCCAATAACAAACCCCTGGGCACAGATGGGCTGCCCATGGAGTTATACCGCATGTGCTGGGATGTCCTCGGCCCGGACCTGGCCGTTGTCTGGGCCGAGTCTGAGGGGAACGGGGAGCTCCGCCTCTCTTGCTGGTGGGCCGTGCTAGCCCTGCTGCCCAAGAAGGGGGACCTCCGTGACCTTCGGAACTGGTGTCCTGTCTTGCTCCTCTGCACAGGCTACAAGATCGTGGCCAAGGCCATCTCGCTGCGGCTTGGGTCCGTGCTGCAGGACGTGATCCACCCCGACCAGACCTACACCGTCCCGGGCCGGTCCATCTTCAACAACCTGTACCTGGTCCGGGATCTCTTGGACCTCGGGTGTAGGGACAGTCTGTTGTTCGCCCTCCTGGCCCTGGACCAGGAGAAAGCATTTGACAGGGTGGACCACGGGTACCTCCTGGGCACCCTGTGGGCCTTCGGCTTTGGGCCACGTTTTGTGGGCTTTCTCCAGGTGCTGTACACCTCCGCAGAGTGCCTGGTCAAGCTAAACTAGACCCTGACCAAGCCGGTCAGCTTTGGGCGAGGAGTGCATCAAGGCTGCCCGCTATCAGGCCAGCTGTACGCTCTGACCATCGAGCCCTTCCTCTGTCTCCTCTGTCGGAGGTTGATGGGGTTGGTGCTCCGTGATCCAGAGCTGCGGCTGGTCCTGTCAGCGTACGCCGACGACGTGCTCCTCGTGGTCCAGGACCCGGGTGACCTGGGGTAGTTGGAGGCTTGCCAGGCCATCTACTCGGCGGCCTCCTCCACCCGGGTCAACTGGGTCAAGAGCTCTGGCCTGATGGTAGGGGCCGGGTGGTCGGCGGGCCCCCTCCCACCTGCGTTTCAAGCCATCTGGTGGAGCACGGGTCCGCTGCTCTATCTCGGCGTTTACCTTTCTGCCACCCATCCCTCCCCAGATGAGAACTGGTGTGATTTGGAGGACAGGGTCATTGGGCGGCTGTGGAGATGGACGGGACTGCTGCGGTGCCTCTCCCTCCGTGGGAGGGCACTGGTGGTCAACCAGCTCATCCTGTCCATGCTCTGGCACTGGCTCAACACCCTGGTCCCACCCCCGATGTTCCTGGCCCACCTCCAGAAGATGGTTCTGGAGTTCTTCTGGCTAGGACTGCACTGGGTCTCTGCAGGGATTCTGAGCCTCCCCCTGGAGGAAGGAGGGCAAGGCCTGTGCTGTGTCCACAGCCAGGTCCACACCTTCTGCCTCCAGGCCCTGCAGAGACTCCTTTATGGTGCAGGTAGTCTGGCGTGGAGCCACCTGGCGCGCACTCTCCTCCGCCGCTACCAAGGGCTCCGATACAACCATCAGCTCTTTTATATCCAGCTGAGAGGTGGTCTGTGAGACCTTTTTGAGCTGCCGGCCTTCTACCAGGACCTCCTCCAGACCTGGAGACTCATCTCAGCCTCCAGGGCCCTTGTGCCCACTGAGGGGGAGGACCTCCTTGCGGAGCCCCTGCTACACAACCCCCATCTTCATGTGCAGGTGGCGGAGGCCCCCTCCGTGAGGCAGAGGTTGGTCCTGGCTGGTGTCACCAGAGTCGGAGACCTCCTGGGCTATGCCCAGGGGGACTGGGTGGACCCCCTCATGCTTGCCTGGCGCATGGGGGTCTCCACCCTTCGCACCCCTCTGGCGCCTACTCCAGGAGGTGAAGGTGGCTCTGTCTCCCCTTGCTCGGGCCTGCCTTGAGCAGGTTCTGCGAGAGGGTACTCCCCACCCCCCTCTCAGTCCTGGTCCTCCGGAGCTTGTCATCAGGCCACGGCCCTGCAAGCCCCCCTGGCAGTCCCTGGCCCACGCCCCGAGCTGGCTGCTGGACTTGCAGCCGGCCTCCTTCCAAACCGCACCTCGACAATATTTGTACACGCTTGTGCTTCACACCATACACTTCCTTGGTCTCACGTCCCACCCCGATACCAAATGGCGGGACCTCCTTCCACCTGCAGAAGGCGAGGACCCCTGGTGGGCCAGCCTTTATTCCACCCTGACCCCATGGCCCGCCGGGGACATCAGTTGGCGGCTCCTCCATGGAGCCATGAGCATGGGCGTGTACTTGCCACGGTTCACTGCCCGCCCTGAGGCCTGCCCCTTTTGCGGCATGAGGGAGACCCTGGCGCACGCCTACTTAGAATGCGCCAGGTTGCAGCCCGTTTTCCAGCCCCTCCAGAACCTCTTACTGGGGTTCTGGCTGCACTTTTCCCCACACATGTTCCTCTATGCATTCCCTATCCGAGGCCCCAGAAAGTCACGGGACCTCCTCGCCAACCTCCTCCTGGCCCATGCTAAACAGGCCATATACAGGATCAGAGATAGGCGGTTGGCTGAAGGAGGGGCCTGCGACTGTGGGACTTATTTCCGGTCCCTTGTTCGCTCACGTCTCTGGGCAGAGTTCCTTTGGGCAGTATCCACCAGCTCCCTCGACAGTTTCCAGGAGCAGTGGGCGCTGTCCAGGGTTCTCTGCTCGGTGTCCCCTTCCGAGTCCCTTGTTATACACCTACGACTTCACACCCGTCCCTGTTTTCTCATTAGTTGTCCCCAGGACTTTTTTGGACCAGGTTCCTGTGCCGCCCCCCCCATAGGCTGGGGGAGGGGCTTTAGAAGTGGGTGGGCTAGCGCCCACCCACCACCTCCTGATTCAATAGGATCACCCTTCTATAACCATCAGCCCTGGCTTTGTTACAATGTTTATTCTACCACAGCTAAAGAAAAGGTGTAAAAAAAAAAAAAATCCATTAATCCTAAAATAAAAAAATCTTATACAGGTGTTAACTTTCTTAATGGGGCCATTTTAAATTTTAACTTATAAATTAATAGATTTACTTGTAAATCCTCAAAATTCAATTATTTTCTTAATGTAAGTGCTTGAATTTTGCAGAAGATATATATATGATCTGTTTTCCATATATAACAAAGTGGTGTTGAATCCCTGGAACAAGTGCAATATTCACTTTTAACCATGCAGTCACAAAAGTCGCTTCAATTATGGAATTGAAGTGCATTACAGTGACTAGCATCAAACTACCATATATTTCTCATGTTCTCAGTCCTTTCTTCCTTGGGCAGGAAGCAGATGCTTTTTTCCCCCTGAGTGTTCTGGTTTTTGGTCAGAAAGGTGTTTCTACGTGGAATTTGTCTATATGGCACTGAAAAGGTGTTAGCCTGGGTAAACTCCCTATGACAATCTGTGTTTTCAAGCACTTCAGGACTTGACTTGTTGGGTTGGTTTTTTTTTTTTAACTCTTACTCAGCAAATGTTCACAATAGAGTCGTCTTTGTTTTTCAGTCTTTGAATCTTAAGGTACTGCACCACTATCTTCTCTGCAGTCAAATTTATCTCTCAGTGGCATCAGAAATAGTTTTAAGATATAATAACACACCTGTACTGCTTTTCCCTGTCCCTCTCACCTGTGATAGTTTATACTCATCAGTGCTGACATTCTGTTTTATGGACATTCCACACCATATGAAATCTGTCTCAGATATTTCTTCAGTTACCTCACTGGACTTTCTCAGATATACTAACTACTTTAATATGGTTGAAAATCATCCTTTTCGTAGTTCAATCCTGATGGAACTGATGCTCTTTAAAATTACACCACAGAGGGTAAAACACCAATTAAAAGGCATATGTTCTTTGTGAAACTCTTGTACTCCAGCAACCACCAACTGTTGGATTTTCAACATCAGAAGGAGCGGGGGCAGAGTGGGGACAACCTTGCCTAAGGTTGCAGAACACAACTGTTTTGTTTTGTTTTTTTAATGCTATCCTAACTCAGGGCTGAATCTGCCTCCATTAAACTCAGTGGCAATTTTGCATTGAGTTCAATGATATCAGAACTAAACCCTAAAATTTTAAATGCAAATATTCTATAAATTGTCCTGGTATGTTTTCTTTTATAAAACATAATGCTTTTATTGAGTTGAAATTCTATAGCATTTTATGTGTCCAACGTTTTTAGCACCTTATCACACAGCACTATTACTGTCATTATAGTGATAATTATTTAACGGGGGGAGATAATTCCAGGAACATTCTGAAAAGTCTCTGAATTCTGGAAGTCTTTCGTGGACCTTAAAAACATTGATTTTCAACATAAGTTAGGCAACAATGACTGGAAAAATATATTACAAATTCCCTTTCCTTTATTTAATGCTCTGCAAAACATAACCAAAAAAAAATCAATTTCTCTGAAAAAGGCTTTTATAAGAACATCAACCCCAGAATCCTGGCTAAATTCCAATCTAGGTAATTGCTTTCTGCCTACTTCATTTCCCCCTGCTGTTTCAGCTGGATGCACAATTCTTCACTCGTACAAAAGCTGTATAGTGTTGCTCTACATTATCCAGTCACTATGTTCTATCTCAGAGGTAACTATATTTCAGTAGTGGACTAAGTGAACCTGTATGTTGTTCACATATTAAGTACTTTGTTTGTGAAGTACTTAAACAACCTTCAGAAAAACAGCTACTGTTAGCAACATTTTATATTAATAATCTGAAATATAATGGCATACAATGTCAATATTGTTTAGATTCCTTGTATTGACACTGGACACCACCACAGCCCACTGAATAGGGCAATGGAATGACCTGGGTTCAATTCCCAGCTCCCCTACTGGCCTATTGTGTGTGACCTTAGGTAAGTCACTTTGCTGCCCAATCACTGAGTTTCCCCACTGGTAAAATAATGGCTTTTATCTCTTTTGTATAGTGCGTTGAGATCTCTCAATGAAAAAAGCTATTTAAATTCTTTAATTATTTACTTACATATTTTATATACTATATGGGATCTGAGAAAAGAGCATCTCCTCATTATTAAATATGGATCTTGAGTTATGTGCAGTTTCAAAGGCCCCTTTTTTGTTAGTGTCTGACTCTTCACCTTTGCAAACCTGGTGAATAAACTACTACAGATCAGATAATACCTAGGCCATTCACTCCATTCCTCCTCCTCTTTGCGGTTACCATAACCTTGACTCTATACTTTTGCACATATGCATTATAATGGTCTTTCATTTCATAATCTCTTTAACAAAGGACATTCTCAAACTGATTAGCAAATATATAATTTACATAAAAATTACAAGATCATGTATTAAAAACTGGATCATCACAATGGGACTAAATTAAAGTTGCAGGGTCATTTCCTGATTTCCAAGTTCCTAAGTGCGTGACTGTGGAGCATTAATGTTCTTTTAAAGTAGCTTGGTTTTAAATGTAATTTTTTCAGTTATTAAAGAAACAAACTTTAAAAACAAATTCCATCTCATGGAACTATATCAGGAGCGCTGCTGGCACGGGAAAAGACCCAGGGCTCGGGTGCTGAGGGCCAGGGCTCACGCCCCACTTCTGCAGCTGCCACCATGGGCAGCCCAGCAGCAGGCCTGGGGCTTGGGTGCTGGGACTCGGGTCTCAAGCCCTGTAAGCCCAGCACCAGCAACACCCCTGAAACATATTGGCACCCACATGCCTCATCTGTGGGGTGGGAACTTTAGGTCCACCATATAGGGTTCTACCACTTGAACTAAGGGACAGGTTCCAAAGATAACAATAGCAGGATGTTATCCTCTGTGTGGATCAGCCACTGGAGGGATGAGGTAAAAATAACAGAGTTGTTTTCTTCACAACAGAGGAATGATGAGGCTCAAAAGTCCTGAATTCTGTTTCAGGTTCTGGAGAGGAGTGTACTGTAAAACAACGGTTCCCAACCTGGGAGCAAGAGGGCCAAAGATCACAGGCGTCAGTAACATTGAGGCCCTTTAGCCCAAGACACAGCTGCCCCAGGGTCTGCACTGGCTGGGGCAGAGGAACAGCCTGCCCCTCCTCCCACTCCCTCGCCAAGGAGCAGCAGCTCTGAGCTCAGCTCTGGCTGGAGTGGAGGAGCAGCTTATCCCAGCTCCACACTGGCCAGGCACCCAGATGGAGAGAAGCAGCCCTGCTCTGGTGGGGTCCTGGAGCAGCCCCAGCCAGCTTGCCAGGCTCCACCTCCATTACGCTGGTCCGAGAGGGACATGTAGAGGTAGGTTCGCCTGGGGTGTGCGGTGTTGGCTGCGTCAGGTTTAGCTTCGAGGTACAAAAAAATTATTATTATTCTATTATTATGTAATTTAGAGTTATTTTTATTATCATTTTATGTGCTTATGACTGTTCAAGGGGAGTGCATGTTTTACTTAATGTTACCTAGTGGGGCTTTCACTTGAAAAGATTGGGAACCACTGCTGTAGTGGATAGAGACTTTCATCCCCATTCCCTCCTTCCCCCAGCTGACCCCCTTCTGCCCTTGTTCCTCACTGCAAATATTCTGCTTGGTTCCTAACCCATCCCCAGCCTGCCCTATTCCCTTTTATTTATGCTCCCCATCACTAGTCTGTCCCTGCTTCTCTGCTTTCCAGTTAGGCAGCTTCCTTTTTCTCTGTTCTGCCTGGACACCTGCATGAGGGAACATTGAGAGGTCAGGGGAGACAGTCTTCTTGCTCTTAGTTCTGTTGCCAGATCTTGCTGTGCACCTGGGCAACTAAAAGAATAACTGCTCAACCCTGTGCTCCAGCACACTGTGAGCTGCAGGAGATGGAGCATGCTCCATGCAGACAGAATATTTGGAGAATTTAGCTGGCAGTCTCAAAGGAGCATGCAGAAATGGTGATTTTTCAGGGCTTATAAATTGGTTTCACAGGGATGGGAAAAGACACCTGCTTGAGCCCAGAGTGACACCTCTGGACATTTCAAAGATCCCTGTTCCAAAACATAGAGGTGCTAAGAATAATATTTTAACATGAGCAAATCAGGATATTTTTCCCTAGCCTCATTCATTGAAATGACAAAATTGTTATTGCTGTATCTGTCAATAGCAAAATATCAAACTGAGGCATTTTGTGTTTCTAATGGCAACAGAGGAACACAGATGGTAAAGTTCTTATTAAAAAGAAGTATGACAGATTTCAAGGTTATTTCCATATAGTACACCTATAGACAACCACAAGATTCACAATAATGAAATGGGATCATTCAAAATGTGACAGACATTATGAACCAATATGAACATATTATGTGTATGTATTCAGTATCATAGCTTACTGGTGGCATGAACAGCAATGAATATAGTTAAGACTGCCTATCACTTCCCATTATAAGGCACTGTTTTCACTTCATTATACCATGTCAAACTACTGTTTGGGCTGAAACTTTCCATGCCCAGAAAGGTAAGAACTATGCAATTGTTATTATTGTTACTTATTTGCAGAAGTCCTTCCATTTGAATTGCTATAAAATACAAAGACATGGTCCCCACTCCAAAATTCTTACAATGTAAATTAAACAATGATACATCCTAAACACAGAATATACCAGATGCCCGGTGACTGAATAGTCAAATCTTTGAATGATGTAGATTGATTCATTTATTTAGGCAATTTTTAGACAACTGTTGAAAAACATCTGTGTTTTTAGGTCTGTCAGGAAGCGTGTGATAAGGAAATGTCTCCTGATTTTTAACTTTAGCTGGAATGCTGAAAGCTCACTGATAAGCTCTTTGTTTGGAGTTTGAAGTCAACAGGACTATGTATGTGCTTAAAGTTAAACAAATGCTTATATGATTTGGTGGTTAGAACCTCCTCCGCACAGCAGTTTGTAGGAGTAAATCCTCTGTTTCTTCATCTTTATCCCCTTGAGTCCTGTTCACACTAAGAAACTGAAGAGGCTTTTTGTTTTTTCTTAACCATTTCAGAGGTTTTTATTTCTGTCCTGACTTCAGTAGAATTATATCACCTTAATAATGGTGGAATAGAGTCTGAGGGATCAGATCCTAATTATGTGAGCTGGAATTCATTCCACAAAGAGAAAATGTTGGCTTCTCTTTATAATTTTAAATCTAAATAAAACTTTTTCTTCTTTTTCCTTGCTTTCTTAAGTATCTTTTCATCCATTTTATTAAAGGCGTGAAATCCTGGTCCCATTGACTTTAATTGCAAAACTCCTATTGGCTTTGCTGGGATAGAATTTCACCCCAGCACTCCTGTTTGGGAGTAATTTTGAAGATGATGAAAGTTGAAGTAAACTCTCATTTTCTCACTTGCAAAAGTTGAACTTTGCATTTATTCTGTTCTTCTATAAGGAATTAAATTATTCAGGAAAATCCCAAGGGAATCAAACGTCAGGTTTGTAACTGTGCTGCTTTGATATCAGCTTTCTTCTCCATACAGAATTTTTGCTCTGGGCACTCTACAACATCCAGAGCACCATAAAGTCTTTAAAAAGGTGAAAAGGAGAGTGGGGCCTGAGGGGAAGCTAGTGCTGGAGAGCCAGATTTGTTACCCTCGCTAATGCTGAGTTGCACCTTTTTCCATGAGTAATCTCTCTAGTTCAACAGGATTTTTCATGGAGTAAATTACTATTCAGCATGAGTAAGATACTCTGGTTCTGAATAAATATATGTGATGAATTCATAGGTTATGTAATAAACACTTCGTATAAAGCAATTGAAAGAAATACAAACACCACATTGCTCTGAAGGCAATGCTGCCACCAGCAGCAGCACAGACTTTAGAGTGGCATGGCATGATGCATTGCCACCCTCACCTCTGCAATGTTGCTGTTGCTGGCAGCACTACATTCAGAGCTGAGTGGTGGCTGGTGGCAGTGGTTAAAATATAATTTGATGGGCCCCAGAATCCTCCTAATCTCTGGGCCCCTTTCATGCATGTGTGGGCCCCAGCCCAGGTAAACATTTTTGAGCCCCACCAGCTCTTTCCTCACAAATGAAGTACAGCCTCAAATCCACAACATCACCCCAACCTTGTCCACTAGTGCCCATGTCAGACCCCTCTTTCCCCATGTGCTCCTCAGCCCCCATCCCCATTCCCTAAACTCCCTGCCCCCAAGTCCCTACTCCAGCCCTCCTAACCCTCATCCCCCAGCTCCACCATCTTCACTCCACCCTCCTTCAGCCCCCCAACCCCCTCCACACCTCTCCACTCCCCTCCATCCCTAGCCCCCCTTCCAGCCCCCCAACCTCCTCCATCCCTCCCCAGCCTCCCACACAGTCTCCACTCCAGCCCTTCATAATCTCCTCCACATCTACCCAGTCTGCTTGTCTCCATGTCCCCCTCCACCACCTCCAGCCCCCTAACTCCTCCCATCCCTCTCCAACCCCCCATCCTGACCTCTTGCTGCAGTGACTCATGCTGCTTCAGACCCCTCCATTCCCACCCTCCAGTCTCTGTCTCTCCTGGTTCTCCCCAAGCCAGCCGGACCCCTTCTTCCCCCCAACCTGTCCACCAGCTCTCCTGGTCCCCCTGGAGCTGGCCCAACCCCTTCTTCCCACCCACCCCCCTCATGCCCTTTCCCTGCCAGCTACCTGACTGTCTCTAACCCCCAGCGGGCCCTCTTACCTGGCTGCTATGAGCCAAGAGGGCCACCTAGTTTGGTGTCCTGTCTCCAAGCAGCCCTACCTGATGCTGCAGATCTGACATGCAGTCTGTCTGAGCAGCATGGCACAATAAGGGAAGAAACTGTTCTCTTCTTTTAAGCCCAAGATATTAAAATATTGAAAATTCACTTCCCACCTGCACTGGGATGTGTTTTTCCCTAGCTTGGGCAATTCAGTCAGGCACTGGGAAAGATGGGCTGCTCAGAGACACTTTGCCCATAGCAAAACCCACAGACCATTTCAAGGGCGGGGAGAGCTCTAGGCAAAGACTTCACCTTCCTTTCCACCAGCCAGGTTTTGGTGAACAGATGCTCAATATAGGGGAATTCTAAGAGTCCTCTCCCATATCTAGGCCCCTGCCCCTCTTCTCCTGTTGCAGCCAGAAGGAAACTGGCCCCTTACCTATTTTAGCCAGAGATGCTAGCATGATCCAGAGCTTTATTTCGAAGGGGACATGCATGTTCTGATAATCCAGGAAGAAGATGATGTGCATGGAGGACTCATTCTCCTGGGCTCCCTCTGGCTCCCAGCTGCCATTCTGCCAGCCAGCGTCTTCATGGTCCCCCAGCAGCAAGGGGCCCTGGAGCGCACTGGCTGCAGATGCACCCAGCAGCCAAAGGAAGGGCCCCAGCATCCCTCCTGCTGCAGCCTCCCATCCCAGCCTCAGCCTCCCTATGCCTGGACATGGGCCGCCTGAGAAGTTAGTGGCCAACTGCTGCCCGGCTGGTGCCTGCTGCTGGCCTGATTGGCTCCTGGCTAAAATTCCACACAGCATGCAGCCTGCCCCTGCCCTGATCCCACAGGTGGCAGGGTGCGAAAGCAAGAGTGAATCCCCACCTAGAGCTCAGCCTCTGGGAGAGCCTCATGAAGGGAAAGTGCTGAGAGTTTTCTCACAGAAGTCACACAACTCCTAGTGTGGATGTGGGTAGGTGGTGTGACTAAAGCATGCTCAGGTCAGGAGTTTTAAAAACTCCCAGCCTGGGGGAAGCTCTCTGCTGGTCAGAAGATGCTGTCTTCCAGCTGGGGAGGAGGGGTGCAGCTTCCAGCCGCGTGTGGCTGGTGTCTGCACAGAAGAAGTATGGAGCAATGCACTGGAACTCCATGTTCCGTCCCATTATTCTATTCGTAGGGGTCCCAGAATGCTGGTCCCTAAAAACTGTGGGCCCTGAAATGGCGTTCCAGTGTGTTCCCCCTTACTTTAACCCCTCATTGCTAGATAGGAGCCCAGAGATGCTGGGATAATGAAATGTCAAGCCTGGAGGTGCTGAGACTCAGCCTCGGCAAGCCTAACACAAATTAGGCATTTCATTTAGATGTTCAACTGAGCAGAGCAACACCTAACCCTTATATCAGTGCCATAGCCTAATGAACTTTCCAGCCCCAAATTAGGGGGTCTCTGTGGTACCTGATACTTCTTAAGAATGCAGGGAATAGTTAATCACTTATGAAAGGAATTTCCAGACTCTGCCACCTTCAATAGGGAGTCCCCTAAACCAGCCTAGTGAGGGATTTTGGTGCCTACGTGGTTGACCTGCTGTGCCTGGCTGACAGGCCAGAGATAACCACCACCCTGAACCCAGGATCCTCAACTGAGAATTTGCTCCCAGATGTGGGCACCTAAGCTACATCAAACACTTAAGTAGTCTGTGCACCAGCAGCCAGAACTGTCTGTTTCTTTCTCAAGTGTGATGTCTTTCTTCTGTTCACCCCACATTTCTCTGAGTCTTGGGGTGTCTTTATACACATGCTGTGCTGCCTTTCCACATACCAGTGGCCTGCATCTGGCCCTCCTGCAATGGGATCTGACTGATAACCATGCTCAGAGCATGTATACAGGATCTGATCCCACCTATTAGATGGACATGTCCTCTCTTACCTTAAAAATCCTGCTTCTCGGCCACTGGGCATTGGCCTGAGTTGGAGCTCTAAGCACTTCATTAGCTGTGAGGTGACATGTGGCTGCTTTGAAAATGGCAATGGATAGACATGATGGCACCTGAAGAAATTAGGTGGCACATGAACTGTGGCTTTGAAACTGTCAGTGTCTCCTATGTAGTGGCTTCTATCTACCTATTCAGGGGGCCTAAATGCCTTTAAAATTTAGCCCAAAGATTCAGATTATGTGCTAATTTCTCTAGTTTGTATTGCAATTAAATGAAAATGGTCAGATTGGCATTAGGAGTGCAAAATAAATGTCTCATATGAAATATAATGCAACTAATTCAATTCCCAGGGGGTTGGACTCGATGATCTCATGAGGTCCCTTCCAGCCCTATGACTTGACTTGACTTGACTTGACTTGACTTAATACAACTAATATAGTAATGAAGACAGCAAAGAAGAATACAGTCACCATTTTAGGGAATGAAATGGATCAGCATTTCACCTGCGTGAAGATGAAGGGCTACACTCTGTCTCTCAAATATATGAAGAAGCATGTAAATATCAAATGACACCGGGCAGTTACAGTACTGTACAAGTACAATAAGTCCTACAGTAATCACAAACAGGGACATACAGATACTTTTTGAATAAAGATGATGGGAAACAGGACATAGCTATCCCTGAAGGATCATCATGTAAAGTGCTATCAGCATTATTAGAATGACTCATGGGTTCACAGCAAGATAATCAGATCTAATAGAGGTGAATATATGACCGGAATCAGCATCTAATACTTTTATTCAGCATCTTCTGACCAGACTTGTCTTCTTGTTACATTTTTTTCTACTGCCCTGGAAATAATAACCTTTATGTAAGTGCTTGTATTTAGCCAGATTAGCACGATGTGTTCCAGCATTTAAGCTTTGCAAGGGATATTCAATATGGGATAATTTGCTAGGCCACCAGGATTCAAGGTAAAGTCTTGGGAATAGGCACTACCCCAGCTGTTTTAAAAGTGACCTATAAATAATTTCTGAAGACCCAACAACGTACGCTTTCATGCTGGATGTTTCAAAACAACCATAAAGGAGAGTGTCATAGAATGGGCGTGGTTGGAATGGCCTCTTGTGGAAAGCTGCAACACAAGTGCACCTACCACAATTTCCCCTCAAGTAACCTAAAGACTTCAGTTTGATAGTACCCTTTCTTCCAATGTATTGTCAAAACCACAGTACAAATCAGTCCATAACAAAAGTTCCCCAAATAGACCATTTATCATCCCACTGCATATAGTCCTTAAAATCCAATGGCATGATGCCCCCCAAATACTATTGACCAACATCTTCCCCACATCACATGTCACTTCTTTTCTGTCCCTCTGCCAGGCCAGCTACCCCAGCCCTTTCAGCTAAAATGGAACCCTCCTCCCCATAGCAAGGATTCCCACATCCTCACTACTGAGATATTAGCTAACCAAGGGAACATCCCTCACTTTCCTGGGTATTATCACTGTTTCTCTTGGCCAGCTCTGCAGTGGAGAAGTTGGTAGGTAAGACCCCCCATTTCTTCCCTGCCATATCTTTGGCTCTCTAGCTTAGATACAGCAAGCAACTTACTCTACTGCTTCTTCAGTCTTCAGACCTCTCCAGTCCTCTTGCCCTGGTCTGTGGCTTTGGTAGGTCATCTAACAAAGCCCTCTAGCCTTCAACCTTCCTCCAGTAACATCTTCTGGTTCAAGCAGCTTGCATACAATCATAAAAACTGGAAGAAACCATGCAAGATCATCACGTCCAGTACTCAGCACTAATGGCAGGACTGAGCACCATCTTAAACCATCCCTGACATGTGTATGTCTAACCCTGCTCTTAAAAAATTCCAATCATGGGGATGCCACAACCTCCTTAAGGCAACTTACTCCAGTGGTTAATCACCTTGACAGTTAGGAATTTTTCCCCTAATGTCCAACCTAAACCTCCCTTGAACAAATCATGTCAAACTAACCTGGTGGTGTCTATGATGGGGTAACAAGCCTTGTAGATAGAGGGGAAGTGTAGATGTGGTATATCTAGACTTTAGTAAGGCTTTTAATATGGTGTCACATCACCGTCTCATTAAAGAACTAGGAAAGTACAACCTGGATGGAGCTACTATAAGATGAGTGCAAAATTGGTTGGATAACCATTCCGAGAGAGTAATTATCAATCCTTCACAGTCATGCTGGAAGGGTATAATGAGAGGGCTACCACAGGGATAGGTTCTGGGTCTGGTTCTGTTCAATATTTTCATCAATGATTTAGAAGCTGACATAGAGAGTACACTTATGAAGTTTGCCAATGGTACCAAGCTGGGAGGAACTGTGAGTACTTTGGAGGATAGGATTACAATTCAAAATGATTTGGACAAACTGGTGAAATGGTCTGAGGTAAACAGAATGAAATTCAATAAAGACAAGTGCAAAGTACTCCACTTAGGAAAGAACAATCCATTGCACAGATGCAAAATGGGCAGAGACTGCTTAGGAAGGTGTACTACAGAAGGGGATCTGGGTGTCATAGTGGACCACAGCATAACTTGAGTCAACAGTGTAACACTGTTGCAAAAAAAGCAAACATCATTCTGGGATATATTACTAGGAGTTGCATAAGTAAGACACCAGACATAATTCTTCCTCTCTACTGATTAGGCCTCAACTGGATTATTGTGTCTAGTTTCTGGGCACTGTAGCCTGAGATTTTTGCCATCTCTTTAGTATCACAGCAAATCTTGATTGAATAAAGAAACATATTAATAGGAAAAATAGTGTAAGGCAATCTAATAGGAATTCTATGTTAAAATAAAGTTAGAAACAATATAATATGTAATAATCAGTGGTAAAGAATTCATAAATCATCATTTATCAATGCTAAAATAGAGTAGATATCTAAAGGGCATTCAGCAAGTAAAATGGAGAGATCATAGGTTTAGTAGATTCCATAGAGATTCCATCTCTTTCAGCAGATTCAACAGATATATCTTTTTGGAAAAGTAGGCCAAGCTGGAGGAAGATTTTGAACTTTTGAACTCACTCAGTCCCCCTCCCATCAAGTATTTTAAGGTGTCCACCCCCTGTCAAAAGACGCATCAAAAGTATTGATTTTGATCATGCACTATGCAGGTGATAGATGAAATCACCCTTTTCCAATTGGGTGAAAATGAAATCATACCTTTGGGATTGGTCAAGAAAAAGATGGGAGTGATAGAAAGAGTGAATAAAAGGCGCTGCACGGAGCAGAGCTTTGGAGACCTCTCCCACTCCTTACTGGGTTCCACTGGCCTCTGGCTATATTCCCATTGCACCAAGGAGTCTCACTCACACTCATCCCCAGAGAGAGTAACAATGTCTCTAGTGGAACTGTACGAGCTAAGTCGCGGACCTTAGTCTCACAAGGGCATCCTCCGATATGAGCTAAGTCGCGGGGCTTAGTATCATAAGGGCATTTGCAAGACTTAGTCTCTGAGCGGTGACTCAGGACTTAGTCTCTGAGCTGGGTCTCCGGACTTAGTCTCAGAAGGGCCTCCAATACAACTCACAAGCAGGCAGCCAACCCAGTTCTGCGTACAGCTTGTGGGCAATGGCTTGATCCTCACTCTCATACACTCTCAAGCAGGTAGCCAACTCAGTCCTGCGTATAGCTTGTGAGCACCGAACTGATACTTTGTAGCTCCAGTCTCAGAGGACCTGCAGCTGCAAGCCTTCGAGAACATTCTAAGCTGCCTAAGTTCCAGTTTCCGCCGCAACCCCAGCAGAGCTGACCAGAGAAGCTGAGGAGAGAAGAGCTCTATGAACACCAGCTGCAAGCCACCATTTGCTGTGAAGAGACCCACCATTTGCTGTAAAGAGACTGATTTTCCTTTCAACTTTGGGGTAAGAAAAGGGTCCCAAGGAAGGGAGGACAGTGAGGAAGAAGACTTGAAGACCAACGGACTGTTTCATTGCTGACAGGGGGCCCAATCCTTACAAAGTAATTTTCTGATTAAAAGTAAACTGCCCAGAAGAGTGTGAAACAAGGAACCCAGACTAGGTTTTTAAAGGAGTAATATTAAGACCTGAAATCTCCCCATCCCATAGGCAACCAGCCCTTGCTTATGGAATGTTATAGTTTGTTAAGTGTTTTGTATTTGTCTCTAATGCTTTAAATTTTGTCTTGCTATTTAGTTTGTAATTATGTGTCTGTAACTGTAAGAAGAGAAACCCAGCAGAGAGTATTCCATCCTAACTGTCACTCTGTAATGATTGCTGAGATATACAAGTATTGATTCATATTTTTCAGTCTTTGAATCGCATTATACTTTTGTAAGATCTTAAAGTAAATGAAAATATGTTTAATATCTTTTAAATAAATGTCAATACTTGTTTTAGAGGAATTCTTTCTCTAAGTGTCTTCATTGCTCTGAATCTGTTCTTGATCGGCAGTCTGTAGCCGTGTTTTCCACTAGGGGTTTTTACCCATTTGGACTGCAATGATCCCACCCTCCATCTTGGAACTAATCTGGTTTGGAGGCAACTGAATGATATTTGTTGCCTTCTGGAGGCTTAAAACCTGCATGCGAGTTCTGGGGTAACAGCACCTCATTACAGAAAAGATGTGAACAAACTGGAGAAAGTCCAGAGAAGAACAACAAGAAAGGTTAAAGGTCTGGAACACTTGACTTACAAGGGAAGATTGAAAGAACAGAGTTTGTTTAATCTGGAAAAGAGGAGATGGAGAGGGAACATGATAACATTTTTCAGGTACCTAAAAGATTATTACAAGGATGTGGGAGAAAAAATATTTTCCTTAATTGCTGATGGTAGGGCAAGACACAATGGGCTTAAATTATAGCAAGGGAGGTTTTGTTTGGACATTAGGAAAAATTCCTAACTTTCAGGGTGATTAACCACTGGAATAAGTTGCCTAGGGAGGTTGTGGAATCTACATTATCAGAAGTTTTTAAACAAGTTAGACAAACACTTGTCAGGGATAATTCAAGATGGTACTTGGCCCTGCCATGAGTGCAGGGGACTGGACTTGATGGCCTCTCATGGTCTTGCCCAGTTTCTATGCTTCTGTCTTTCCCTGGTTCTTTATAGCCCCCCAGGTGCTGCCCTACCCTCTTACTTGGCCAAATGATAGAACCTGTTCTAGAACAGGGGTGCTAGACCTATTTGTTTATTGGTCAGTCACTCTGGGAGAGAGGATCAGTGTCCCTTTCTGAGTACCAGCGTATCTAGTTCTCTACATCTTTGTCCAGGATAGCAGTTCTCATAAACGGATGACGTTGTATTCCATTAGCTAGCTTTGAGGTGTCTCATCCACTTGTCCAGTCTGGCTTATGAAATTACAGATCATAATGATATGGCTACCATCCGTTGTCTATTTCAAGTTGGCTGCCTATCATTTTGGGTGACCTCTGTCCATTTTCTAATGGTGAAGTATAGAATATAATAAAAACCACGCCCAAGCCTACTTGGTGTTTAAATTCCAAGGAGAATAGGCCTATTCAGAATATTATGTCCACCTGCACTCAGGCACCCACCAATAGCCCAAAGCCCATATTCATGCTATAGTACACCTGTACTTTTATAAAATCAATATTTGAGTTTATTGTGACATTAATCTTAACATCTTACAAATTGCTGCAGAGGTTAAAAATCAAGAAGTTATATGGCTTAACTGTTCCAGGAAAAATGATGATTTGCATAGATCACCTTGAAAAAAATGTGAGAACCAAAGACTTATTAGGGAGAGCTTATTTTAGGTTGACTGGCTTGTAACCACACAGAACTTCACAGATTCTAGACAACAATGCTTATTGATAGGAATGTGTCTCTGTGATGCTGTCTGGCTTTAGAGAATAATTTATTATTATATTTCATATTAATATTCATATTTGCAATAATATGTATGAGATATGCCATGTTTGGTACCAATAGAAAGGCTGTAATCTGCAAGGAATTATGGTTTATATGTAGGTGTCATATCTGTAACTGAAGTTAGGAATAGGTTTGTTCTATTTGTGTTTCAAATTATTGCATTCCAGGGCACTCCCAGACTGGATGTCTAAAAAACCATTGCTCTTTAATGGCCCATTAAGGAAGCTCCTAGGTACAGTGGACCCAGGGAGAAACCTGTTGAGGCACTAGGGCTTGCCCATGTGACTTAACTGCATTTTGAACTGCAAAGAACTGCACACAGATGGGGAAGGCCAGAGGTGATGAAAAGCAATGGCCCCATCTCCATTTTGTCTTCAGTCTCCAATATGCAATCAGCACCCTCCTCTGGAACTATTCTGCTGCAACTGAACAAAGGACTAAGACCCACCCAGCTCCTGGGTGTATACCAGAAGAATTAGACTAACTTGCAAACTACAGACTGTTCAAGGACTTGCTTTCTATGGACTCTAAATCATTTGTATGTATGTGATTCAATTTGACCCTTTAACGTCTCACATATTTTGTTTCTTTTCTTTTGATTTTAAACTTTTATTTATAGTTACTAAAGGACTGGCTGGCAGAGTGGTATTTTGGGTAAGATCCAAGCCTACATTGTTCTGGGTGATGTGGCTGGCCTTTTGGGATCAGGAAAACCTATTTCTTTAAGAGATCCAGTGGCTAGGTGGGGACCAGAGGAGGTGATGTGCAACAAGGGGGACTGTTTCTATTTTGTTATGTTTCATGATGTCCAGTGTGGGGAATCAGAAGCATGGTGTATTAATGTTTGGGGGATTGATTTAAGTGCTACCCATCAGTGGTTTGGGGGTTTGGCCCCTGGTTTTGTAGCTTGCCCTGATTTATGCACATTCTGGAGGTTTGACCCAGGCCTCCTGGGATCAGTCTCATTGTGTATTTATATAATGAATTTAAAAAACGTAATCAAAATAAAATCAAGAATCATCACCAAAGCCAAACTATCATTAACAACATTAAATTAAATTAGAAAACAACATAATGGTTATCAAAATCAGATCAAGATCAAACAAAAAATGAATTAAATTAGTCTCAATATTTAAGTGGAATTAAATGATCAGTTTAGTTAAGCAGTCAAACTAATACCAGAAATAATCCTTATACATTCAGAAGTTTAAAAAAGGTGGCTGTCCTATTAGTCATAAATCTCAACTAAAGAACTTTACCAAACTCTATCAAATCTTTTATTTAAAGTTTGTCAAGAGCTTAATACTGAAACCAAATATCTGATGTCTAAACCCCAACCTCAGGGCCAATTATAAACTTACTTTCTTAGAATTATAGTCCTATATCAAAGCAAACCCTTTCCTCTCCTTTCAAAAATAGATATATTATAAAACCAACTTTAACAAAACACTTTTTATAAATGGAAGCATGCTGCCTTTTATTTATCAGAAACTACAGATGGCAATGTCAAGCCTCTCACGTCTTTTAAACCAAATATGCTAATAAATAATATTATGAGGGAAATTGTAGGGATCTTTAAACCTAGGGTGCTGGTTTTTTTTTCCTGGCAGCTTCTTGATATAAACTTTATGGTTCTCTGACATACCCACATACACTCAACCACAGTTTCATCACCCTAAAATGAAAGAATATTAAAAGGCTAGGAAAAGCTTCTGTTTTAAAAACCAGACAAAAAACAACCAACCAGAAAACAAAAAGCAGACTGATTAGTGCATTTTCAAAATTTGAAGAAAATAATATAATTTAATTAAAATTCTGGAAATGGATGTCCCGTCAATCTTCTTTAAGTGATCAGTAACTTTCTGAGCATACAATATAATTATTAAGTATCATTTTTGTTCCTGTTATTCATCCATTAGGTTTAATTATTTCTGCACCCAAAAGGTAGCATGCTGTTGTCCTTCAATATCAGTGGAGCATATAAACTGTTTGTTATCCATATATGTTTTGGAAAATAAAAATAAACATAAAAATAAAGGAATTTAAGGCAGTTTTAGTGAAATGGCTGTGATCAGAGGAAGTGCCACATTGACGTGATACCATAAATAAATGATAAATTGTGATTATTTATCAGCCCTGAGTACAAGTTAAATTTGATCTGTGCTCCTCAGTTTCTGCACATGTGGTTTGGTGCGTAGGTTTAGAGATTCATAATGGAAATACGATGTGTTTGCCTGTGGAATTACATTTTTTTCAACACCTGAGAAAACTGGAAAAATATTTTCCTAAAGATTTTTCACAAGTTGGCATAAATTTCATTGTGAGAAATTTCTTTGAAATCAGTAGCAATTTGGCCATTGACTTCAGTAAGTCAGGATTTTGTGTGTTAACTTTCATGGAACAGACCATAATGATGTCTATCTGGCTGATTTTTGTTCCGACAGTTGTAAGCCCTGAGCCTGTGGCTGTACTGCTGTTACTTGGATTCCCACACTATGGGAGATGGTTATTTTGAAGTGCACCCCAATAGTAGGTGGGTAATTTTCCCTTGCACTTGGACATTAGGGGGGAGGAAGAGACTTTACGGGAACAAATGAGGAGCAGTGAACTATTTTATGCAATTTGGACTCCTGGAACTATGGCCCTCTTTAATTACATGAAAGGAATGAAAATTGAATGTTCAGCCTATCAGATAAGATGTTTGAGAGGTGACTTCATTAATCTATAAGTACTTTCATGAGGAGAAAATAGAGAGTACTAAAAGGGTCTTTAATCTAGTTGAGAACTGCATAATAAGAACCAATGGATTGAAGCTGAAGCCAGTTAGATTCATGTTAGAAATTAGAACCACATTTTTAACAATGATGATAATTAATCACTGTAATGAACTACCAAGAGGAATGGTGAATTTGCTGTCTCTTGATGTCAAATCAAGGCTGGATGCCAGTTTTCGAAGGTATGGTTTTGCTTTTGTGAAACAGGTTATTGGGCTTAACAGAGGGCTAACTGGATAAACTATAATGACCTGTGGTATGCAGAATGTCAGACTAGCATGGGGACCCTTCTGGCCTTAAATGCTTTCAGTGGAAGGGAGTGGAAGAAGAAATTAAAAACACTCCTATCTTGCTGTGCACTTGATTTTGAAATGACAAGATATGATAGAATTTCTGGTGACCCGTACAGTTACTCTTTCTGTATCTGGGTTAATGATGATTAGTTAAATTTCATTTTAGATAGGAGTAAGGACAATTTATTGATTTGATAGTAGCAGTGATCAAGACTGATTGCTTTTTTCACCTGTGTTTGGTCAAGAATTTTCAACTATATCATTCAGATATAACTCATGTTACCCCAATACATTCCTATATCAATGCAAAATTAGATTAATGAAGTGGACATGAATTCATTCTTAAATCCATTCAGAAGTTGAAGATAAATAGCCACATGCTACATTGCTTTTTTTTTTTAAATGCATCTTTTCAAGCAGCACATAACATCAGTTCTCCGTGATCTGCATAGGCCACCACTTGGTTTCTATGTAAAGGTTTAAGTGTTGGTTTTAATCTATAGAACCCTAAATGATTTGGATGCTGCATGAGAGACAGCTTTTCATGGGTGTGGTGGTGCTATAGTGGTTATCTGTGGATGTACTTTGTGTTTCTACCACATCAGTTTACAAAAAGAGAGCGTTACTCTGTGAGATCCCTATAAATTTGAAAATCATTTCCCTCAACCTTGGTTGAAATACCTTGGATTTCTTGACCATCAGAGTTATGACAAAGCCTTCCTTTTTGAGTAGGGTTGAGGTCTGAAGACATGTAGAGTTTCAGTGAGGTATGAGATTTCAGGGTGGAGGCAGGCACAGTGAGATGGGGGTGTCTGTGTTTTGTTTTGTTGATTGGGGGTTTTGATATTGAAAGGGATTATATGCAAATCTGAAGCTGGTTTTGGTGTTGCTGTGGATTGTGATTATAATGAAAAGCCAGGGTGCCTAAAGCTTTTAGGTAAAGATCTTTTATGTGTTTCCAATTAAATAAATAAACACACAGCACATATTTACATGCTTCTTTTCCCCTTCCTTTTTCATTGTCTGCCAAACCATGATCTGTCCATTATTGACACTTGATATCTTCTGGACATGTGACATGCAAATACCAAATCTAGTCAGTCCTCTTTCCAAAGGCAGTATGTACACAGCAAATGGCACAGAATGTATACAAATGTAAAGGACTCTGTTCTCGTTCCATTGGCATGAGATTTTTTACTTTATGCATCATCGTTTCAGGGAGACCTAGATAAATTGGAACAGTGGGCCAATAGAAATCTTATGAGGTTCAATAAGGACAAGTGTAAAATCCTGCACTTGGGACGGAAAAACCCCATGCACTGCTACAGGCTGGGGAACATTCAGCTGAGTAGCAGCAGTGTAGAAAAGGACCTGGGGGTCATGCTGGATGGGAAGCTAGATATGAGTCAGCAGTGTGCTCTTGCTGCCAAAAAGGCCAATGGCATACTGGGCTGCATCAAAAGAAGTATTACCAGCAGATCAAGGGATGCGATCATTCCCCTCTATTCTGCACTGGTGAGGCCGCATCTGGAATACTGTGTTCAGTTTTGGGCTCTCCACTACAAAAAGGACAGGGACATGCTAGAGAGAGTCCAGCAGAGGGCAACCAAAATGATTAAAGGGCTGGAGCACAAGCCCTATGAGGAAAGACTGAAAGCATTAGGCTTATTTAGTCTGCAGAAGAAAAGATCGAGGGGGGATTTGATAGCAACCTTCAGCTATTTGAAGAGATGCTCCAGGGAAGATGGAGCTCGACTGTTCTCGGTAGTAACAGAGGACAGAACGAGGAGCAATGGTCTCAAGTTGCTGTTAGGGAGGTCGAGGCTGGATATTAGAAAAAAAACCTTTTTTACTAGGTGAGTGGTGAAGCACTGGAATGAGCTGCCGAGGGAGGTGGTGAAATTTCCATCTTTGGAGGTGTTTAAGGCCCGGCTGGACAAAACCATGACTGGGATGGTTTAGTGGGAGTGGTCCTGCCTCTGGCAGGGGGTTGGACTAGATGACCTCATGAGGTCCCTTCCAACCCTATGATTCTATGATTGTTTTCAGTTTCTTGCAGAGACCCTGAGGAAAAAAATGCACATTTTCCTGCAATCACATTAATATAGAGAGGTTAATTCATCACAAACATAGTTTGTTATTGTCATTTTTTGTATTTTCTTTCTTGCTCTATACCCTGCCTTCCTAGATCACTGCCAAAGTGTCTAGTCTCATGAACAGTTCATCCCCAATGTCAAACATCCTCTGTTTTTTTAGATATCTGTGGGCATCACTCACTATAGCATCTAGGCAGAAAGATAATGAAAAAAGCATGTCATTACTATGATAGGTGCTTTTCTTACAGATTAATATGCCAGGACTGTCACAAACAGAAGCTCATTTAACCCTGGTCTACAGAGTTAGGTTGAAATAAGGCAGCTTGCATCAACCTAATTATGTCCATATGCATATTATAGCCTTGTTCCTGCTACTGTTCAGTACCCATCTGCACTAGCATCATAACTCTACCTCCATGAGAGGCCTATGGCTCATGTTGGTGTAGTTAGCAGGATGCAGTATCTGTAGACATTGCAAATAACTTACCTTGGCAGTTGTCTGTCATTCATGAGCTCCATACTGAATATATGTGTAACCCTTCTGCCAGAGCAGGCTGGCAGAACAAGGGCTGGGTTCTATATCTAGGGGTTTCCCAATGATGCAGCACCACCAACTGGCTCAAGCCCCCACCCAGATTTCTGGGAATCCTGCACTGTTTCCTGGGCACCCCAAAGGTGTAAGGGTTCCCCGCTCGCATGCACGAGACTGAGTGTAGTAAACGGAACTTCTAATAGTAGCAAAACAGAGTGCAAAAGGCCAAATAACAGTAATAGTGCTGATCTAGCTAGTTAGTACAGAGCAAAGTTCCCAACAACCCACACCGCATAACAGAATATACAAGACTTAATGGCAAAACCAGCACTGATCTGTGGAATCAGTATTAACTAGACTCCCAACCAACCCTAGGGTACATAGGGAGTGTCTTTCACACCAGCTGTCCACCGATGCCATCTACTGGTCACTCACTCCATCCTATAGAACTGTTCCTTGGCTCCACCCACCGGTCACGCACTCCCCTGCTGGCCTGCTCTCTCTATCTGCTGCTCCTCTTCAGAAATTTCAGTTTAGAGGGGGGAGTTTCTTCTCAGCTCAGAGACTGCTTTTCTTTTTCACAGCAGCTTTTAAACATCCAGCAGCATGCAAATATTTACTGCCCTTAACATAACAAAGGGCCTCAAATGAGCCCTAATCAGAACTATCATTTGACAGGGAGGCTGAGGTGAGATAGGAGTGACTCCAGCATTTTGCTCCAAAACAAGCTAATATTAAACCTCCCCCCTTCCTTATCTTTTTGAGGCTGAAATATGTAGTTACCTTTCTTTCAAGCCTCTTTTTAACTAAGGGTAGTTTTCACTCTTTAATGAATCCAGACAGATTTGAAACAAACAGAGAGTAGCAATTTACAAAAAGACAGTATTTTGTATTTTCCTGCAGTAGAATTAGTTATTGAGAGATTTGTGAGCAGATTGACCCCAAATACCATTACCCACTATGCTTTGCACTCAGTGTGCAAATACCATGCTAATACAGGACCCTAGAGGACGCATGCAGATTAGTTGCTCCACTTCAGCATCTGTTAGGCACAGCTCCTAAACCTGCCTTACAGCAGCAGCTGTTAGGCACAGCTCCTAAGCATGCCTTACATATGAATCTGACAAGAAAGCCCTGGCTGATAGCTTGGGCTGTCACCTGAGGTAAGTGGCAGGCTCCAGTTAGAGCCCAGCTGGCCTCTGGGCTCCCTGCTCCCAGCCAGGCAGCTGCATGAGCTCCCTGCTACTTGTTCAGAGAGAGGCTGCCCTCCCTGGGGTTCTACCTCCCCAGCTACTCACACTCAAAGTAAGGCTGCCTACCAGGGTCCTGGCTCTGTGCCCTCTGAACTGAGCTGCCCCCCAAGCTCTCAGCTCCCTGCTCCCCACCAGGAGCCTGGGTGGCTGCTGTTCTGCCAGGGAGAAACTGTGAGCTCATGGGCATGGGAGGCTGAAAGCCCAGGGGTCAGCTAGGCTCCTCGCAGGGAGCCCAGTGAAGCCAAGAGGTGAGGAGGATGGCAGCTGGGCTCCTGGCAGGGAGCTGGGAACTGAAAGCCCAGGGGAACAGGCAACTGATGCGGGGGAGGGACTGAGCTCCTAGCAGAGTCCCAGCTCTCAGTCCCCTCCCCACTTCTCTTACATTAGTGGAAACATTCCTTGTAGGGAAGCAAGCCACCAACATAAGGAGGGAAGTGTGGACACAAACCATGGCAGTAACTATTGCGGTGGATGCAAGTTGACCTGACATAGGTCAACTTAAGTTTTTAGCACAGACCTGTCCTTAGAGGGTCATGATACTTCTGCTGCTAGCCTAGTGCGTATGATATTGCAGGATTACTGTCCAGCAAAAGAACAGTTGATGTAGAGCAGTGTTTGAGCCAAATGAATTGTAACCTGAGAAAATGTTTGATGCCACTGAAGATTAATATCAGTCTGTATGATAGCTTCCTGGATGTTCAATCACAGGCTGATGTTGCACCAATTCTGACCCAGCAGGCAGCATGGGGAGTACCAGTAGGATTTCTCATGTTCAGCTTGGCAAGTGCTACCAGTGTTAGACAGCACATATAGGAAACATTTGCGAATGTTAGACTCTAGAATTACTGTCTGTATTTATTATATAGTCCTTTTTGCCATTTCATCTTAGCACTTTCCAAATATTTAAAAATAGAAATAGCAATAACAATCTTGCATTGTTCCAATCATACATGAAACTTGACTAGTTTACAGAGGGTGGAAATAGGTATGCGTTTGTGTGCATATGTCCACATATGGAATGGAGATGTGCTGTGTCTGTGTGCACATTTGCAAGTCAGGAGCTTAACAAGGAAAAAGAGAAGTGGCAAAAATATGTTTTGTATTTGATTCTGATAATGCTGAGGTCCATAGCCATTCTTTCTTTGGTGCAAGAGTGACTTCCAGAGGTGGAACCAAGCTGTCACTGGAGATCTGGCTTCCTTATTGGTCAGTTTTCCAGTGGAGTGTAGTGGTTGTATAACACATTGAGGCAATGTCTCAGGTAGCTGGGTCTAATTCCATGGAAAACTTTGAGTAACTATCAGGGCAGAGATTTGTCCTGATTTCCACATTCAGCTGGAGTCAGCAGAGAGCAGAACAGAGCACCAGACAGATGTGTTCTTGGCAATTTGTGTTGCTAGGAAGGCAAACATTTTGTACCAGTTGAGGTTGTGTGTATGTGTTTTCCTTATTAGAAATACCAATAATGAACTAATCAAGTGCACAGGTCACAAACTCTTAGAGTTCCTAGATCTGTGTCTGACAGGTTGGGGTATGAGTTTATGCCCATTTCAAAGGGGAGTGTGATTTTTATTGCTCTGACTATTTGTGTGGTGTGAAATACAAAAGGACTCCAAGTCAGCAGACCAACTGAAGCCTAAAGACAGCTTCTCTCACTCGTGAGATAAGTTGTGAAGGAAACCATGTTATTTAAAGAACTTCCATTTTCTTACTAGCATCACCTCAGCATTTTCTGGGTTCAGTTTCCAGCAACTTTTTCTCATCCAGGTGCTGACTTTCAGTGGGCACTGAGAAAAAATTAGACCTACCTCTTCTTGGCCATAAGGGCAGCAAAGGCATGCTCTGCAGGACTTTACTAGACCATAAACTGCTTTGTAAACCCAAACCAACTCCACTCAGCTCCAGAACACTGTGTGACTCACCATTCCACAAAATGTAGAAGAAGCACTTGGGTCAGGAGAAGAGAAGGACAAGGAAAACTATTCTCTGAGGAGAGCAAAAGAACAAGAAGAGCATTGGGAAGCATAGAAAACAGTACAAAAATGAGAGAGAACAACAGAAATGAAGACCAAAAACAAGAGCAATTAGAGAGAAAAAGAGAGAAAGGGGGAAAAATTCTACCCCACTGGAACAGTGCTTTTTTGTTAGTCATAGAAGAAACAGTCTCCAGAAAATCCAGTTCAGATGTAGGACATGGCAGAAGTAATAGAGGAGTGTAAACTAGCTCATGGGTAATAACAAAAAATTGAGGGCATGATGCTTTCTTTTCACTGTTTTGACCCCAGCTGGTGTTTTGTTGTTCTTGTCATTCCCAAGACACAGACCCACTCTGATGCTTTTCAGAAATACACCCTGCTATCAAATGCACAACCTTTCTTCCTCCTCAGAACAAATTGTTACAAGGCCAAGAGCACTTGTAGAGATACCAGAAAAAGAATTTTGCTGCAGGTGTTAGGTGTAGAGACAGTAAGTACCATGGTTCCAACTGTGCCTGCCTACCTCAGCTAAACTAATATCTAAGTGATTTAATTAAGCAGACAGAGGAGTGAGAACACAAACTATCATGGAGGATAAGAATCTGTGTCAGTGGACTATTCTCTCTCTAGCTCTCTCTATTGTCTGTGCAAAAACCCCTCTAAATGATTCCATTCCCCCAACAAATCTGCTAAGGATTAGCAGACAAAGTAAAAGAATAAAATATCTATTTCATAGACATGAAAGGTTGTACTTGCTGACCCATCTACATTCAAACTGAGTATTGCTTTATTCTATTTAGTATGAGATGGAAGAAAGTCCCCATCTCAATCAAAGAACAAATAGCCTGTTTCCCTCATATTTGTCTTTATTCTCCATCCTCTTCTTTTTATGTTTTCTCCCACTTGTCACTAAATAAGTCTTTTTTAAAAAAAAATTAAAACTCATCAGGATATTCCTCAAAACTCTCCCATTTTTTGTTCAGGATAATAAAATATGGTTCTTTGAGTGGTGTCCCTGTGGGGGCTCCACTTTAGGTGACATTGCATCCCATGCCATTGATTGGAGGTCTTTTAGCAGTACTCAGCTGGGTTGTGCACTCATAGAATCCATCTAGTGATGCCTCTGCCTGGCTTTGACACACGAACAACCCCCTTTCTTCAGCTCTTTTTCAACCATCCATGGTCAAAGATGTTGTGTCAAAGCAGAGACACTCTCTCATTCCTAAAGGACAATAGTCAGAAAAAAAAAAAGCACTCAGTTTAGTCCACCTTTAGTTTTAGTCTGTACTTTACTTAGTGGTTTCTGTTGAAAAAACATATGGTTCTTCACAGTAATAAGCATCAGTAAACTCTCCTTGTTTATTTTTTCCACTTGCAGAAATAGCCAGACAGGTAGCTGTGCTAGTCTGTGTGCAGGAAAAGCAACAACAGTGCTGTGACACCTTATAGACCAGGCTTGTCCAATCTGCAGCCCGAGGGCCAGACTCTGGCCCGCCAAGGGCTTTCATCTGGCCCACGGAGGGCTGATGCAAGAGCCTGGAAAGCTGATCTAGCAAGGTGCTATGTGGTGGCGGGAGGGACATGTGAGCTGAGCTGGCATTGTGCTCAGTCTGGTGTGGAGGGGGTTGGAGGAAAACTAAGCCCAAGGGCAAGCGGAATCCAGGGGAAGGAGGGCAGTGCCAAGTGGAAGTGAGGAGAACACTGGGGGACAAACAGGACAAACTGTAGCAGTTCTGGGAGGGTGAAGGGGCAGGGAAGCATGTGGCTAGTTGGCAGGACCCAGCTACTTCCTGAACTTGAACATCCCCTCAGTTCTGCTTTCCTCCCACATCCCTACCCCCAGCACCACTGTCCTTCCCCTGACCTTAGTGGCAAAAGTTCTTCTGTAGAGAGAGTGCTGCCCATCAATGGTTCTGGCATAGAGATGCCCAATGCCAAAAGCTATGACCCCTGCAGAACTCCCAGGGCGAAACTGTCCTGTCTTTGTCTGACTCTGTTCTCCTCTCCCACTCCCCAGCACTGTTCTCCTTTTGCTGAGCAGTGCTTGGCAGGGAGTGAGGAGAGCAGAGTTGGTGGGATCCCTGTCAGGGAGTGGCTGAGTCCTGCCACCCAGCTGCCCTGCTTCCCTATCCTGCCTTGCTCCCCAGGCTCTGTCTTGCCCCCTCACACAGGCATGCCTTCCCCACCTTATCCTCTGTACATAATGCAAGCAAGAGCAATGCCAAATATCACACTAATCATTATTTTATTAAAGTTGATTAATAAGATCTATTTGCATGTCTTATCTATCAAAAATTTTTTCACCAGCCCCCCGACAGAAGAGAATTGCAATGTGGCCCCTCACCCAAAAAGGTTGGACACCTCTGTTACAGACTAGCAGATTTCTTTGGGCATAAGCTTTCATGGGTTCCAACCAACTTCATCAGATGCATGAAGTGGAAACTACAGCTGAGAGGTATTTATACACACATGCCAGGGTGTTAACAAAGTCAGTTCAGAGAGCAGATGTGGCGCATGCACATCAGCTGATCAAAGGGAGACAATGTGTGAACAAGTTAATCACTTTTTGTAATTTGTTAACCATTCCAAGTCTCTATTCAGACCCAGTCTGATTGTGTCAAGCTTGCAGATTAGTTCCAACTTTGCAGCTTCACACTGAAGTCTGTTTTTGAAGTTTCTTTGTAGAAGTATGGCAACTTTCAATTCTGCCACTGAGTGTCCATCAAGATTGAAGTGTTCTCCTACAGGTTTATGGATGTTACCATTTGTTATGTCCGATTTGTGTCCATTTATTCTTTTATGCAAGGACAGTGCGGTTTGACCGATGTATGCAACAGAGGGGCATTGGTAGCACATGACAGCATATACCACCTTGCTGCGCAGGTGAATGATCCCCTGATGGTGTGGCTGATGTGGCTGGGACCAGTGATGGTATCACTGGGGCTGATGTGAAAGCAGAGTTGGCAACAGGGTTTGTTGCAAGGATAAGGTCCTGGATTAGTGTTCTTGTTTTGTGGTGTTCAGTTGCTGGTGAGTATTTGCTTCAAGCCAGGAAGGCTGTCTGTAAGCAAGGACAGGCCTGCCTCCCAAGACTTGAGAGAGTGTGAGATCATCTTCTAGAATAGGTTTTAGGTCTTTGATGTGTTGGAGATATATAAGCTGGGAACTGTAGGTGATGACCAGTGGTGTTCTGTTGTTTTCTCTGGCAGGTCTATTCTGTAGTAGGTGGCTCCTGGGTACCCACCTGGCTCTCTGTTTGTTTTTTCACTTCTCCAGGTGGGTACTGTAGTTTTAGGAATGCCTGGTAGAGATCTTGTAGGTGTTTGTCTCTGTCTGAGGGATCGGAGCAGATCCAGTTGTACCTTAAAGCTTGGCTGTAAATGATGGATCATGTCATATGTCCCAGCTGGAAGTTGGAGGCATGCAGGTATGCATTGCAGACAGTTTTTGGTAATAGAGTGGTGTTAATGTGTCATTCCTTTATATGTGCAGTAGTGTCCAAGAAGTACATTTCTTGTGTGGATTAGTCCAGGCTGAGGTTGATGGTGGGGTGGAAATTGTTGAAGTCTCAGTGGAATTCTTCCAGGGACTCTTTCCAATGGGTCCAGAGGATGAAAATGTCATCAATGTAATGCAGGTAAAGGAAAGACAATAGTGGATGAGATTTGAGGAAGTGATGTTCTGGGTCAGCCATGTAGATGTTGGCATACTATGGGGCCACGTATGTACCCACAGCTGTGCCACTGACTTGGAGGTATAGGTCATCCCCAAATCCAAAGTAGTTGTGGGTCATGACAAAGCCACAAAGTTCAGTTACCAGGTATGCTGTGTCATCATCCAGGAAACTGTTCCTGATGGCTTGTAGTCCATCTTTTTGAGCAATGTTGGTGTAGAGGGCTTCTATAGCCATAGTGGCTAGGACAGTGTTTTCTGGGAGATAGCTGATGGACTGCAGTTTTTTCAGGAAGTCAGTTGTGTCACAGAGATAACTAGGAGAGCTGGTGGCATAGAGCCTGAGGAGAGAGTCCACATAGCCAGACAATTCTGCTATGAGAGACCAATGCCTGAGATAATGGGGCTTCCAGGACTTCTGGGTTCGTGGATCTTGAGTAGTAGGTAAAATATCCCGGGTCAGGGCTCTTGGGGGGTGCCCATGTAGATGTGTTCCTGTGCTTCCTTAGGGAGTTTCTTAAGCAGATGTAGTTTCTTTTGGTATTCCTTAGTGCAATCAGAGGGTAATGGTTTGTAGAATATGGCATTAGAGAGTTGTCTGGCGGCTTCCCATTTGTAATCTGATGTGTTCATGCTGACTACAGCACCTCCTTTGTCAGCCTCTTTGATTATAATCTTAGAGTTGTTTTTGAGGCTTTGGATGTCATTGCGTTCTGCATGGCTGAGGTTATGGGGTAAGCGATGCTGCTTGTCTATAATCTCAGCTTGTGTGTGGCAGTGGAAGCACTTTATGTAAAAGTCCAGTCTGTTGTTTTGGCCACAGGAGGAGTCCATTTCAGAGTTCTTCTTACGTTGGAAGGAAGATATCTGTGGATTAGTGTATTGTTCAGTGGTCTGGTGGAAATATTCCTTGAGTCAGATTCCTTTTCCACTTGTGTTAGCCCTTACTATGTCAAGCTCACCAATTTCAAGAGATGCTCCTCTTGTAAGGAAGCTATGCCTGCCTCAAATGGACATTTGTAATGTGTCCACTGCTTAGAGGAAACTCATATTAACCCAAAATGAAGCCTCTTCAGAAACTGAGTGTGAGGACAAGGAAAGATAGGGACTTGAAGTTAAAGCTTAATCTTATGGAAGAGTCTATCAGACCCTCATCTGATCCAAGAACTGACAAATGTCCTGTGGAAAATCTTCCCCATGCTCCCACAAGGAGAATGTCTTCGCCACTGGAGGCTGGCATATCAAAAAGAAGATGGTCACTGAGCAAAATGTCTGAGACATAGTACTGATGAGATGATGGATTGCTTGGGTATAACTCAATCCGTGAAGACCAAGGACTCAAAACATCTGGTCAAGGAGTTGAGAATCAGACATAACCATTCCTCCTCATACATGGTACTGAAAAACAATGTGACAAACAGAGCACCTGGGCATCATCCAGCAGCACTGACTATGGCACCATGACAGACCACAGGACTGACTACAGCATCCAAAATAGAACTGGCACCAAGACAACTCTTGGCACTGGAATCACATGCAGCCCCAGGAACCACAGCCAGCACTGGACAGAGTTATGGCACTCATGAAACATTTGGCACTGACAGTCATTTGACAAAGATCTTCCATTTGAAAGAAAGCACAGAAGCAACACCACATTATGTCTTCTCCACATTCAGATAGAAAACAATCCCTGATGCATGAGGAAGTTTCGCCGGTGCATTCTATGTGGTCAGAACACACCAACATAGAAGCAGCTCACTTTTCTTCTGAGCAGTCTTCACTCACCAGACCACTGGTGGAGCCTCAGGGCTATACACCCAGATAGGGATCCACTCCTTATCCAAGGTAGAGGCCACCTTGCTGTTGGCCACATGTCATGCTAGATGGTTTGGTGTGATTGGGAAGATAGTTTCTTGTACTCTAGAGTCTATGATAAATCTACTAGTTTTCACGTTGCTAGACACAAGTCACCTAGTGAACTTCACCCAACTACTTCTGCAAGGGCACCTGGGCATACACTTATAGTGGAGACAAGTGGAGATCAAGAGTCACTCCCCCCTACACACTGATTCATCCTTTTCACCAAATGAAGCCATGATCCCACATGCCTCTACCACAGTGAATCACCTGAAACAATTCAGCTAGAGATATCACTGAAGGAAGTTACTGAGTCCAAGTAAAAGTTACTGGAAATTCTGCACAGTATGGGATCTTCAAAAATTGCAGCCCCTATGGATGAAGCTTTAATGGAACCAGCTAATATAATATGGCAGATGCCAGCCATGATTCCTCCCACTAATAAGCACAATGAAAGGAGGTCTTGCATGCTGGCCAAAAGAATGGACTTTCTATTTACATACCCACTGGCAAAGACATTAGTGAAGACACAGCAAACCAAAGGGGTAAGCAAATAAGCTTTAAATCCACGCTGCAAGACAAAAATAAAGACTGGAAGCAACTCAGCCTCCTATACTCCTCTTCCACAATTATGATCACCCCATATATGACAATCTTACCCAACATACAGCATATCTCCCAGCCATTAAAAGAGAACAATTTAAAGCACTACTTTGTGGAGTTCAATCTGTGGTGAGGACTTCCCTGCAGGTCTCACTAGATGTGGCAGATACAGCAGCTAGGACCACAGCTACAGCCATAGTCAATCACAGGGCTTCATGGCTTTATATGGCAGCACTGCCAAGAGTCCTAGAAATGAAAACAGAAGATCTTCCATTTGACAAGACCCAACTTTTTTCACAGAAAATGGATTAAGATCCTTCATTCAACAAAAGACTCAAGGGCCATACTAATGACATAGGGCCATATTAATGACTCTAGGAATGTATATATCTACCTTTAAGAAGAAGCAATATAAAGTAAGCTGTGACTCAGGCTTCTTGGGATAACCTTCTGAATGTGCCAAAATCAGGGCAAGCTGCAAAACCAAGGGCCAAACCCCCAAACCACTGACAGGTGGTACTTAAACCAGTCTCCCAGTCAGTAACAAAACATGCTTCTGATTCCCCACTCTGGTCATTACCAAGCATAACAAAACAGAAACAGCCCCCTTACAGCACATCAGTTCCTATGGTCCCCACTTAGCCACTGGGTCTCTTAAAGAAATAGGTTCTCCTAACCCCAAAGGCCCAGCCACAACACCCAGAACAATATAGGCTTGGATCTTACCCAAATTACCATGCTGCCAGCCAATCCTTTAGTAACTACAACTAAAGGTTTAATATAAAAGGAAAACAAACAAAATATGAGAGATGTTGAAAAGGTCCAAGTGAATCACATACATACAAATGATTTAGAGTCCACAGAAAGCAAGTCCTTAAAGAATCTGTAGTTTGTAGTTAGTCCAACTCTTCTGATATGCACCCAGCCCCTGGGTAGGTCTCAGTCCCAGAAGAATAGTTCAAGCTGAGTGTTGATTGCAGGTTGCAGACTGAACACTAAAGACAAGATGGAGATGGGGCTCCAGATTTTTATCACCTTTTGGCCCTTCCCATGCTCCCAGGGTCCTTGCCAAATCAAAATGGAGTTGAGTCACATGATCAGTCTGGGTGACTGGCTGAACAGGTTTCCTCCTAGGCCCACTTCAACTGGGAGTTCCCTTCATGGGCCATCAGGAGGACACTGTTTTTGCAGACACCCAGTCTGGGAATGCCTTAAAATCAAATCACTTGGAACTGTCATAAAAGCAAATAGATTTCCAATTTCTAATACACGCATGATACCTACATATAATCCATATAATCCTTCTTAGCAGACTATAGCCTCTCTATTGACACCCAACATGGTATATCACATATGGATTATTGCAAATATGAAATATTAATATGAAAGATAACCATAAACAGTCCCCTAGATGCAGACAGCATCACACAAGCAATATAAATTCCCATGCTATTCTTGCTGGCATCAGCCCCACTACCAGCACAGGCAGTATGAACCTCAAAAGGGGTAATCAGAGAGGCTACCAATGTACACAGCCACCACAAGTGTTATCAGGAACCCAGCTGATGTCTATGAAACAGCAATTTTGATTCCTTGATCAAAAGCCTGAGAAATTCTACTCATGATCCAGTGCCAGGTTTCCCTGTTATAGATTTAAAAATTCCATATTAGACATTTCCATCTAAACTGGCCCACAACTGCAACAGAAACAGTGAATAGAGATCATCAAATCGGGATACTCAATCCCTCCACCCATACCTCTTCCCTGCCCTTTTTCAGGGACCCCACTCATGTACAAATTTTACACCAAGAAATAGACCATCTGCTACACATAGGGGCCATAGGGCCAGATCATCCTCAGCACAGAGGCACGGACTTTTATTCCTAATACATTGTAGTTCAGAAAGAGCAGCAGCTGGAGACCCATTCTGGACCTAAGAACATTGGACAAATACATGAGCTGGCAGAAGCTCAAGATAGTCGCACTATCTGTAATAATACTAATGCTGTAATGAGGAGACTGATTCTCAGCCCTCAATCTCCAAGATGCTTATTTTCATACTACCAGACCCTCACTCACAGGCACTTTCTGAGGGTCATGATGGACGGCTACCACTACTAATACAAAGTGTTCCCATTTGGACTCTTGACAGCACCATGCATTTTTTCCAAAGTTGTAGCCGTCACCCCCATGCATCTAAGGACACAAGGATGACTGCTTAATAACAGCAGCAAACTAAACTGCAGCATCACTTGCTGCTGCACAAAACATCATTCTTTTCAACAATTGAGACTCAAAATAAATATTGAAAAGTCTACCGTGAACCCAACACAGAAACTCAAATGTATAGGAGCACACCTCAATTTGATAAAGGCAAAAGCAACCCTACCAAGACTCAGATTCCATGCAATCATAGGTCTCATGTCACAAGTAAGACCCACACCAAAAATAACTATTGCCTTACAACTCATGGGGCACATGGTGGCCGCAACATCTGTGGTATCACACACTAGTCTACACATGAGAACCTTTCATATTTGACTATCTATGGTCTACAGACCAAACAGATACAACCTCAATGAACAATTATCAGTACCAAACAACATCAAAGACTCCCTCTTACCGTGGACACAAGAGGACAATTTTATGTCAGGAATCCAATTTGCACAGCCCCAACCAATAATCGTGATCACTCCAGGTGTTTCTCTTGTAGGCTGGAGAGTGCATTTACAACTAATAACCATACAAGGCAGATGGTTGAAACCAGAAACTGTCCTTCACATAAATGTATTAGAGTTGAGAGTGGCATGCAATGTTTGCCAATATTATCTACCCTCATAAGGAACCTATAAGTGAAAATAATGACAGACACAATAGCTTGTATGTTGTATATCAATCACCAAGGAGGGGCAAGTTCACACTCCCTATGTGCGAATCAGTCAGACTATGGAACTGGTGCATATGTCATTTGATTCAGATACTGACAGCATACTGGTCTAAATCTCAGAACATCATGGCAGACAGTGTTTACAGGCACTTTCCACACACGCACAAATGATAGCTGGATGATGAAATCCCAAACAGCATCTTCCTACAATTGGTTGCTCCCAGACTCAACTTGTTTGCTGCAAATCGGAATAGAAAATGCCACCAGTTTTGTTCCAGAGTAGGGATAGTCTCCAGATCAATGGGTGACACTTTTCTCTTCAGTTGGAACCAGGGCCTGCTCTGTGCCTTCTCACCTATTCCACTGATACCCATGGTTATCCCCAAACTCGGAGCTGACAGAGCAAAAATCATACTGATAGCATCTGCATGACCAAGGCAGATCTGCTCGTTTTGCAGATCTGCTCATTCTATCAGCACACAGACCAATATCACTACCTCTCAGGCAAGATCTCCTGATACAATGCAACAGACAAATTTCTCATCCAGAAATACACAAGCAACCTACAGCAGCATGGTACGTAATTGATTCCAACCAGAGGAGCTAGAGTGCTTTGAACTCATTAGACAAGTCCTTTTCAATAGTAGAAAGCCAACAACTAGAAAGACTTGCCTCAAAAAATGGCACTGATTTCATGTCTGGTGTTTGGACAGACAGATTAAGGTGACATGCTCTTCTATATTGGTCATCCTCAACTATGTCCTGGAACCAAAACAATTGGGGGGGTATCAGTTAGCTCTCTGAAAGCCCACCTTGCAGCAATTTCAATATTCCATGCCCATATCAACAATCTTCACACCCCCAATGGTAAAACAATGCTTAGCAGGGTTACAATGTGTCTTTCTGGTCATAAATCCCCCAGAACACCATGGGATTTGAGTCTGGTATCATAGATTATTATGAGACCTCCATTTGAACTCCTGGCCACAAGCTCTTTATTACATTTGTCCATGAAAGTATCCTTCATGGTCACTATAACATTTGCCATAATGGCAGGACAGATCAGTGCACTCGTGGGCAAAGTCCCCTTACACAATATTTCAGAAAAACTAGAACATGCTTAGCCCTCATTCTAAATTTCTCCCAAATATTTACTCAAATTTCCATATCAACCAACCTATCCATTTACCTTCTTTCTATCCCAAACACACGTGAATCCTCAGGAAACAGCTCTTCACACACTGGATGTTAAATGGGCCTTATCTTTCTACCCAGAAAAACATTTAGAAGATCAAAGAAACTGCTCTTAATGCTGGCCAAATACTAAAGAGCAAGGTCATATCCAATCAAAGACAGTCAAAGTGGATAAAAGAATGTGTTCACACGTTACTAAAAGAAGGAAATACAGGCTCCACCAGGTGAACAAACTCATTCCACTAAGGTGATTTCCACTACCATTGTGTTCCTAAGCAATGTTGTCCTCTTGGAGGTTTGAAAGGTGGCTGCTTGTTCATTAGTTCATACATTCACCAGCCATTAAGCAATAGATGAGGCATCTGCAAGTGATGCCACCATACACAGAGATGTAATTTCATCTGGACTCTGATGTCCCTCCATCAGTTGATGGTCACTGCTCCGTAGCCACCTAAAGTGGAGCACACACAGGACATCATTCATGGACTTGTAGGCTATGTCTAAATTAGAAAGCTTAGTTCAGACTTCCTTAGTCCAAACTAAGCAGTTCTTGGTTAGATCAAACTAACAGTGTCTTTTTAATATGAACTAAAAAGTTAGTTTGAACTAAAAAAGTGCAGCGAGTTCAAACTAAAAATTAGTTTGAACTAGAAAATGTAGTTAATTTGAACTAACCACTGAATTCAAACTTTTAAAGTTCAAACTGAGGCATCTACATTGCCCTAGTTTGAACTAAAGTTTGAACTAAGCACTAAGTTTGAAGGCAAAGCCTAGTGTAGATCCAAACCAAATTAGCTAATTTGGACTAATTTGCTAGTGTAGAGATAGCTGTGCTAGTTCAAACTAAATAAATTTGAACTAAGAGGTTAGTTTGAACTAACAACTTTTTCTAGTTTGAACTAACTTTTAGTTCAAACTAGCCGTGCTTTTTTAGTTCAAACTAAAAAGTTAGTTCAAAGTGAAAAACATGGCTAATTTGAACTAAAAAGATGACATTAGTTCAAACTAGCCTAAGATTAGTTTGAACTAACCCAGAACCGCTTAGCTCAGACTGTCAATTTCAAAAGGGATAGCCGTGGTAGTCTAGGCCAGTAAAAAAACAACAAGGAGTTGTGTGGCACTTCAAGACTAACAGATTTATTTATTGCATGAGCTTTCGTGGGAGAAGATCCCACTTCCTCAGATGCTTTGAAGATGGGTGAACTTACAGAAAGGAATGAAACTAAATGCAAGGGGATGTCAAACATAGGATCAGGTCATACAGTAACAGCAAATCAGAGCAGTTTTCAGGTTCAAACCATGGGAAGCCTGAGGTCAAATTACCTTTTGTAATGGGAAAAGAACTCAGTCTCAATTAAGTCCTGCTTTCACAGAATTTAGCTTGCATATTAATTCGAGTTCATCTGTCCAAACTAAGCTTTCAGATGTAGGCATAGCCACAGAGTCTAAGGTCAGAAGGGACCAATATGTAGAGCCCTGCGCTGATACAAAAATATGGAACTGCATCTGATCTGCATCAACACAGTAACAGCGTTGATCTGATCTGAAATCCGCATGCCAGGGTTTAGCTGGATCTGTAACCGCATCTGAAACCGAGCTTGGGTTCACATGCAGCATATCAACCTTTGATTGGTTCATTCCCCACATGGGTCCCACCTACTTTTTCTTTCTTGTTTGTGGTTCGCATGCTGTCCTATCAATCAGAGTTGCCTGCCAACCAATGAAATCTCTGATTGACAGCAATGGCTTGCCAACTGGAAACAAGAAAAGAAGCGGGCAGGGAAATCATGGGGAATGAGCCTATCAAAGGCCAGCAGTGGCTCTCCAGACCCCAGCCTGAAACTCTGATTGGCTGGCAGATCAGAATCTAGGATTGGCTGGAGTGCTTCCTGGTTCCCCTGCCTGCTGCGGACACAGATCAGCTCATCAGCTTCAGCAATGGATCTCACTGTGAATAGCTGAAAATAGAAGCTGCATCCGTGAATCAATCCACAGCAGTGGGTCTGCGGTTATCCACACCCGCATCCGCAGATGTGGATAACTGCTGATCTGCAGCGGATACCCGCAGATCTGCAGGGTTCTACCAATATGATCATCTAGTCTGACTTTCTGCACACTTCAGGTCACAGAACCTCACACATCCCCTCCTGTAATAAATCTCTAACCTATGACTAAGTTATTAATGTCTTCAATTCCTGATTTAAAGACTTTAAGGTGCAGAGAATCCATCAGCAACTGAGTCATCTCCCGTGCTACAAAGAAAAAAAAAAAGAGCCTTTCCCAATCTGCCCTGGGGGAAAATTCCGTCCTGACCCCAATATGGCATGCAGTGAAATCCTGAGTTTGTGGTCAAGACTCATCAGTCAGTCCCCAAGAAAGAATAATTCAGAACTCATAAATCAGTCATCATTCAAAGAAGACATGGTTACTCACCTGCAGTAACTGATGTTCTTCAAGATGTGTGTCCTTGGGGGTGCTTCACTACCCCCCTCCTCCTCCTCTCTAGTTCAGAATTCAGTTAGTAGACTATGAGAGAAAAGGACCTTAGAAAAGGGGGTCATGTGCACACTGAAGCAGCACTGAGGTGTTGTGAGATGGATTCTGTATGTGTGCAATCCAGGTGAGTACTGCTAAAAGACCTCCCCATCAATGGGATGTGACAACACCTGCCCCTCCTCCTGCCCTGGTCCATCCTCCACCTACCACACTGGGGTGAGGAGCTCAGAGCTTCTGCCCTGCAGCTGGATGGTAGGGCTAAAGGATTCTGCCCATCAAGGAGGTGGTCTCACAGGGTCAATAAGTTTGACCACTCCTGCAATAGAACAAGGTTAATACGCTTAGAGTTTTAGTAAATGTATTTGCACCTCATCTGTTCAAGTCATACTATGAAAAAAAATAATAATGCTGCAGCGTATGGAGAATACAGGTTTAAATCAGGATCTGAATATCTTTTTCTGACCTGTAAACTAACCAATATTCACATTCTAATATTAGAAGCTCCTACAGCACATGCAAACTTGCACCTTGGGCTTGTTTCCAAGGTGACCAAAGATTGTTTCGCTAGGTGACAGGAATAGTTCAATATGAGGAACGTGCCCTTTGAACATATCTTGATGATAATAATCCACCAAAATACACCTGGGCAGCAATAGTTTACAGAACTGCTGAAAATATCAAAGTAAAATTTGTTTTATGCTAAATGACAATTAACTCTACTATTTTGTTTTTCATGGAATCACAGAAATGTAGGGCTGCAGGGGACTTACAGAGGTCAATAGGCAGACCATGGGCCAAATATGAATCTCCAGATGCTTTTGAATGGACCCTGAAATCATTTACTTATTACTGTTTGGGGGGGGGTATTATTTTCTCTGGAATCTGGACCTTGAATATACTTTGACCAAGAAATTTGGACCTTGACAAAAAAACAAAACAAAACACACTTGACTACCTGTCGTAGCCCATTCCTGACAGATATTTGTCCAACCTGGTCTTAAAAACCTCCAATGATGGGGATTCCCCAACCTTCTTTGGAAAACTATTCTAGTGTTTAATTACCCATGCAGCTGGAAAGTTTTTCTTAATATTTACCCTAAATCTCCCTTGCTTCAGATTATGCCCATTATTTCTTGTCCTTGCCAAGCAGATGTGGAGAACAATTGACTACTGTAACAGCCCTTAACATATTTGGTTCTCACTCATTTTTTTGTTTTTTCCCCTCAAGGGTCAACATACTTTTTTAACCTTTCCTCATACATCAGGTTTTCTTTAAAAAAATTCATTTTGTTTGCTCTCCTTTTTTCAGTTTGTTCACATCTTTCACGAAGCAAGGTGCCCAAAACTGGAAATTACTCCAATTCACATTTCACCACTGCTGAGTACAGTTATACCTCAAACAACTTGATCTATCTTCCATACAATGCTCCTGTTAATACTTACAAGAATGATTAGCCTTTTTACAGCTACATTACACTGTTGGCTCATATTCACTTTGTGATCTGCTGTAACCCCAGCTCTGAGTAGTGACTCTGTGGGTGGTCCTTTGTAAATATGTTTGCATCTCTGCTCTGACAACCGAAGAATTTTGGTATCAGTGTCTGTTAGGCCCATTCATGCCCAGCCACAAGGCTAGTCGGCACATGTGGCCTAACCACCCCCCCCTCCACCCCCAGTGGCCTTATAAGCTTCCCCTGGCTAGAGACAGGACTATTTGCAGCCCATTATCACCATTGCTTTTGCACCTCTCTAGTTAGTTAAACTCTTAGTACTTAGTTTAATTATAGTCATAGCTTTTTCCATTTTTAAGTTTCTACTTAATTTTTTCCTGTGTTTTTTCCCCTTGTGGGATACTCTTCCCTCAGCAGGGTATGCCCAGTTCATTGAGCTTCAAGAGGTGCCTCTTTTACAAACAAAATAAATTTTGTGGCACTTCTAAAATCTAACAAAAGTGCCACAAGACTTCTTGTTTGTTTTGCTGAACAAGAATGACACGGCTACCCTTTGAAACCTTTTCAAATAAGTGATCCATGTCACAAACAAGCAGTCCCAATACATTCATTGCCTTGAGGAACGCCACAGTCAACAAGTGTGGACACTGCCAGAAACTCATGTCCCGGGCTCATAAAGAGAGAACTCAGACAAAAGATTATCTTCATGATGGCAATTATCAGATCCACTCTCTGGACCCACTCCTAGCCACCAGGCAGGTGTGAATCTTCCCCACAGCCCTAAGCATCTAAAGACTGAGATCAAAAAGAAACCCATCTCACAAACTGTCAAAACAGAGTGGGAAATCCCCATGGTGAGTCCCAAGATAGCTACAAGTGCACTCCCACACTCTTGGTATACCCAATGCCATTGGCAATGAAACTAACCCTGTTCAATACCCATGGCCCATAGAAGGCCATGGTGCCAGGCATCGTTGATAAATTTATGGACCCCATGGGCAGAGGCAGAGAGTCAACAGCATTGAGAGACATGAACAGGAGTAAACACCCTGCTAAAACAGTATTGCTCACACATGATTCTGTGTTAGTGCCATCATCAACACCTCATCTGGTGACTAGTACGGACAAGATCCCCATCCCCCCAGTACAACCAGCAGCACCAATTCGGTTGGTACCACCAGAATTCTGACACAGTAAGGACCATCCTGTAGATGATGTACTAGAGTCTTTTCTTCTCAGTGCTGGGACCTCTATACTGAGTCTTTCCAGCATGGGAGTCTTTCCTTCTGCCCTGCCACACTCCCCTACTCTCCAGCAAAGGCCTGGAGAGTGCACCCAAGGAAGTGACATAACAGTAATCTTCCCAGCTCCTTATGGTGTCCAGTATTAACAGGGTACTCAAACATACGTTTAGATAGCCCCACCACCATCGTCTTGTGGCACTTTTAAAGATTAACAAATTAATTTATAGCATAAACTTACATGAGAGAAAAATCCCACTTCATCAGATGCTTGAAGCTGGAGACATACATATGAACTTCTCCATCTTCAAGTGTCTGATGAAGTGGGATTTTCTTCCATGAAAGCTCACATGATAAATAAATTTGTTAGTCTTTAAAAGTGCCATTAGACACCTTGTTTGCTTTGCTGAATTAGACTAACATGGCTCCCCTTTGGAGCTTGTCGTCTTGATATGATTACCTAAGGATGTCTCCACTGAGCTCTGTGCCACTACCACCTGAACAGTCAGAGTAGGAGCCTTGGGCTGTGCATCACCAGCATGCCTCTTGAGTTTCTTTCCCACTGGAGAACCTTTCAAGTGCACCCCTTTGGCCCTAGTTTCCAGAGCCTCAGAAGCTCCAGAAGAAATTGTGGAAGAATAGGGGGCAGTGCTGAGGAAAAAGTGAACTCAAGGATAGTAGCCTCTTCCTTTCTGGATGAAGGCATTTCCTCTTCCAGAACCTAGCAGAGACAGTGGCAGACTCTCCAGATAGTGCTAGAGGAAATCAAGGTCACCCACCATCATCTCCATGATATACACCATTCATCCTCATTCTACCTATTCACAAGGTCTTTCTGGACCTGGCAAGAAGCATTTGGCAGACCCCAGCATTGGTGGTACTGATCTACAAATGGGCAGATAAAAAAGATTATGTCCCAGCAATGGGGACGAAATTCCTCTGCTTTCATCCTCCACCCGACTCCATTGTGGTGGATGCCATTAATTCCCACAATTGTCAACACCAGATGAGGTCCATTGCCTACAATAAGGACTTGAACTTATTTGGGTCTTTTTGTGAGAACAGCATACTCCTTGTCCAAGTGTCAGTTTTGAACCACCAATTACTAAGCCCTGATGGTGAAATATGATGGTAAATTGTTCAAAACTGAGTGATTTTATAGAGTTGCTGCCTGAGTCACATCATGAGCAATTCAAGGCCATTATCCAGGAGACACAGTTAGTAGCAAAGAAAATTCTACAGATTGCCCTTGATGCAGCCAACAGAGTGGCCAGGTACATGTCCATGGCACAGTACTGATGCAACATGCATCATGGTTCCATCTATTAGGCTCCCCAGAGAACATACAGTTGACAGCTGAAGACCTTCCCTTTGAAGGCACTAAGCTTTTTGCAGAAAAGATTCATGACTCTTTTCACACCTCAAAGGATTCTTGGGCCACTCTCCACTCAGTGGACATCTACATGCCAGGACAAAAAAGAAAGTTTAGTTCGCAATCCCAGCATAAGCCATGCATCCTCCAATACCCAGGTTTAACATTATTACAAGCTGAAGAGGAAGAAAAACAATTTTTTGAGGCACAAACCATCTGTCCCACAATCTTCCTTATCTCAGCTTTCTACATCAAAGCATCAGTTTAGACATATTGATAGAACACTCCCCTCCACCCCAGGGCTATGGCTATCCAGCTGGTCACTGGATTGCAGCATTCCACAGAACCTAGAAATGAAAAGTATTGGACCAATGGGTCCCCAAGATTGTTTGCAGTGGATACTCTGTGCTTTTTACCTCCCTACTTCTTTCACAACACCATTCCCCATCCCTCTTCAGGAACCCTTCTCACGAGAGTTTTCTTTGAAGAGAAATAGATCATCTCCTCCAATTAGGAGCCATAGAGCCAGTACTTCAACATCTATGAGGCAAATGGTTCAGATATTTCCTAAATCCCAAGGGAAAGAGAGTTTGAAGCCTATACTAGATCTCAGAGCTCTTAACAAGTTTGTCAGAGCTCAGATATTCAAGATGGTCACTCTAGCAGTGATCATTTCAATGGTGGAATAGAGAGATTGGATTTTGGCCCTCAACCTTCAGGATGCCTACTTTCATATCTCAGATCTTCTGACTTGCAGCCAATTTCTCAGATTCACTCTAGCACAAGACTACTACCAATACAGTGTACTTCCCTTTGAGCTGTCATCAGCCTCAAGAATTTTCTTCAAGGTGCTCTCTGTAGTGGCTACACACTTACGCTCCCAAATGATCATGATTTATCCTTATCCGGATAATTGTCTCCTCAACAAGACATCAAAGCTAAAATGCATTTGTTCAAAGAACTGGATCAACAGATCAATGCCCAAAGCCCTAATTCCAGTGCAACATCTGGAATTCATAAGTGACAACCTGTTAAAGGCCCAGCTCTTTTACCTCAACACAAATTTCTCTTTCTGGCCACACCATACAAAATAGCCCACAAATATCAGCAAGACACTTTCTTCAACTCGTGGGGCATATAGCAGCAAGCACAGTGGTAATACCATGTGACGGACTTCAGATGTGATGCCGCCAGATGTGGTTAAGCTAAGTTGACAGACCAAACAGGGACAGACTGGACAAACCCCTCTCACTACTCACCAGGGTCAAGAACTCCTTAGACTGATGAAAAGACCTGACTGACATTTGCAAAGGGATCCCCTTCTCATAACACCCCTCCCATCATCGCGTCTCACTGGTAATGTATCACTCATAGGGTAGGACATGCATTTAAACAGCCTCAGGTGTTCATCCACAGAGATAACCCTTTGCATCAGCCTCCTCAAGCTAAGGGCACTCAAATGCCTATACCCATTTCCTCCCACTTAGCCAAGGATCACACATAAGAATCCTAACAGACAGCATATCCTGTTTGTACTACATAAATCAAAAAGGAGAAGCCCAGTCACTCTTCCTCTATGCAGAAGCAACAAAACTGTAGAACTGGTGTGTCTTCCACGATGTCACAGCTACCAGCAATTTACCTCCCAGGCACACAAAACTTGATAGAAGACAGTTTCTGTTACAAATTCCCACATAACTACAAATGAAAATAGTATTTCAGACAGCAGTACTCATGACCTATTCAGGTGGTGGAGAACACAGACCACAGACCTGATCACTATTTACATGAAAAAGAAATGTCCATGCTGCTGGTCCAGAGCACAACACTCCTTTGGCGATGCTCTCCTCCTCACCTGGGATAGAAACCTTCTTTATGCCTTTCCTCCCTTTCTCTTATGGCTGAAAGTCTTATTGAAAATAAAAAAAGAGAGTAGGAGGGCACATCATACTGATGATTGTTCCTACTTGGCTGAGACAATCTGGTACCCTTACCTGCCACAGCTCATGATGTGCCCAGTAATCTCTCTCTAGTCCACTCCACACCTCCTCTTGCAAAATAGAAGCAGCACACCCTACATCACAACCTAGGGATTCTTTGCCTCAAGGTGTGACTACTTCATGGTTACAGAAGCTAGAGAACTCCTGCTTGAAGGAGGTACAAGAGGTATTACTACACAATAGGAAGTCCTTGACACACCATACTTACCTGCAAACATGATGGAGGTTTAGGTTATGAAATACTTCCCAACAAATCTCCCTGACATATGCAGCTGTTCCACAGATCTCAGACAAAGTACTGACCCCAAAAAGATCAGGACTATCTCTCAGCTATCTAGGAGTCCACCTAGCGGCTATACTAGCCATTAGAGAGAGACTCAGTGCTATCATACCTGATTCCTCAGCAGTATAGTAAACCTTTTACCACAACCCTGATTCTCTGCTCCCATGAGGAACTTATACCTGGTGTTGCAGAGACTGACTAGACCTCCTTTTGAACCAATGACCATCTGTCTGCTTACATATGTCTTACTGAGATTTGCCTTCCTGATAGCAATAACTTCACCTAGGAGGATAGGAGAAATTTTGGCTCTGATGGCCAATTCTCCCTACACAGTATTCTTTAAGGACAAGATTATACTCAGACAGCATCCAAAATTCATTCCTAAGGTTACCTTCCCATTTTGCATGAGCCAATGGATTCATCTTCCAAACCCTCTGTCCCAAGTCTTATCAAGACAACAGGGAGCCAATATTACACACATTAGCTGCTAGAAGAGCCCTTGCCTTCTACTTGGACAGGTTAAGGGCTTTCAGGAAGTCCCCTAAGTTTTTCCTCTCCATTGTAGAAGGATCCAATGACACAGCAATATCAGTCCAGAGACTTTCCAAGGAGGTCTTGAACTGCACTAGACTTAGGCTTTCTATCATGTCCTGTCTCAGAAATCTGTAGGGCGGCAACTTGGGTGTCAGTCCACACATTCACAGATTATGCAGTCATTGGTGACTCTGGCTCTGATGCCATCTTCTCCTCCTCAGTATCGTCATATGTAACTGACCCCACCCCAAAATCTCAACCTGACAATAGGAGTCATCTACAGTGGAGCAACTATATCAACACTACTTGAAGAAGCCAAAGAAGTTACTCCCATTGTGCAGTAACCACAATTCTTCAAGGTATGTACCTCTATGGGTGCTCTACAACCCATCCTCCATCTCTCTACTTAGGAGTTCTTGTCAATGGCTCTTCACAAAGAAGGAATAGAGTAAAATTATCCCACATGCACTGACTAGCTTCTTGGCAAGGCATAAGGAGAGACAGTGCATGCGCAGGCTTAATAGATACTGCTTCTGAAGTTCTCCAATCAGCAATGCAGAGACATAAGCACACCTGCAAGGGAGCAACCCTAGAGAGACACATCTGTAAGAATCATTGTTACAGCACAAGATGAATAACTTCTTTGCCCTTTTCATCAACACGACTGCCTAACCAATTATTCCCTATTTTATTGGTACACATTTGGTTTTTTCCTTCCTAAGAGCAGCATTTATTAAATCTTGTTGACTTCAAACCTATTCTTCAATTTGTCGAGGTCATTTTGAATGCTAATCTCACATTCCAAAGTTCTTGCAACCCTTTCAGCTTGGTCCATTATCCAAGTTATTAATGTTGAATAATTCCAGACCTGGGATTAGACCTCTGAGTGACCCCACAAGATACATCCTCCCCATATGATAGTGAATCATTGATTACTCTTTGAGTATAGTCTTTCACTCTGTTACGAATCCACCATCTTGTAATTTCATCTAGACTAAATTGCCCTAGTTTGCTTATGAGAATATCATATGGGATTGTGTTAAAAGTCTTACTAAAATTGAGAAATATCATGTCTATGGCTTTCCCCCTATAAACCAATCACGATGTCAAAGAAAGAAATTAGGTTGCTTTGGCATGATTTGTTCTTGATAAATACTTATTGGTTATTACTTATTATCCAGTAGTTGCTTGCAATTGTTTAATCATTTGTTTCAGTATCTTTCCAGGTATTGAAGTTAGGCTGCCTGGTCTATAGTTTCCTGAGTCATCTTTGTTCCCCTTTTTAAAGGCAGATACTATGCTTACCCTTCTCCAGTCCTCTAACACCTCACCCGTGCTTTATGAGTTCTCACAGATAATTGCCAAGAGTTCAAAGGTTGATTAGGCTAGTTCCTTGAATAAGAATTTCATCAGACCCTATTGATTTGAATACCTAAAAATATTTAGATAAATATTGTTTAATCTCTTCTTTCCCTAATCTGTTTTGTGTTCCTTCACCCTTGTTGTTAATATTGTGTTCAGTATTGTTACCTAAAGCATGTCTCTAGTAGCGATGACCACCTGCAAGCAATGGGCAAATCTGAATCATTGATTTATATTATGTTGAATTCATGGTGGAGTGGGTAAGGCAATAGGCTGGCAGTCAGGAGATCTAAATTCTATAACCATCTCTGCCACCGTCCTGTTGTGTGATCTTGGGCAAATCACTGAATCTCTATGGCTATGTGTACATCTAACTGCTTAGTTTGGACTTGCTTAGTCTGAACTAAGCAGTTCGAAGTTAGTTTGAACTAACCACATAATTTGAGTTCGAATTAACTTTTTAGTTTGAACTAGCCATGTTTTTTTGTTAGTTCGAACTAACTGCTAGTTTGAACTAGCATGACTACATTGTGCTAGTTTGAACTGAAGTTCAAAATAAGTTTGAACTAAGCACTTAGTTCAAACTTATCCTTCTAACTAACTAGTTCAAACTAAACTTTGCTTTTTATGAACTAAAAAAATTTTTAGTTTGATCTAGGCGAAGTCTAGGGTATATAGGGAGCAAACTAGTCCAGATTAAGCCTCCTTAATCTGGACTAATTTGTTAGTGTAGACATAGCATATGTGGATAATGGTGGTTATGCTCTTTTGTACAGCACTTTAGGTCTTGTAAATAAAAAGCATTATGCAACAGCAAAGATGGGGGTGGCATATTGAGATTCTTTTCCCATGCTCATCACTGTGATATTTGTGCACCTTCCAATGTAGTTTAAAGCCTCATACTTAATATAACATTGCCACTTACCATAAACAGGTAGTGGGCATTGCTCCTATCTAGCCCCATCTTGTTCTGAAATTGAAAACAACACACTGTAACCTGAGGTCTCCACAGGACACTATTCTGTATGAAAGGAGAACAGCAGCAATGTGTTCCAATTAATGTAAATTAGCTTCTGCCCTCCAGCTCCTGGCTCATTGGAAGAAAACTTCAATTGGAAATTTGGACTCCCTTGCTCTTTACCCTCTGTTGTGAAAGACTAACAGGATCATGTTTTTCATTCCTATAGCCAGATCAATACTAAGAAGCCTCTAAAGTACTTCATTTTAGTAGATATACATATAAGGATCCAAGTTACTTTTACTCCCCTTCAATTTGTGTTTCTATTTTGGACACCTTGGCTTGATGCACCTTACATCCAGAAAATGACTATCTGTCCCTCTCATCAGAACCAAATGCTTTTGTTGACATTGGCAATCAAACGGTGTTTGCAGAGCTGAGGCTCAGAACAGATACTGTAACTGTTACTGGCTTTAATATATTTGTTAGGTGTTTGCACATGCTTACTTCTGAAGTGTTTTTCTGTTTTACTCATTCCCTTTTAGAAAAGTATTTAGAGATTTTTAAGCAAATGAGAAATAAGTGTCAAGTTCCCCTACCCAGGTGTGATCTCAGTTTAAAAGTTTAGCTATTCCTACCCAGCTACTTCTAGCACACTTTCAAGTCAAGAGCTAAAATAATCTTATATTGTCCCACTTGTATTCTTATTCCCTTGAGCCTCATAGTCCCATTTTGTCACTGCATGTGTATCTCAGAATTTCATGTAACTTATTTACTCATGTAAATAAGCTTTGCACTGCAAACTGCCCAGGATGTGTACTCTGGAGACCTTCTCTGTTGTCCAATGAGTTGGATACTTCATAAAAATGATGCCTCAAGAATTTGACAGTATTTAGTAAAGTTCTGAATTTCAGCTTCTGCACCTTAATGCAACCATGTGCAAAAAAGAGTCAGATTTGAGGTTTACACCACACAAATCTGTCAAAGAGTCATGATGTGACTAGAAGTTTTTATTCACCAAATCTCATTATGATATACAAGATTTTGAGGGCACAAATCAATGACGACTGGAGTAACCTGTATATTTGGTATTTATAGACATTAAATAATTGTATGTTTACTTATGCTTTGTAAACCATCTCTTACACACAGCATAAAAAATTTAAACATGGCTCACAGTTCTATGCTGATGGAGTGAAGGGCCTCATTGCTGGCTCACTTTTAGTCATATAAAAAAAGAACAGGTATGGTATCAACTTTACTTCTGTGTATTATGTATAGAATTTTTGGTGCATGTTTGTAGGGATGGAAATAAGGACTTGTTTCTGTTTCATTCAGAGTTCATTAGATTAAAAAGTAGAGGATACTTTGTAAATGAAGCTGACAGTAAAATAAAAAACTACCAAAAAGTCAGCTCCATGCTGCTCCTTTCCTATATATCTCCAGAATTCTTCACTTTGACGTTTACAACTGACTCCTCAAATTGACTCATTTTTCTTAAACTTTTAACTCATGACTCAACCCACAATTTTTAGTCAGAAGTTCTATGTACTATTGTACTGGTCTAAGCTACTCTTGAAAGCCAACTGATGTCATTATCACTTACAACTATTGAAGAGTCATAGATAATTGCTCTAAGTGACCAGTGGTAGTGAATGCAAAAATACCACTATAGTTCATCTCAGCAAAAAGGGCTCTTTGCAAAGCAATTTCATGTATGTTGGCATCTTTTCCCCCAGAACACTACTAACATACTGAGCTACCTCAATTCAAACACCTCTTGGCCAGTCAAATTCTGGACATTACATCTGATGGCACTTAATCACTTTGTCACTTAACTCAGGATGGTGCTGCCAGCTGGGGGTTCTGGAGATTAGCTCAGTCAAGGTGATGCCCCTTCTAGCAATCACACACCATCAGTTTCTCTTCTGCAGCCTCTCTCATGCTCAGAAACTTCAGCTGTCTTCTTCATGGCTCAGTCCTCCAGTAAGGCCATTGTTGTGGTTTCCCCTTCCAGCAGGAAAGTGAATCAAAGTTCTTGCTCTCTAGAGGTCCTAGGCACTCATCTGTTTCACAGTGGTACTCTAGCAAGCACAGCAACAAAAGCCAGGCCTATTCTCTACTCCAGGTTCCAGCTCAAACCCTCTATACAGCAGCCAAAGTTCATTTCCTACACCTTGCTGCCTTTCCCTGGCCCTACCCTGTTCTCTGGATTTGCCAGGCTCTTCACTCTCTTGGAATAACTTCAGGTAGCAACACCCACAAAGTAACTGCAGACTCATTCCCTACAGCCCCTTGAGTTCCAATTTCCTGTCTTTTGTAGATGCCCTGCTTGTCCCACCAGGTGAGCTTCTCTAATTAGCTGCCTCCAGCCTAAAGCTCCCCATTTGCAGACAAATTAATTGATTGGACCCACTTGGCTCAATTCAGCTCCTGCAGGGCTAGTGTGGGGAACACATGTCATCTCACACCACAATTGCATTGTCTCATGTAAGTTTTGTATTTAGGTTTTGGATGGTTGTCTGCAGATTTGAGACCTGATTTGCTTACTGACTCCATGTGTCTATCGTTCTGTCTTTGGACTTTTTCCAGAACACCTGTCTGGCTCTTCTGCTATCTTTAATTACTTTTATTTGGCTTGTATTAAAGTGGAATCCAATTCAACATGCAAATACCTTCCCAGGCCTTACATTTCTCTATAACTTTATTTATAGTGTGAGATATGTGATCTAGTCAATTGTTCATGGTTGCCCTGGATTACATTGTCAAACAACTGCAAATATATTTTTGAAGTTGCTTTAATGTGCTCTCTTAAATAAGATTTATAGCAGATAAGTGCTACCCAAGCAGATTTGTATTGAAATGATATTCATATTTGTACGAATCAAAGAAAAGCTTTAAAGAATTGTGATATAGATCATATAAGTAATAGATTGTATTTGCCAATTAAATGCTGTCATCTTAAATGAGTCTGTCTCTGACTTGATAAACAGTATATATTATTGAGATACATGCATTCATGTACTTGGGGCCACTTCTAAAGCTCTTTCACATCAATGGAAAGTTCCCATTGACTACGAAGGGCTTTGGATCAGGTTTTAATCCATTCTGACACTGAAGGTACAGAATGCTTTGACCCAATATTGCATCATACTTGTTCTTGTCATTGACAGTAATATCCCTGTAAGTTTCCTTAATGTCCATTTAATATACCTTCCCCTGTTGTTCAAAATGCATATATGTGGGTTAACAAATCAACCACATGCAACTAACCTTTCATGTATTCAAGAACTTTTGATCAAAATTTTACACTTTCCCTCATAGTTCCAAACCATGATCTTGATGCTGCAAAGCACTTCAAGCTTGTGCTTAAATGCATTACTAATTATCAAAGTACTTAAGCCCTTTGCTGAATGGAATGGACTTAATACCAAAGGGGTAGTTGGACTCCTTGTTTAGAATGGATTTAAGTTCGTGCTTGGAGTTAATCACACGCTTAAATAGTATGCTGAATTGCAACCCATGTACACAAATTCTCCTTTGTTGGCTTTTACAATGTTTTAGATACCCATTCTTTTTAATGTGCCGTGTAAACAAAACAGTTAATTGCAATGCCAGAAAAGAGGGAATTGCAAACTTTTATTAATGGTAGAAAACCAATCAGTTAAATCTGTCTGCAATTGCTAGAGTTGCCTTTATTCAATAAAAAAACTGAACAACACCTATTTTGTTTGATAATTGGTTTGTTTGACCATTAAAACTCACTATTTCTTTTCAGCTACATTACCAAATTTCAGGAAGGTAAATACTACATTAGAAAATAAATGAGTCAAGTGTTGTACTATTCAAAACTGCAGTCAGTCTTCATCTGCCTAATAAAGACAGGGGAGGCATAATCAGTGATTATTTCAATCCACGAAAGACCTATGTTCCATGAAGGGACCCTAGAATGTGGACAGTATGCTTTGCATTCTACACTTCACTTTTGTTTTAATATTTAATTTATTTTACAACATACACATTTACCATTTTAATTTGTGGGCCCAATATTCACTGAATCTGCCCACATCATATGGCTTTGCAGGATGGCACTCCTGGAAAATAGATAAGGAAAGTGCTATGCAGATTGAAAACTCATACAGAGTCCTGGTGAAATATGGCTAAATTCACAGAACTTAGTCAGTGAAGAACCACAGAACAAACACATAGTACATCTCCTATTAGATCTCTTCAGAAGAAGCAAGAAGTTGTAGGGGAAATGGTGCAGTTGCAATCATTTCAAATTTGAAGAATCACTCATCTACAAATAAAAGAAGGGAAGAGGGGAGAATACACCTGTATTTTGATGGTTAAATAATCACACCTATTGCTAATCACAATATGTGGCAATCAAACCCGCTCATGCCAAACCCCAAAATATGTAAGTGCTTTTGAGGATCTGAGCCTCCTCAGTGTAAGTCTTTTTGCAAATCAGTACCACTCAAGCTCTGCAGTGCCTACATCACTTTTAAAATTGCAACTTTGGCTCCCAAGTCACATAGGCACTTTTGAAATTTTTTATCCTTCTCCAAAGAGCTTACTATCAAAGGGACAGATCTCAAAGACATTTAAATGTGTGCATAACCCTGCTTATGTGAATAGTTCCACTGACTTTAGTGTGACTATTCCTGTGAGTAAAACTATACATATGCTTTGCTTAAATGTTTGCTGAATCAATTTAGATTTGATATGACCAGGGAGGGTAACAAAGAGGGGATGGGAGAAGGTAGGTAAAGTGTAAAAAGCACTGAGAGCACATTGCCATTCACTTCAGGCCTTAGACATCCTGAATCAAAATGAGTTAATTTGAAAACATGCACCCCTCTCCGTAAGTGACACCAGCTGAGACTAGGTCATATAGTGAATAGATTTTGAACTCCATTCACATAGGCAAATTGCAGAAATATGTTTTAAGAAGGGGATTGGTACAAATGTCAGTTATTTAAGTATTGATTTTTTTTTTTTTAAAGATACACAGTTCATTGGACAATTAAACTTCTGTTTGCTTCTCTTCTAAGAGACAACTGCTTGTATGGCTGCATTTTGTGTAGCTCAGGACACTGTCAGATTTTGCTTTTTCTAACATCTGTGCTTTTAGCAGTTTGGTTTATTCAGGATTAGAATTTTGTATTATGTCAAGGTAGGATAACATTTTGCAGTTACTTTACAATACTTTGTCTTCTACAATCAACTGGAAAGAGGGTCACCATTCACATTTTGTATCATGTGAAAATTACTAGCTGGTCTGATTGGGAGTCTGATTGTGAGAGAAACTTCTCTGGACTGAAGAACTATAGAAAATAGGACGAATAGTACATTGCACTGTAGCAGTGCAATTCATTTCCAATCTATATTCTAGGGTCTGAAACTTTGGATGCTACTGCCCCATGTCCCCTCCCCAAAGAAAGGGAGGGAGGAACGAGGGCCTGATGCTGATCCATCTATCATCTGCAGACTGGTCAAACACATGCTGGTCAAACATATGGTGAGGGCCCTGTCAACCAGATCCTGAAAGGGAATTTTTAAAAAAGTTTATTGCCACAACTCCCACCACTTGGGATCAACTTATCTCTCCCAGTTCATTTGCCATTTTGAAGGTACTGCACTCATATAGGGCATATTCCTCATTTAAGTTATTATACAGAAGATAACCCTAGGGAAACCTGGATCTTATCCATGAGATGTGAGAGAAGCAAGTGCCTAGAACAGAGTGTTGTACACTATATACCAGGGCTCCCAGGGAAGAGGAAAACCCTGAAGACCTTGCTAAAGAAAATCTCTTTAGTACTTAACAGACCCAGAAGTGAGCCTATAGAGACATATATATGTGTGTGTTTAAATCCAGGGACTAGTACTTGTCCTGCTCCCCAGTGCAGAGTCCCAGCTACTAACCAAATGGCAGGAACCATATGAAGTAATACATCAACTGTTGCCTATCAATTATGAAACCAGACAACTGAACAAGAGGTCTGTCATAGTAACCTCCTGAAACCAGGGAAGGAGGAGAAGGAGAGTTTGTTTATCATTCCTTGTCCATTTGAGTAAGTACTGGGACACCAAACATCTGTCTCTCAGGACCATGACTGTACAGATGAAGAAGAGCCTCTGTGTAGAAAAAAGGCCCAACAGAAAATTGGTGACATCTGTGAGGTATTTTCATCTCAGCTGAGCAGAACACATCTAATTCAACGTCATTTCCAGAAATCAGGCAGCATGTCTGGGAGAAGTCTTCACTGATTCATTTGAAAAAAAAAAAAAAAGTATGATGTAAAATAATGTTGCATGATGTTGGGAGTTAGGGGTCAAAGAATGTCACAACTGACAAAGCCCAATTGCCATGGTCTGTATACAAGATGGTATTATTACTATTCCATTCTGCACAGATTTTTAGAAAAGTTACTTGATTTCCTGAGCAGACTAACTGCTTAGACTAGCTAGGTGAGCCCCTGTATATCACAATATTAGATCTTACAAAAGGACACTGGCAGATCCTGTTCACACAAATCATGCAAAAAAACAAAATAGTCTTAATCTGTTTAGCTTAGAACACTTTAGGACTCCCTTATGGCACTGCTAATGTTCCAATGGCTCATGAATCAAGTCCTATGACCTCTTGGTTCATGTGTTGCAGCCCATTTAGATGATGTGTTCACCTATGGCTGGCCCTGGGAGGACCACTTCAAACAGATTGTCACCATCTTCCAGTCCCTGTGGGAGACTGCCCTAACTAGAGACCCAGTGAAATGTAAAACTGTAAAAGAGGCCACTTGTCTGGGGTACACTTTGGAGAAGGGCCAGATCCAGTGCTGAGTAAACAAAATCTAGGCCCCAAAAACCAGCCCAACCCCATAAAAAAACAACAAGGTCATAACTTCTTGGGGTTTCTGGGTCATTACCACTGATTTGTGCTAGGATTTTCTCCAGTAGCATTTTAGACATTGAAAGACAAGCTATGGAAAGAGCCAATCCCAGTCAGCTCAGACCTCAAAAGAATGTATTTTGCAGGCCAAAGCATTGGCCTGGGTGCAGTGCTTTCCTAGGAACAAATGTAGAGGAACACCCAATATTATAGCTTGGTTACAAGTTATTCCTGTGGGAGCCAGCATACTCTAACAGAAGAAGATAGCCTACTGGTGAAATGGGCCTTGGATTCTCTGATGTTACTTGCTGGGAAACCCTTTCAAATTTTCCACCAATCATGTTCCCTTGAAGTGGTTAAATGCCATGACAGACAAATCCATAGCCTATTCTCTGGTACTTGTCTTTCCAGCCATATCTCTTCCAAGTACAGCATAGAGCTGGAAAGGCTGACCAAAATGCTGATTTCCATCCCCTGCCACCTCCTGAGGAGTGGGGCTTGGTAAGAATGGACAGCTAGTCCTGGTTCCCCAGTTGCTATTGTGAAGAGAAGGGTGTATGCTTGAAATACATAATCCAACACTGGGCAGCACTGGGATTAATGAACAAATGTGGGCTGAGGTGGCCTCATCCATTTGTCTTGTGATAGGTGTTAGACTTGGGGAGAGGAGCTTAAAAGGGGGAGAAATGAGTACAGCTGGTGGCAGACCAAAGAAGAAAACAGGCCTCCAATTGTCAGCACTTAGAGAGAGGGCTGACTGAAGGCAAGAGCTCCAGACCTGTTCACTGCCCAGCAGTCCTTCTCTAAAAGAAAGGAGGAACTGATCTTGACTCACCTTTTGAGGGAATTATTTCTCATTATTGGCCTGTGAACTTAGTAGGGGCTACAGCTTAACCATAGCACTGTAAAGAAAGAGAGCCTTACCACACTCATGGGACAATTCATTTGTATTAACTGCCTTTTGTGTTCATCAACAACCCCAGAAGAGGCAGATGACTGCCCAGACTTCCGCCTGAGGTGCTGAGAGTCTTATGACAGGACTCTCATGGTGGAGCATCCAGCTATTACAGAGCTGAGGCTCGTATAAGTTAAAGGGAGTAGCGCAGGGTCGAGGGGGTGATCTGGTGATGGAACCCCTGACTAGCAAACATCTTATAATGTATTAGAGGGGAGCCTCAATCTCACTAATCTTACTAGCTCTGTCAGACTGACATGACTGCATTGTCAATAACACTGTCTAACACGTCTTAGGGAGGCAAAGAAAATGTGAATGGGTGGAGGCATAGAAGCAGGTAAAGTAAGAGGCTGGAAAGGGCTATAAACAGGCAATCATGGAAGCACATTGGTCAGGAAACTAGAGAGACAAGATGTCCAGGGCCTAGATATCTTGGCTGGGCAGGAGATCCAAAATGTGGCAGCAGCATAGAGAATTGAAGTAACCCATGAATCTCCCTATATCTGTCACTTTGGCTGTACCTCAGTGGAATTAGATCAGTTATAGGAATAATTTTTTAAAAATCATTTATGTTGTGATGCTTGTCCTCTGGCCAAGACATAGCAAAGATGAGCAAATATGTGAAACTTCAAGCATTATAAAGAGAGATATATTTGAAGGTGCAAAAAACCAAAATTAACTTTGAATATGTAGAATTTTTTATTACTTGCTATGAAAGATATGAAGTTCAATTAAAAATCTGATTTACCTAAGTGTGATGGAATGGTCTGTCACTGAAAGTGATTGCTGTTTGGCAGGAATTTAGTGGGGTCTGTAGCCCAAGATCCATCAAGCTTGATCTAGCTTTGAAAGAATCTCTTTGGTTTGGGACTCCAGTTATGCAAGTGTCTGCTCCAGCTTTGAAGGACACTAAACTTGAGGCTAAAGTTAGCCTGGAAATTGACTGATGCAGAGAGATGGTCCAGCTTTAAAAAACCACACACACACACACACACACACACACACACACACACACACACACTTAGTTTAAGCTGGAAGAGCCCCACATCAGCCTGAAAAAATCTTTTGTTCAGCTTGGACAAAGACTTGGATGGGTTACTCTAGCTGCATATGCTATTTTCATGAAATTGCTATGGAATTTTTTGTAATTTAAGTGCTTCTAGGAACCACAAGATCTAAAATTTCACACCTCCCTCCAACACCACCAGTACTTGTCATGCTCCTGAGTCTCTCCTTCATGGTATCTGTGTCTGACCAGCAGTTCACATGCTTTAGATCATAATGTGCCAGTTTGTCTTTACTCTGAAGACTATATTGCAGAACAGTTAATGGAATTTAAGAAATTAATATTTTGCTTTAGCTGTAAGTTTCAACAGGTCTCAGTGATGCCTGCCTAGTTATTCTTGTGATAAGAGCAGAAGACTATGAGTCAGGCCTCCTGGGTACTGTTTGTCACTGATTGACCTTGAATAAATCAATTGACCTCTCTCTTTACCTATCCTTAAATTGACATAACACCACTGACCGATCTCTGAGGAAATTGTGAGGCTTCATTAGTTTATAAAGCATTTTGAGATCCATGAATTAAAGGTCCTATATTAATGCAAAATATTGTTAGTTATACTTCAGTTTAATTTGCTGCATATAGTTATGTTTTTACATTTCCTTTTCAATCTGAAAGAAATGCATGATTGTTCAAAAATATGGCCTAAACCACAGGTCTCAAACATGCAGCCTGCATGTCATATGTAGCACCTAAAGCTATTTCCTACAGCCTACAATAACATGATAGTTACTAATATTTGCAATACTGTTGTATGAAAAAGTTTCAGTGGTGCAGCCCTCAGGCTAGTGTGCTAGTCCTCATGTGGCCCTCATGGTGATTTAAGTTTGAAACCTCTGGCCTAAACTTAAAGCTTGTCTACAGTGCCCTGCAGTTCAGACTGGGGTGTGAATAGCAGTGCCCACTAAGTGCTGTGCTGTAAATCCCCCATGTAGAAGCTGTGGACACAAATTACAGGACTCCTAGGTCACACGAATGTAATTGCCTTCAAAATAGGACTACATTCATGTGAATTAGGCACCTTTTAGTTTATAGCTGTAGGGTTTACAAGGGGGGGAGTTACAGTGCAGTATTTTGGTGTGTCCCACTTATCACACTCCTGTCATCTGACCTGAGAGGCAATAGACATAACTATAAAGCAAGGCCAAGTTTATCCCTCAAGAAAGTAGATGCAACATCATTTGTCAGATTTTTCATCTGCTTACACCAGGGCTGAATATGGCCCTATGCATAATACTAGCAGTTCAAAAAAAAAATCAAATAAAATGTTACTACAACTACTCATAAGATTTTGTTTGAAAAAGGCAGTTTTACATGTATAGTAAAAGAAAATGTATTCTGACCACATGGTGAAAACCAAAAATAACTGGGATGACAATCTGTATAGCTATATTTTAGTGTATGGATATTTGTGCTTATGTAATCATATATAGACAGTTACACAGTAAGGAGAAAGCTTTTACTGTAATACTAGTAAAATAAATCATACACTATACAGAGAGAGGAAAGAGTGAGACAAGGGCTTGTAAAAAGGGAACAAAGATACAAGGCTAACTTTGCAACCAGCATGCTTCTATACTTCATCAAGAATCAGCCATTAAACCACATGTGAAATGGTATGTATGAAGGAGAAAAATGTTATAGTCAATGTAGTGACTTATGGGATAAAAGTTCTGTATCCAATATTATTCTAGTTCTATTATTTATTCTAAATGTCACCTGATTTGCTTTTTTACTAGTAGCTTTAGTGATGCACTATATATGCAGGTAAGATCTGCACATAAATCTGAAAGATCAGTAAAGGAGAAATATTAACAAGATGCTGGTAAATAACACCACAAGGTGATGAGGTAAGCGCACCACTCATACCCTTTAAGATGTATATAAATGGATTGAGAAATGTTTTAAAAGCTCACTCATGCCAGCTGGATGGAAATATCTGAAATGTCAGCACTCTGTAGTTCACCATCTGTGTATCCTCATTCTTTTTCTCTTTATTTTAAGGATTCCTTATGTAGGGAAAAGAAAAATGACTTCTGTATTTCAAGTGCACTACTGAAAAGGTGAAATGGGACATTTTTAAAGATTTGCTTTGTTCCAAATAATCATATATAAAACAATTGGTAATGAGCCACTTGTAAATAGTCTGTAATACTTAGCACTTTCCTGGACCACTTTTTATTATCAAAGATCTTTATACATTTTATCTAATTAATGAATAATTAAATAAAATTGATGGTTTATTAGATCTCACAGAATTCTTTGTTTCAGAACAGATGGAAGAATATAAACAGGTTTTTCATTTATAGTTCTCAGTAAGGATTTTCTTTGATAATTATTTTATTTTAGGAATTATCCTTATATAATTCCTGGACCATATGATGGACAGTACTTAGGTTCTCATTTTCCAACAAATCTTTGTCAGGTTAAATCAGATCCATGGATCTGAATCTAGTTAAGCAGCAGAAATGAAGACATACTTTGGTTGTAGTGTGCAAATGTTGGCCTTATTCTTCACCACCTTTCACCTTGTCACAGCCTGGTAGAGCAAGGTACAAAATGTTTGTGGAGAATTCTAATCTGTTACCATTTTATGCTTATTGAACACTTTCAACACATGTGAGTGATGACATAAGTTGAAAGGCAGTAGGGAATCAAGCTTGGAGTTTTTTGTTTTTTAATGTTTCCATATACCAACTATGCATCTGCATGGCTGCCCAATAGAAATATGGTATAGCTTACAGATCTCAGTAAGAAAATGTAATTAGATAAAAAGAAAAGCAGGTTTACCCTGGCTCACCCCCTCTTTTGAAATCATCTTTCCTGACACTGTCTGAAATAAAGCCAATTTAGGTACAACTATATGGCCTCCCTTCACACTACTCCTTCTTTAAGTAATGGTACATCATAGATAATTTTTATGTGGATACAGTAAAAAGAATGATAGATATATTTGAAATATATCTGGCAATATAAATGGTTCCCAGGGGAAATATTAGCATTAAGCAGCATTATGTGGCCTTGGACATTCTGGACTAAATACAGCCTGTGCTGCTTTAGCACATAAGGGAATTATGGGGGAAATGGGGAAAGTTGCTCAGATAGTACAGTGGTATAAGCACCTGGATAGAGCATCTTCTTGTACAGACTTGTTCAGAAAGTCTCCATAAACTCGAGATACTCAAATAAAAATAGACTTAGAGAAAGCAAGTTGCCCTTCATCAGTCTAACAGGCTAGTGTGTATATTGCAATGAGCAGTAAACAAGTTGGATATGCACTTCTGTTTAGAGAAGCAACAGCATGTGCCTCTTTTCCCCTGACCCACTTAAATGAATCTTGAACTGACTGGCAGGGGATTCATCTGCCAGCATCCATGCTTCCCCTGAAAGCAACATCCAGGGTATGATTTAGCTCTCCATGGAGGATTTTTGTCTCATTCAAATTATCTGCAGCAGCTCAATCCTTAACTAGTCTTGCTATCATATGATTAAGAGTCAGAACTTTGAAGATTCTCAGCTTCATCATCCCCTGCAGAAACTATATACTTGATGCAGCTTACCTATCCCTTTTACATTCTCTTCATTCTGATGCTATCCAGGAGATGATAGCCAGTTTCAGGCATAACTTGGACCAGCAAGGAGGCCTCTTCAAGATATTATACACAGCTACTACACTCAAAAGGGACCATTCCAGTAGCCAGGCATAGCTGAGTTGTAGAAATACTCTGGTTACATCCTGAAAATGAAAAATGAGTAAACCAAACAAGTAGTCCTTTGACACTTAAAGACTAACAAATTTATTTATTGCATGAGCTTTTTCTTCCATGAAAGCTCATGTGATAAATAAATTTGTTAGTCTTTAAGTGCCACAGGGCTCCTTGTTTGTTTTACTGAACTAGACTAACATGGCTGCCCCTTTGGAACATGAAAATGAATGATCCCTAAATCAAAGTTTAGAAAGAAGGAAGGTATAGAGCCAATTGGCAGTGCTTCGACAAAGGAGTTCTCAGTGAGTCAGTTGAGTAGTGTGAGCACCCGTAAGCGCGTCGTTTGTTCGGCCCACCGGGCGGTAGCCCCTGGTGGGCAGTTAGGGGAGTTATTGTCTCAAGGGTTCCTGCTGGCCCATCTCCTCCCTGCAGGGGGGACAGGCAGCGGGTAGTCACTTCCCACCCCACAAGGGGGCATAACTGTCAGCTTAGAGGCCGGGTAGGTCAGTTCACCTAGAGTCCTGTGCCCATAAGCAGGCATACAGTCCACAAGTCACAATACAGTCAGGGTTAAACAAGGTGGGGTAGTGTTGAGGTCAACATCTCAGGAGATAAGGGGAGAGGAGGGGGTAGGACACAGACCTGCCCTACTCCACTGTGTCCCAGCCCAGGGCCCTAGCAGCAGCCTGGCCTTGGTACCAAGGGGTCAGCAGGGATCCAGCCACAACACACAGACCCCAATTGGGGAATGTGCAACTCCCCTGGGCTACTACTCCCCTCCTTTACCCTTAGTACCTGGTCTGTCATAGCTTCTAGGTCCTCAGGGTACTCGCTGAGAGGTACCAAGTCAAAGTCCTCCACAGCATCCACTGGTGGCCGGTCTGAAAGTCCCACGCTGACGTTCATCTCCTCAGGGGGTAGCTCATGTAGCGTCACTGGGTCCGAGGAAGCTCCTCCAGGGCCGCTCCTTCCATGGGCTCCTCCTCTGGCAGGGCCAGGGGCAGTTCCTCCAGGTCCTCCCCGGTAGCATCTGGGGTCCCTTCTCTGGAGTGCAGAGCCTCCCAGGCATTGGGGGGGGGCTGCAGCTCCCATTGGGCCCACTGTCTGTCCACTGCAGGTGGGGAAGGGTCCTCCCACAGGACACCCATCATGGGAGGCCCCAGCCAGCCCTCCCAGCATGGGGCTGGCGACCAGTGGGTAGGCCCAACCCTCCTCTGCTGGGGCAAGGGCTGGTTCTGAGGAGCCCAGAGAGAGACATCTTTTCCCTCTGGTGGCCAAGGCTAAACTGAGCTCTCTGGCTCTGGTTTTATACTTCCTGTCCCGCCCCTGGCTTTCTGGTGTGAGTGACAGCCCCGTGGCAGCCATCTTGAGGCCTCTGGGGGTGGCCATCTTGCGGCCTCTTTACAAGTAGGCTTTCTAGCAGGTTTGCAGCACTTGAGTGGATCCAAGAATCCAGTGCCCCAAGTACTATTATATCTATATCTATAACTATATCTATATCTAAACTGTGTGAGAAAATAAGCTCCTAAGTCATTCCTATGTCCAGATTTCAGCAATGAGCAAAATGTCTTTTGAGCACAATATATGTGCTGCAATATGTTACACATAGATTGTTATTGTATAGCAAAAAGCATGTTGCAAGCTTCTTTTCAGAAATGACTTATTGTTTGAGTTTGTGAAGCCAGGTGGGTGACAGCGGCGTCACTGTTCCCAAAAATCCCTCAGGGCCCAGGCTCAGACCCCTGCCATGTGTCAGCCCCACTCCCTACAACCCCAGCCCCACCTGCTGGCACCAATCCAGCCCCCCACCCCCCCAATGAAGTCAGGCCCAAACTTGGGGCCCTGGCTCTGGGACAGTGGGTCTTGTGACCCCTGTGCCCAGTGCCAGAGATGCCCTTGGTGGGTCAGGTAATGCTGTTTATTGGACTGACTTCTGTTGGTCAGAGAGACAAGCTTTTGAACCACACAGAGCTCTTCTTCAGATCTTGGAAAAATATTCCAAGCGTCACAGCTAAATGCATGGTGGAACAGATTGCTTAGCATAAGTAATTGACACATATTCTAATGAGCCCTTATCATCTTTGGAACATCTGGTACTAGATACTGGGGTAAGCTTATTGGTTTGATCAGGAATAGTAATTCCTATACTTCAGTCCTGTTCTTTGGTCTTCAAGTGCAAATAAAAACTGCTTCAGATAATAAGCATCTGTGGACCTGAACTGGGTCCTTTGCATTCAGTGGAAAGACTCCCATTGATTTTATTGAGAATTGGTTAGGCCACTACTTAGATGATATTTAGATAATTAATTGTAAAACACATAGTACACTGTTTGAGTTGTACACAGTTAGAAGAGTCTTTGTAAATTAACATTGGTCAATAAACACATTCTGTATTTGACAACAGGAATCAGGCACCTAAAATTAATAACATTTACTTAAATATAGTGCAGGTATTTGACTTAAACTCCGATTGTATGTTTGAGCTGTATAGATAGGTAAGCTCTCCTAAAGCCTACTTGCAGCCAGATTTGCAAAAAACAGAGTTAAGCCAAAACTAGTGAGTTTACAGTAGCACAGCTGTACCAGTGCAGGTGCACTATTGAAAGATCACTCATGTAGCCATTCTGTGCTGGTGGGAGAGAGTTCTGTTGATTTAATAAAACCTCCTCAACAAGCAGGCATAGCTATGTCACTGGGAGGAGACCGCACTATGCATATGACTTCTTTTGCCTGGCAAATTTATGTCACTCAGTGGGTGGGGATTTTTTTTGCACAACCCTGAACGGCATAAGTCTTGCCAACATACGTGATAGAGTAGACATGGGTTTAGATGGCAGAGTAATACCTTGTTGATACTGTGATGAAAGGCCTTTTAGAATTACTGATATACAGATTTGGAAAGTTCTGGAAGCCACTGCCCTGTTCATTCACAGAGATGCAAGAGGTTTCCCAAAGACTGGCTAGACAATAAGATTTAGCCTTTCATGTATTAGTGCAGAATGGAAATGATGTACACTGAAATCCTAATTCCTTTTTAATAGTATAGGTTTTTAATTTGGTACAGGCTATGTACTTTGCCTACTTGGACTGTTCTTCCAGTGGATCGACTAAAAATTATCCCTAAAATGGTGCCTACATTTCAATAACAGAAGGATATTATTTTATTTCCAGTTGACTTTGCTGAACAGCTATAGAACCAAGTGGCTTAGAGATACCTTTTGGTTTGTTTGGTTGGAGGTATTATGCTGTAGGTGAAAACTTTCTGTTGGATGTCCAGGTTTGGCATTGCTTGAGACAGTAATCACCACAAAGCAAATAGCTTCACTTTACTTCCCTAGCTACTATCTTTTTATTGAGGACATATACTGAATGCTACTTCTATTTGGATGCAAGATAGCAAAAAAGTGGGCCTGAGAAACAATCCTTTCTTGCCAATATGATTCATTTCTGTCTATTGTGATCAAATCATTTTGGGGTCAGTCCTAGGAAAATTTGTGGGGGTATCCACGTTGTTAAGCAGATTGCCATTTCTGGAGTGTTATTTCTTACTGGAAAAGGGAAATTAAGAGAATGTTTATGAACTATTATCCAAACAACCATTTCCATTCTTTATTTATTTATTTATTTATTTATTTATTTGACAATTATGTTGCCACTTCCAGGCAATATACCAAGCTTGAGTCCATTGTTCTAGGCAGTGTACAAACACAAAACTGCCAATATCTTGCCTGTAGACAGGCTATGGATAAGGCTCTAAAGAGAAATTCATACAAAAAATAAAAGTAGAGCCCAAGAAATGAGATTTTTTCTTCCCAGATAAACAGCAAATGAGATATATGATATCAGATTTACACCTTATACCAGATTTACAACTTGTGCACCAATGTTCCCTCTAATTACTCATAGACTGTGTGCGCAAACAATTTCTTTGTGTGCACAAGAACACTTTTTTGTGAGCACCAATATTAGCACTATTGAATTTTTTTGTGCACACTTTATTTTGTTGTGTGTGCAGGTTTCATGACCTGTGTGCGCACGCACATGCACACAGCTTTGAGGGAACAGTGTTGTGCACCCCTGCGCACAGCATCTTCATCACTCTTCCACCTACAGCTTACCTTCATGTTTTTCATTGGATGGACATTGGGGGAGAGAGGGGCTGGCCAGGCCAGCACTGCGCAGGAAGCAGATGGGAAGAGGAAGGGTTACCATATTAGAACTTCCCAAAAAGAGGTCAGTGGGGGGGAGGGAGTGCAGCCCCTGGCCCCAATCCTGGCCTCTCACACTGCCCCCTCCACCTCTCTGCATCCCCCTGACCTTGATCTCAGCCTCACACTCTGCATCCTCCACCCCCTGGTCCTGATCCTGGCCTCACACACTGCCCCCTCCGCCCCCTCCCAGAAGGTACTTGATCCTGGAATGAATGCAGAGAATTGGACTCAGAGACCTCTCATGGTCCCTTCCAGTTCTATGATTCAAGAGGGGCTGAGGCAATTGGCACAGCCAGCTCTGGGCAGAAGGAATATGCTCTCCCCTAGTTTCCAGCTTCCTGCCTGGCGAAGGAATAGGTCCTCAGGGGAAAGAAGAAGAGCAAAACTATGATCTGGGAGACAGGAGAAGAATCAGGGGGTGGGGCTGAAGTTCCACCAATGTGCAGGGCCTCCAAATTTCTTGGGACCTCTGGCCCTGGCCCTGTTGACCTGTGGGATAATCTATCATCGTTCAAACACCCCTAGAATGCTTGCACCCTGAGGCATGTACCCAAGATGCCTAAGGGGAAATCCATCCCTGGGTGTAGGCTTCATCTTCTAGCTAAATCTTTGGTATTAACCAGCTTGAGAACTGTACCTATCACATGGCTGAGCTTAGATCAGAGAAGAATGTCCATCATTTAATAATCATCCTTCATCCACGAATAATGAAAATTAATTGGACACAAACAAAACACAGGTGACTCTGGGAGAGGGATGCTCTGCTGCTTATTGAATATTCAGTGGTCTGTTTCATACTATTGAGTGGGGAAAATTGTAACAGACATTTCATTTGGTCAAGTTCCAAAGGGGTAGCCCTGTTAGTCTAGTTCAGCAAGATAAGCAAGGAGTCCTGTGAAACTTAAGGACTAATAAATTTATTTATCACATTAGTCCATCTTCAAAGCATCTGATGAAGTGGGATTTTCTCCCCTGAAAGCTCATGCTATAGATAAATATGTTATTCTTTTACGTGCCACAGGACTACTTGTTTATATAACAGATGTAATTTTAACTACTGCATCTCTTTTTCACTTGAAAGAAAGTTGTCTGTTGAAAGGATGCACCTGTAGATTTCTCTTACAGATATTGTTTTGATAGTTCTTAGTTCACTATAAGGGACTTGGTGGTGGTTTGGCTTTTAAAAAACATTTGGGGGAGCCAGTGGTATTCATGTGGTTTCTTTTCATTTCACTATTGTGTTGGTGAATGGTGCAATAAATAAATCTGTTTAAGTGCCACAAGACTCCTTGGGTTTTTTAGGTAATGGGTGTTTCGCTAGGGATTTCAGACCCCTCTTTATCGTGCAACAGTGCACCCCTTTTCAAAGCCCTCAGAGCAGTCAGTACTGTGCATGTGCCATTTGTCAGGGAAGCACTTGGAAGCAGTGCTGACCATGAACGACCTGCACACCTCCCTGTTTCCTTTATCTCACGTTGCAGTGAAGTTGTCAGCCCAGCTATTGCCGTGTGCTCACTGGGGTGCCAATTCACAGGGCAAAGTCTGTTGTCAAGATAGCAAATGGCTTTTCCTCACTTCCTGCCAGGGCTGGCCTTGAAAATACTCAGGACTGAGAAAGCAAGGAGTCTTGTGGCACTTAAAGACTAACAGACAGTGCCCCAGATGTCCAGCCCAATCGGGCCAGGGATCCGGGGCCTGATCCCCAGCCAGCCGCGGCTGTGGCGGCCCCACCCCCAGCCAGGTATCCAGGGCCTGGCTGGTTGCCCAGCAGGCCCTGGCCCTGGCCAGGGATAGAGCCAGGGGGAGGCCACGCCACCGCGAGTGGTAAGGTTGCAGCACGGTCAGAAGCGGCCTCTGGAGGCCGAGCCTGCGCCCATGCCGGCAGGCAGGCAGCCAGGCCCCCAATCCCCAGCCGGGGACGGGGCTGCTGCAGCCACTGGTGGCCAGGCCCCGGATCCCCAGCGGGGCATCCAGGGCGCGGCTGGCCACCTGCAGCTGCAGCGGCCCCGTCCCTGGCCGGGGATCCGGGGCCCGGCTGGCCGCCTGCAGCAGCAGCAGTGGCGGTCCCGTCCCCCGCTGGGGATCCTGGGCCCAGCTGGCCGCCTGCGGTGGCGGCAGTCCCGTCCCCCACTGGGGATCCGGGGCCTGGCCTCCAGCAGCCGCTTCTGGCTGCGCCGTGCCGCGACCTAGCCACTCGTGGCAGCATGACCTCCCCCCGACCCTATCCCTGGCCAGGGGGTGGGGCCTCTCCCGGCCGGCCTGGCCCGCCCCCACGTCCATTGCCCCACCAGCCACGCCTCTGCTAACAGATTTATTTATCACATGAGCTTTCACGGGAGAAAATCCCATTTGGTCAGAGGCTTTGAAGACGGTAAAGTGGCCCCGCTCCCACCCACACAGCAGCTGGGCTGCTCCGGCTGGTGCAAAATGGGAGGGAAGCGGTGGGGGGGCGGGGGCGGCTTTCTCTGCCTGCACCTCAGAGCACCTCTCTCTGAGGCAGAGGCTAAAGCCCCCCAAACAGCTGCCAGAAATAAAGTTGCCCTGCTTTTTTACACCAGGGCGAGAGGAGGGGCAGGAGCTTTTCACTCCGCGACCCCCGCTCCTGAGCATCTGCGCCCTCCCCGCCTCCACTCTCCCCTCCCGCCACGTGGTCTTCTTCCCGCCCTCAGGGCTGCCTGTGCGCGCCCCCGGCTCCCGCCAATTCTCCTCCCCTCCCGCGCGCAGCGTCCCGCCCCCTCGGCGTGCTGCTCCCCCTCCCCCGGGGCCACGTGCCGCCGGAGTTCTGCCCCCGCCCTCCACTGACGTCACAATCGGATTGCTCTCCGCCGCGCGGTCTCCCGCGCTTCTTCACTCGGCCGCCTGGCGGGAAGCTGCAGCAGCTGCGCCCTGGCGGGGTGGCGCTGGTTCAGCACCATGGTCAGAGACGCCGAGCGCCGGCAGCCGCCGTCGGTCTGTGACTCCCCGGGCGCCGGGGGCCGCGTTTCTCCTCTCCCGCCTTTTCCCGCCGCCCCCCGCCTCCCCGCCCAGGGGTGAGCCAGCCTGTGCGCGCCCCCGTCCTCCCTGCCGCCCCGGGGGACGGAGCCCGCCGCTCGCTCGCAGCTTTGCTCCTCTGCCTCGGCTCCCCTGCGCCCGGCTGCGGCAGCGATGAACGGCAGCGGCTCGCTCGCCGCCCGCGGGCTGCCCCCGGCCCGCCTTCAAGCCAGCGACGGCAACGCTTCCCTGCAGCTGGCCTCCCAGCTGCCCGCCTTTGCCATCAACCCCTGGGACGTTATGCTCTGCATCTCCGGGACCATCATCGCCTGCGAAAACGCCATCGTGGTGGCCATCATCTGCTACACGCCCAACCTGCGGACCCCGATGTTTGTGCTGATCGGGAGCCTGGCCACGGCGGATCTCCTGGCCGGATTCGGCTTAATCCTGAATTTCGTCTGTCAGTACGTGATCCAGTCCGAGACCATCAGCCTCATCACTGTCGGCTTCCTGGTGGCTTCCTTCACGGCTTCCGTGAGCAGCCTGCTGGCCATCACAGTTGATCGTTACCTCTCCCTGTACAACGCACTGACTTACTACTCGGAGAAGACTGTCCTCTGCATCCATATGATGCTGATCGTGACCTGGGGGGTCTCCCTCTGCTTGGGGCTGCTACCAGTGCTGGGCTGGAATTGCCTGGATGACTATGCGCCCTGCAGCATCGTCAAACCCTTGACCAAAAGTAACCTGACTTTGCTGTCTGCCTCTTTCTTTTTCGTTTTTATCATCATGCTCCACCTGTACATTAAAATTTGCAAAATCGTCTGCAGGCATGCGCATCAGATAGCCCTCCAGCAGCATTTTTTGACTGCTTCTCACTATGTGGCTACTAAAAAAGGAGTCTCCACTCTTGCTATAATTCTTGGAACCTTTGGAGCAAGCTGGTTACCTTTTGCCACCTATTGTATAGTCGGAGATCCTGGTGACCCTTCCGTGTACACCTATGCCACGCTTCTTCCAGCTACTTACAACTCCATGATCAATCCTATCATTTATGCCTACAGAAATCAAGAAATCCAGAGGGCCATGTGGGTTCTTTTTTGTGGCTGCTTTCAGTCGAGCGTGTCCTTTCGTTCGAGATCACCCAGTGATGTCTAAGCGACTTCTCTCATTGTAACGCTGCCCAAAGAGACAATCTACTTAGTGAATTGACAGTGCCTCTTATGAACTAGATCCATATTGTGAAGTTTGTTGGAAACATGCTTAAACATTAGCACTTTATATTTGTACTCTTTGGAATGTTCAGGGACAGAGCTTTCAGTTCTGTGAAAAAAAAAAAGTGGTTGCCTACAAAATTGTACATCACATTTGTAAAATGAAGACATTCCGATACTGCTTAATTATAGCACTTTATTTCTAGCTGCTGAACTGCCAATTACAGTGTTGCCACTTTCAAGGTCAGAAAGAAGGGAAATGAAATGTTGTATTTTGTGTGCAAGTGTCAGTATGTTTTGCTGCACAATATTGATAAATTATAACATTTTGTACACAAAGAAATAAATACATTGAACATGTAAGTTTACTTTGTGTGTTTAACTGGTTACAAAGGTTTGAGAGCTTGGCAACCCACCAGCTAAGCAAGCTCTCTTTTTGCTTATTCTTAAAAATTCACCATTTACTTGTGTGTAAGACGACTTTAATTTACATATGCAGAGGAAATATCTCACAAATATGTTTAACCATGCTAGTTTTGATTGTTTTCTTTCCTTTTCCCTGACTAGTATTTGTTTATCCTTCGAAAAGCAAGCACTTAAATACCCTATTGATTTTTTCCTCAGTTCTCACACAGTCTCATCTTTTATTCATAGATTGGTCCCATATTAAGATATTCCTTTTTAAAAACATATCCTAGATGCCCTTGGCCTTCATTCTAAACTCCCTTATTTTCCCTTTAAAGGCTTATTCAGCGGGGGGGGGGGGGGGATTGGTCGATTTCCTAAAAGCCTGTACAAGGCCATAATAGATTGGGTTTCATGACCACCCACCATTCTGAAGCTAAAAATATTTCCTTTGCCCTCTGTTTGGTTGACCTCAAAGACTAACACTCAGTGGAAAGGTTCACTTAAACACAGCTTTGTTGTCTAAGTCTTCCTGTCTCCGAGCAGTTTAAAATTTTCTGACAACCCAGTTAGTGGAGTGATTTTTCCAAGAAGCCTGTCAGGTAAATATTGTGCCTAAACTTTAAAGGATTCCTTCACTGGAGATTAAGTTCCTAGACAACTGATTCCTTTAATAATACTACATTGTATATGCAACACACTTAAAAAACTTCACTGGGCACTTCACTATTTAAATTCAGTGAAATCATCATTTATCATATACTCGTTCAACTTTTCATTGAAGGTTGCAGCAGATTAAACCTCTATTCCTGTGCATAGAATCTAGCCTCAGCTATTTCCAAACTATACCCAAAGCAAGACATCAGACAAACAATCTTCTGGAATTACTAAGGCCACAAGTTCCAGAGGGGTAGCAAAACCAAAACAAAGAAGGAGTTTTGTGGCACTTTTAAAGACTAACAACATTTTTTTATCACATAAATTTTTGTGGATGTAATCTCATGTTGTCAATACATGAAATGAAGTAGGATTACACCCATGAAAGCTAATTCAATAAATAAATATGTTAGTCTTTAAAAGTGCCACAGAACTCCTTCTTTGTTTCAGTTAAGGTCACAAGAAAAGAGTAAGTCATGGAGATTCTGAAGCAGTATGTTTAAATTTGTATTAAAGCCAAAAATCTTTTAATATCAATATCAATGTGCAATATCAGTGATAATGAGTGATATTTCTTTTGTAAGTAAGATCAAACATCTAGAGTCCAGACTCTTTTAGCTCTTGTTATTCCATTATTATTTGTTATTTATCAGCTCCAGTTTTTTGGACACAAAAGATGGGCAGATCCCCAAGTAAATGGTACAATAATCAGTCATAGAGGTGACAACATCATTTATTAATATCTCCATGATCAAAGGCTTAATCTGCTGTTGTGGTATAATTGATGTCAAGTGGCCTTCGTAATATGTCAATGAAATGATAATTTTGAAGACCTCAGTACACAGAGGGCCAAACTCATCCCTTTTTTAATTCCATTGAAGTAATTTTTCCCCCAGTGCTTTTGTACTCAGATGCCACATTAACAAAATTATGTGCCAAGCAAAATAACCGACAGATGCCTAGGACCAGTCAATAGAACTTACTACCTTCTAAGGTTCGGCTTCATAATTCTTTGTTATCTCAGAGTGAATAGCATCAAAACTATACATCAGAACTGCAATAACTTTTCTGATATAGATAGAAACTATCATTCCAGGAATTAACCTTGCTTAACAGAAATCTGTAGGCAGGGTCTGAAAGAGCTCTCCCCTGACATCTAGTGATGGACTGTGGAAGAGGACGTCAGGAGCTTGTTTGCATGGGCACAGCCACCCTGCCTAAGTGCTCTGTGTTATGGGGCTGCTTTGCCCAAATGATCACTTTTGGTGGGGGTCAGATCGTAAGTCATTTTGCTTTTGGACAGGATGAGAGGTACAAAACGGTTGTTATCCTTGTGTGAAACAAGGGCAACAGAACTGTGCCTGGCGCATCCTGACTGAGTGACTCATCCTCAATTAAACAGTGCTGTCTATGTAGAGACATGGGTGCCAAAGGCCAGTAGCATTAAGAGAAGATGGAGGGGGCATTGTCTAAGGTATCATTTGAGTTGCTTTCTGCTGTGGAATAGTAGAGTTGAGTAAGACTCAATTGATAGTCTTGTTGCAAACCAACAAAGTTGAAACTGCTTACTAAATCAAGTCTCAGTATTAGAGCTGCTGTGAGAGAGTATTTTAGATACAAGAAACTGCCTAGGCTGCATTAGCAGTGATGTTCCCTCCTCTAATAGATGAAATCATTAAAAGCTGCCTTAATTGATGGGATCTCAAGACATCCAAGAATAACAGGCACAGCAAGTAGCAGGGCAGCTTGGTAGCAGCTATACAGCGCTCCTAGAGAAAGTGTAAGCAAGGTGCCTTTCCCTCCCTTCTCCCTTTTGGGTGGAAGGCGAACTCTGCTGATGCCCTGCTGAAGTCGGGGTCTTCACTGACCAAAGATAGCAATTGTGAGTGGGGTGCAGCGAAGGGAGGGAAACATTAAAGGAACTTTTGGTTGCTGGACTTAAGAACCTGAGGTAGAAGGACACCGCCCAAGATACTTATGAATCCAGTTTGTAGCATTTTCCCAGGCTAATGCTGGATTCTTTCCCCCCTTGTTTATTGACAGTTTCTTTTTTACACTCAGGCCTGGTCTACACTACTGCCGGCCACTGATGGGAGATATACAAGCTACTTACTTAAATTTCCGTAGCAAACATCTCCATTGCACCACATTGATAGAGGATGCCCTCCAGTCATCAGAGCCTCACTCTTTTCAAGTGGATGGATTAATTGCGTCAATCAGAGAGCACTTCCAGAACCGATTGAGTGGGACAGCCTGCTCAGTTGATCCTGCTGCTTTGATTCATGCAGCCCTGACAGTGCAGACCTACCCTCAGACTCTCCTTGTGAGAGGGGAAGCATTGCTTCTAGAGGCACCCAATGAGTGGTGTGTAATTGTTGTCCCAGGTTATCAAGTGGGGGTTCAAGCCAGTTTTGCGTTCATTGTTAAAGAGGAACCCCTAGATAATGAACCTCCTTTTTGTTTTTGCTGGCTTCACCTGGCAGAAAAATTACAAACTGAAGGAAGTCATCATTATTTACCCTCATATAATCATCAGCCGTGTTCTCTTAACATTTTTAAACCAGCATATATATTTACTGGTTAATTTATTTTGCATTTGATTTGTATAATGTGAAGGTGTTTTTATTAACCCTTTTCCCAATCATTTACAATATCATTTAACAAAACTGAAAATAATTCCTTATTTTAAATTTTAGGCATTGTGAATCTTAAAAGATTTTACTACTACAATGAGCATCAGTTTTATTTTTAATGGTTACAGCAGTTTGTAATAGATCATTTTTGCATATGCCATGTAAAAAAATCTCTTGTTGCCAAACTAAAATCATTTCAAGGAAGAAGTAAACCAAAGTAGGGATGGTATTTGGATTTTTGTTTTGGTTATCCCTTGGACTAGAATTGACGTCAATCTATTTGCAGTAAAATATGGCCTTTCATTTCCAGAGTCTTGATCTGCAGGGATACCTGAGCAGAATAATATTATCACAGACTACAAAATATCTGCCTCCTTGAATCAGATCTCACTCTAGGGAAGCAGAAATCATGGTTAGAATTATAAATGCTGAAAACACCATGAGAGTAATTTTATAGAACTAAAGTACATATTTTTTCTTGCTGAGATTGCTATTTAAAGTAAACAAGCAGGCATTTGCTTCAGAAGCTGGATTTATATTTACAGTCTCTACACACACAGTCTTAAACTGGCTAATGACTGGCTTTCTTTAGCTGCTAAACGATTTTTGACAAAAAATGAAATCATATGTTGGCATCTACATTATTTATCAACAATGAAAGGTATCACACTAATCAGCACAGAACCACCACTCTGTGTGCTGCTTCTACCAGTTGTGCTCACTGTGGGCATGTCTTCACTTAGAAGTTATTTCAAATTAAGGAGCCTTAAATCAAAATAACTTTTTTCCCGCCCATGCATACATTTTGTTATTTTGAATTTAGTGTTTCCTTAATTTGAAAAACAAAGCACTAATACAAAATAATAAAACCTGCCTTTATTTTGAAATAGTGCTTAAACTGAAGATATTATTTTGAATTAAGCCGTTCTAAGCTGCAGAATAGGCTTAATTAGAAATAATGACCCTATGCTTTTGCTTGTCTTCCCCTATTTTGAATTAGAAAGTCTAGTGAAGACTCTTAAATTTGAAATAATAACTCCTATCCAGAACCATAATGTGGTGTTTTGCCACCCGGGGTGCATTCTCATAAGAACATGCCCCTTCCCATTAGCAGCACTCAGAACCGGCAACACAAACCCGCCCCTCTAATAACATGGCTCCATTGAGCTGCTTCAGGCCGCCCAGGGCTGTACCCTGTCGGCCCCGCCGTAGTTATGGCCCTGCTCCTATCTTATTTCAAATTACAGAGTCTTCCCTGGACTCCTAATTCAAATTAAATTCAAAGTAGTTATTTTGAATTAACTACTTTGAGTTAATTTTGTAAGTGTAGACATATCTGAAGTCAATCTAAGCCACATACCAGGTTTGATCCTGTATTCCCCAAACCTGCACTAAAGAATACAAGAATTTTGCCTGTTTAGGGATTGCAGAATTAGGATGGCAATTTATCATAAAAATACCGGTTTACAGCCCACTCTAATAAACACTTATTTCCATAAAACTGTTCCCAGCAGTGACCGTTACCTTTGGGAATATTTGCAAGCTTGGGCCCTGAAGTGCTTATTTTTATAACCACTTTGCTCATCCCAATATTGCAGTCCTTACATAAGTAAAATTCCATTAACTTCACTGTGACTGTAGGGCCTGAAATTTAACAATGGTATTTTATGTGTAGCAAAAAACAAGGAGTCGTGTGGCACTTAAAGATTATTTATCGCATGAGCTTTCGTGGGAGAAAATCCCACTTCATCAGATGCTTCAAAGATCAGAGAACTTACAGAATAGAATGAAAATAAATACAAGGGAATGTAAAACGTAGGATCAGGTCATACAGTAACAACAAATCAGAGCAGTTGTTTAGGTTCAAATCCTGGGAAAGCTGAATTCAAATTACCTTTTGTAATAGGAAAAGAACCCATAGTCTTGATTTAATCCTGCTGTCACACAATTTAATTTGCATATTAATTCCAGTTCAGCTGTTTGTCTTTGAAGTCTTGCTGTCCCATTGATGTCTCTGAGTGCAGTCGTTAACAAACCATTTATCAAGTGATTAGAAAGATGGAAGTGCTCAGCAACTGGTTTTTTTGTTTTGTGATTTCTGATGTCAGCTTTGTGTTCATTTATTCTTTTGCATCTAGCCTTTATTAAAAATATACCATGAGGTGTCCATCTTTAAAGATATCCATCACCTTTATGGTAAAGCAGATAATCCAATATCAATAAAGATGTCCCAGGTCTGGGTAACTGCACCTGTATCCCCCACCTCCCACTGTTCACTAAGGCAGTGGTTTCCAACCAGTGTGCCCTGAGAATCTGGGAGAGCTAGAGTTAGAGCTCCTTCCCTGCTCAGCTCAGCCATGTGGGTGTGCAGGGCTGGGAAGAAGCATTGGCGGCTTTTGGGGTAGGTGAAGCATGCAGCTCCCTAGGGCTCCAAGCACTAAGGGTCCCCATCCTCAATTTGAAGGACAGAAATGAAAATATAGAAAAATATAGAAATTGTTCCCCTCTAGCAGAGCTAGTAGGGCTGGAAGCCTAAGCAATTTTCACTCTTGGCTCATCAAGACAAACTATCATTATCCAAAGGGATAGCCATGTTATTCTAGTCCAGCAAGAAAAACAAGGAGTCGTGTGTCACTTTAAGACTAACAGATTTATTTTAAATTTATTTTTAAATTTATTTTAAAATAAATCTGTTAGTCTTAAAGTGACACACGACTCCTTGGCTATGTTCACACGTAAACTGTTATTCCAAAATAAGTTATTTCAAAATAAAGTCCTTATTTTGAAATAAGTTAATCGAATTAAGAAAATGTTAATTCAAATTAAGGAAAAGCCTGCTTTCGAAATGGGTCCCAATGCCATTCTTTCGAAACAACCATTTCAAAACAACAACTATTTTGATTTCCTACTAGGTTTTACGTCGTGTGGACATAAGAATTTTTATTTCGAAGCAACAGGTGTTGTTTCGAAATAAAACTGTTGTCTGAACACAGCCCTTGTTTTGTTTTTTTTTTGCTAAACTATCATTAATATCTGTGCTTAGTCTGAATTGCAGATTTCACCATTATCTGCCCATCGCCTTCACATTGACGTGCTAAAAAAGCAGGAGCAAGCAATAGAGAGCACCATAGCAGGACCTTTTCCCTTGGGCTGACCTTTTAATTCCTCAGTGTGGCCATTCATTCTGCCTTTTTTTAATTTTGTGAAGTACTGCCTTTTCCTTTTCTTTTTTACCTGTTCTTTTGCATTTTCCTTTGACTTTGTGACAATTTTTAGTTTGGCTTTGGTTAGATCAGTTTACCAGGTAGGTCCATATAGCCTGCTACATATAAATACAGTACTGCCCTTAGACAATCATTACAGTTGTGTGTGATGTCTGTGCTATATGTTTTTTTTGTAAGTAATTTTTCAACTTCTTCTGTACTTATTATTTAATATTTTTGAAGGGGCAAGAGTCTTATAAACTTGAGTACTTCAGAGAATTTCACTGAAATTTGGTGTTTTTCATTCCTAGCTACACACTAGGAACCTTTTTTTTACCTATTTTTATTTATTATAATTATTTGTATTAAATGTCTAGTGCACATAAACCCAACCTATGTGAAAAATTTGTAAGATTTGACTGCCAAAATTTTAAATGTGGTATTTGTTATTTTTGAGATATCATTAATGTTACCACTTTTTATTTATTAATTAATGCTCATACTTTTAAACAAAAATTTAAAATGTTTCTTTTAACTTTGCAGTTCAGCATTAGCTCATTTATGTTAAGTGAACAATGATCAACTTACAAGCTTCATGATGGGAAGATCTTTAAAAATATCATACCCAAGAATAATTTACGAGTTCCAGCGAGGTACTCATGTTAGTTCAGTGCGGCAAAACAAAAAAGGAGTCCTGGGGGATCGTGTGGGGTGGTTAGGGCTGCAGGGGGGGGACTGGGGCCATGGGGAGGGTAGTGGTGGGGGCCAATAGTGGGCCCTTTACGGGGCCCCACAAAGTAGTTTGTGGCGGGGAAACAGCTCCCAGCCTGTCAGCCAGCCTGCAAACAGCCAAGGTAAGGGCTGTGAGGGGGGCTGCTGGGGGTTGTGGGGGGCAGGGGGCATGTGTGTAGCAGAGGTGGGTGGGAGTGGATGTGTAGCAGAGGATGTGTAGCTGGGGTTGTGGGGTGGCTGTTTGGGTGGGGGGGTGTAGCTGAGGGGGTGAGCTGGGGCCTGGAGGGATAGTTCTGGCCCCTGTAGTGATGAGATGGAGGGCCCATCAGAGGCAGAAGGGGGCTGGGGAAGGGGAAGATGGGACCCACTGGGGTGGGAGGGAGCAGCAGTGGGGTGAGGATTTGCCCTGGGTGGCAGGAAGCCACTGTGCAGAAAGGGGGAAGTGGGTGCTGCGCCATGCTTCCCTGCCTTACTGTACCACTCCTCAGGTTCCCCCTGCTCCCCTGCAAGGCCATTCTTGTTCTCCCTGCCCCTCTCCTCTCTTGCCACCCTTGTGCTGCTCCCCACATGGCTGCCCTTGTCCTCTTTTGCCACCCCTGCCAAGGCATGGTGCTACCATTTCTGGCACCCCCCTGCAAGCAGAGCAGGTGGCGGCGCTCCCCCCGGCAATGCTTACCAGACTTGCTGGGTTCCGCCAGCCCTGCCCCTCCGCTGCTCTGCTCCCCACACTCACTTCTGCCATTGCAAATGACTCCTGACCTACCCTGTCTTGCCATCCTTGCTCTGCTACCCTACTACCCCACACAGCAGCATTTTCGAATGATTGTGCCATGGTTCATAAATATTCATGTTATTTTGAGCTAATTTGAATATTCATGGAATTTTTTAATGGTGGTGTGCCTTGAAAAATATCATAGAATCATAGGGTTGGAAGGGACCTCATAGATCATCTAGTCCAACCCCCTGCCAAAAAAGCAGGACCACTCCCACTAAACCATCCCAGTCATGGTTTTGTCCAGCCGGGCCTTAAACATCTCCAAAGATGGAGATTTCACCACCTCCCTCGGCAGCTCATTCCAAGGCTTCACCACTCTCCTAGTAAAAAAGTTTTCTTTTAAAATCCAGCCTTGACCTCCCTAACCACAACTTGAGACCATTGCTCCTCGTTCTGTCCTCTGTTATTACCGAGAACAGTCAAGCTCCATCTTCCTTAGAGCATCCCTTCAAGTAGTTGAAGGTTGCTATCAAATCCCCCCTCAATCTTCTCTTCTGCAGACTAAATAATCCTAATGCTTTCAGTCTTTCCTCATAGGGCTTGTGCTCCAGCCCTTTAATCATTTTGGTTGCCCTCCTCTGAACTCTCTCTAGCATGTCCCTGTCCTTCTTGTAGTAGGGAGCCCAAAACTGAACACAGTATTCTAGATGTGGCCTTACCAGTGCAGAATAAAGGGGAATGATCACATCCCTTCATCTGCTGGTAATACTTCTTTTGATGCAGCCCAGTATGCCATTGGCCTTTTTGGCAGCAAGAGCACACTGCTGACTCATATCCAGCTTCCCATCCACCATGACCCCCAGGTCCTTTTCTACACTGCTGCTACTTAGCTGAATGTTTCCCAGCCTGTAGCGGTGCATGGGGTTTTTCCATCCCACATGCAGGATTTTACACTTGTCCTTATTGAGCCTCATAAGATTTCTATTGGCCCACTGTTCCAATTTATCTAGGTCTCCCTGAATCCTGTCCTTGCCCTCCCACGTCTCTACTGTTCCCCCCAGCTTGGTGTCATCTGCAAACTTACTGAGAATGCAGTCTATTCCATCATCCAGATCATTGATGAAAATGTTGAACAGAACTGGCCCCAGAACCGACCCCTGGGGCACACCACTCGTGACTGGTTGCCAGCTAGACATGGAACCATTGATACCTACACGCTGAAACCGTTGATCTGTCCAGTTTTCTATCCATCCTATAGTCCACCTATCCAACCCATACTTCCTTAATTTTCCAATGAGAATGCTGTGGGAAACTGTATAAAAAGCCTTGCTAAAATCAAGGTATATCACATCAACAGTTCTTCCTGCATCCAGAAAACCAGTCATCTGATCATAGAAGGAAATGAGGTTGGTCAGGCATGATTTACCCTTGGTGAATCCATGCTGACTGTTCCTGATCACTTTACTTTCCTCTAAGTGTTTGAGCATGGATTCTTTGAGACCCTGCTCCATAATTTTTCCAGGGATTGAGGTGAGGCTGACTGGTCTGTAATTCCCCGGATCCTCCTTTTTCCCTTTCTTGAAAATAGGCACTACATTTGCTTTTTTCCAATCCTCTAGCACCTCCCCCGTTCTCCACGAGTTTTGAAAGATAATGGCCAGCAGTGCTACTATCTCATTGGCCAATTCCCTTAGCACCCTTGGATGCAGTTCGTCCAGCCCCATGGACTTGTGCACATCTAGCTTCTTTAAGCAGTCCCTAACCTGAACCTCCGTCACCGAGGGCCTGTCTTCTTCTCTCCCATCTGCCACACCCATGGTAGTAGGCTGGGAGCTGACCCTGCCTGTAAAAACTGAAGCAAAAAATGCATTGAGCAGTTCAGCTTTTCCCTCATCGTCTGTCATAAGGATGCCTGCCCCATTCAGCAAGGGACCTACACCATCCCTGATCTTCTTCTTGTTATTAACATACTTGTAGAACCCCTTCTTATCATCCTTTACATCCCTCGTTAGCCGCAACTCCATTTGCCCTTTGGCCTTTCTGATTTTATCCCTGCAGTCCCTAGCAATATCTTTATATGCCTCCTTGGTCATCTGACCAATCTTCCACTTCCTATAAGCTTCCTTTTTATGTTTAAGCTCAGAGCAGAGTTCTCGGCTAAGCCATTCTGGCTGCCTCACATGTTTGTTCTGTCTCCTAATTGGAATGGCAACTTCCTGTGCCCTTAGCAGGGTTTCTTTAAAATATAACCAACTCTCTTGGACTCCTTGCCCCTTCAGATTAGCTTCCCAAGGGATCCTGCCCATCAGTTCCCCGAGGGAGCCAAAATCTGCTTTTTTGAAGTCCAGGGTTTGTGTTTTGCTTCTTTTCTTCCTTCCTTTAATCAGCATCCTGAACTCAACCATGTCATGGTCACTACTGCCTAGCTTGCCATTTACCTCTGCCTTCCTGATCAATTCTTCCCTGTTTGTGAGCAGCAAGTCGAGAGGTGCAAGGCCCCTAGTTGGTTCCTCCAGCATTTGTACCAGAAAGTTGTCCCCAACACTCTCTAAAAACTTCCTGGATTGCCCATGCACTGCTGCATTGGCCTCCCAGCAGATGTCAGGGTAATTGAAGTCCCCCATCAGCACCAGGGCCTGTGATCTAGAAGCTTCTGCTAGTTGTCCATAGAACACCTCATCCACATCCTGCTTCTGGTCTGGTGGTCTATAGCAGACACCCACCACAACATCCCCCTTGTTGCTTTCCCCTCTCAATGTAACCTACAGACTTTCTACTGGCACGCTTCCACTTCCATACTGGAGCTCTGAGCAGTCATAGAGCTCTTTTACATATAGTGCTACTCCTCCCCCTCTTCTTCCCTGCCTGTCTTTCCTGAACAGTTTATATCCAGCCATGGGAGAGCTCCAGTCATGCAGACTATGCCACCATGTCTCCGTTATTCCTATAATATCATAGTTCCTTGTCTGCGCTAGTATTACCAATTCTTCTTGCTTATTTCCCAGGCTCCTCGCGTTAGTGTATAGGCACCTAAGATACCCAGCCGACTGCCCTACTTTGTCATGTTGATTTTCAATTCTATTACATAAACCTCCTTGCATTTTTTCTTGGAGTTTTCCTCCCCCACTCTCCTTGCATATTGGGGCTTCAGTAGAGCCCTTAAGACATTTATTTGATTTCCCCCCCCCATGTTCCAACTACCTTCTCTTTTATTGCTGGTGCTATAGTCCCAGCCCGCCCCCCCCCCAAGTTCCATCCCTTCCCCCAGATCACCCACATTGTCACTTACCTGTGGGCTTTGGTCTCCTTCCCCCATTGAACCTAGTTTAAAGCCCTCCTCACTAGGTCAGCCAGTCTGTGCCCAAACACACTCTTCCCCTTCCTGGACAGGTGAAGGCCATCTCTGCCTATCAATCCTCTGTCCTGAAACAGGACTCCATGGTCAAGGAAGCCAAATCCCTCCTGACCACACCATCTTCGCAGCCAGGCATTCACCTCTAGGATGCATCTGTCTCTCCTCAGGCCTCTAGCCTTGACTGGAAGGATCGAGGAGAACACCACCTGTGCTCCAAACTCCTTCACCCTCGCTCCCAGAGCCCTGAAGTCACCTTTGATCTGCTGAGGATCACCTCTCGCAGTATCATTGGTACCCACATGGATAAGAAGCATGGGGTAGTAGTCTGAGGGGCGGATGATTTTAGACAATCCCTCCGTTACATCTCGGATACGGGCACCTGGCAGGCAGCATGCCTCTCTAGAGGCCTTGTCAGGGCGACAGATGGGTGCCTCCATTCCTCTCAGGAGTGAGTCCCCTATCACCACAACCCTACGTTTCCTCTTAGGTGAGGTGGCTGTGATCTGCCCAGCCTTTGGGGTGGATGGCATCTCCTCTACCTCCTTCATTGTGTCCAGCACCGCAAAACGGTTCCTCACCACAATGGATGGTGGGACGTGAGCAGGCGTGGAGCATTGTCTACTGCCAGAGGTGACCAGCTGCCAGTGTCTTTCCTCTGCCATAGGTATCCCATCCGTTTCCAGAGCTGTGGCAGTAGCCCGTGGCACCGGGATAGGGACCTCCTCCTTGCAGGTCTCATCGTGGACACTGTCAAGGAACTTTTCCAGGGCATAGATACCCCTGAGTCGTGACACCTCCTCCTGTAACTCTCCTACCTGTTTCCGAAGAGATGCCACCAGAAGGCACCTATCACATAGGCTCATCTCCCTAGCCTGATCATCAGTGGCAGGAAAATGAAGGCCACACTCCCTGCAATTCCACACCAGGGTCTGGATGGAGATATCCATAGACAGACAGTCTGTCTGGCTACAAACAGAGGCAAAGGAAACAGCAGGGGCGTTGGCACCAGCAGTACGGCTCCTCTTCACCATCTTGGCCTCACCAAACTCCCTCGCAAACTCCCCTGTTTGCAGTCCCCTGTTCTCAAGCTCCCTCTGGTCGCTCAAGCAGTGGCTTTTAAGGCCTTGTCTGCCTAGGTCAGCCCTTGTCCTTTGTTAGTCACACAGGGGCAGGCCAATCACAAGGGTGCTAGAAGCTGCTAGAAGCTGGTGATTAAAGGTGATCAGGGAAGAATGGTGCAAACTGCCTCCACCCAATCAGATGAGCACAGTCCCACAACTAACAGCAATCACCTGTAGGGAAAAAGACACAAGCAACTCACCTCTAGGGAAAAAGACACAAGCAATCACTTAACTAGGATGCACCTGGCACCAACTCCTTCCCTCGCAGACTCCCCTGCCTGTAGTCCTGCCAGAGGAAGGCGAAGAGAAAGGTGCCTTGCCTGACCTGCTCCTGAACCTGCTCCTGCTCCCCCACTACCACCACTACCTGTACTGTTGTTCCTGCTCCCTCCTCCCTTGTTCCTGCTGCTGCTGCTGTGGCTGTGGCTGGCTGGCCTCTCTCCCTCCCACTCCCCTGCTCTGTGGGGAGGGGGGGGAGAGCCAGAGAAGAGGAAGAAGATCTACTACCACTACCACCTGGAGAAGGCCAGCTCTTCTGTCAGCCAGCCAGCTAGTCCCTCCTGCTGCTGCTACAGCTGGAGCCTGCTGCCTCTCCAAGGAGAAGAGAAACCACCACCACTGAGGGGAGGCCTCCAAAACGTGGACTCTGCTGTTTGCAGCTGGGGGTGAGCTATCAAGAGACTCTAGACTTAGTTACCACCATTACCACCCCCAGCTGCTGCTTCCCTGGCCTCCCCTCTCACCACCAAGAAGGCAGCAGGCTTCCACCAATTCAACATCTTTGGACTTTTATTTCTCAGCAGCAGGGACTATAGAACCACCTCTCCCCCAGCAGTAGCAGTCTCCCCTTCCTATAGTTTAGTCCCCCCCCTTTTTTTCCTCTTTCCCCCCTCACCCCCAGTGGCTGGAGGGCCTCCCACCCTTTTCCTTGCCCTCCAGCTGGTTCAGTGCTCCCTACCCCTCCCTACCCCTCACAGACCCCTCCCTGAAGCCCAGAGTTTGGTTTCTTTCCCTGCCCCACCCCAGCCCTGAGGTTTTGTTCTTTTTTGATTCCCTTGCCCCACCCTTCAGCCCCTATTGTTTTTTCTGCCCCACCCTTCATGTCCCTCAGCCCCAACCCTACACTGCCCACCCCCAGCCAGAGCTGGCCAGGTTTATAGAGCGTTAATTTCCTTTTTTTGTTCCCCTCCCCCCGTGCACTGCACCCCCCTGATACATTTGTGCTTCCTACCCCACCCAGTGCAGCCGGAGGAGCCGGCTCTGACTGACCCAGACAAGCCCCTTGTCCTTCCCTCCCTGGCACCCTCTTCCCTTGCCTGCAGCCTAGCAGGGAGGAGTGGTTGCCACCCCATAACTCCCATAAAATCCACCCCTCCCCCACCCTTTTCCCATTACCTGGTCCTCCCACCCACCCGTTTTGCTCCTTACCCCAGTCTACCCCCCCCCCCAGGTATCCCCTCCTGTTCTTGCCACTCCGAGAACATGGAGACCTCCCCTGCTCCCTCTGAACCTCTCCCAGAGCCTGCTCCCCCCTCCCTCCCTGCGGCTCCCCCCTTGACCACTGCTGCCTCTCCTTCCACCTCTGGTGCCGCCACTAGGGCACCTGAGGCAGCGGGCACGGGAGGGGCCTCCGCTACTGCCGCCCCGACCACCTCAGCCGGGAAAAAGAGCAAGGGGAAAAAGGCGAGCAAGGGCCCCGCTGCTCCCGCAGCCCCACCACCGGCTGCGGCCCCTTCTTCCCCTGCCATTCCCTCCACCAGTTCTGGGGGTCTTTCTGCCCCCAGAACGTATGCCCAGGCGGCTGCCACCTCTCCACCCACCGCCACAACATCAGCCCGCACCGCCTCCTTGAATTTGACCTCGGGGGGCCGGGGCCCCTTCCCCTCTTTGACCAGGAGGCACGGTGTCCGTTGCCTCCTGGTGGCTGCCTCGCCCCACGTCGAAACGTATGTGCGGGCGATGGCGAGGGTGGTGGGGCCCTCGGCCATTGTGGCGGCCTCCAAGATGTTCGGGAAGATGGTATTCTTCCTGGCATCGGAGGCCGCCGCACAGGAGGCGGTGGTCAGGGGCTTGGCGGTGGGGGGCGTCCACGTGCCGGTGGAGCCCCTGGAGGACCTGGGCGTACGGGTGGTCCTCACCTCCGTTCCTCCCTTCCTCCCCAATGCCGCCCTCCTTCCCCTCCTCTCCACCCTGGGGAAGCCGATATCCATCATTAGCCCTCTCCCACTGGGCTGTAAGGACCCCGCCCTCCGTCACGTTCTGTCCTTCCGCCGGCAGGTGCAGATCCAACTGCCGCCGGCGGGGGCGCGTGACGGGGTGGCACTGGAGGGGTCCTTCATGGTGCCCCATCAAGGGGCCCATTACAAGATTTTTTATTCTTCGGGGGAGGCCCGGTGCTTCCTCTGTAGGGCCACGGGGCACGTCCGGAGGGACTGCCCCTTGGCCCAGCATGACGAGGGAGCAACTGGGCCCCCCGGAGCTGATACGGGCGCCGGCCACACCACCGCCGGCGACCCAGCCCACCCGGCCACTCAAGCTGCCTCTCCTCCATCGAGGGACACAGCTGCCGCTGCCTCTCGGGACGTGGGGTTGACAGCCCCACCATGCCCGGAGGAGCGGCCGGGCCCCGTCGCCTCTTCCACTGCACCATCTGGGACGGGGCCCAGAGAGGAGAGAGCAGCGGCCGTGGTGGAGGCCCCAGATATGGGAGAGGGCGCACCCCAGGGGGAGGGTTCCCGTCCCCTTGATGTCCCTCCCCCGGTTCCTTCTCCCCACGAGCCTTCGCCCTTGCCGCCTGTTCCCGCCCCTGCTGGCCGGCCCTCAGACACCATCTTAGAGGGCCAAGTTCTCCCCCAGAGGACGCGCAGCAAGAGAAAGAAGGCTCTGTCCCTCCCCAGCGTACCAGATGGGGAGGAGGCCCCCCGGAAGTCTTGGCGGGGGGCTGAGGGTGACCCCGTCACTGATGAGCCGCTTGCTGCGCCCTCTGGGGAGGTCCAGCAGGAGGCTCCGGCTGAGGAAATGGAAGCAGTAGAGGAGGGGAGCAGCACCGCCCCCTCCCAGGAGGCCCCTGTTGATCCCTCTCCTGGGGAGGCTGCAGATGGAGCCACTTCTGCCCCCCTGGATTCTCACGTAACATCTCCGGCTGAGGCAGAGGGGGGCTTAGGCTCCATCTACGCGGAGATCGAGGCCCTGGGTCTGACCTTGGCAGCCGCAAGGGAGGACGACCCTCTGCCAGCGGGCCTCGATCTGGGTGGCATTAACGTTTCGCCACCCCCTCCTTTATCCCAGATCCCACCTGAATCCCAACCTTTATCTGCTGTCCCCACTCCTATCCCGGGGACACCCCCGGGTTGCTTCACCTGCCCGGCTGCTCCGTCTAACTCAGCAGTGGCCGCCGAACCTCTTGAGGCTATGGCTGGCACCGAGCAGCCGGGTCCCGGGGTATTGTCCCTGGGGGGACAGCTGCCCGTACCCTCACTTGTCTACTCCCCCGTATCTGACGCTGAGGATGTGGGGGACCAACCCGCGCCCAG
>ML681979.1:57189867-57204322 GCA_007922195.1 Podocnemis expansa
CGGAACGGCATGTCCCGTTGGCGTTGTTTCGAAACAACCGTTTCGAAACAACGCTCTTTCGAAAGGCAACGAGGTTTAGCTTCTTTCAAAAGGACCACGGCCATTTCGAAAGAAGCGGTTTGCTTCTTTCGAAATGGCCGTGCGTCGTGTGGCCATGCCATTCTTTATTTCGAAATAACCTCTGTTGTTTCGAAATAAGGACTGTGTGTGGACATACCCATATATAGAATCTGTTGCAGCAATATCAAAGCTGTGCACCAGACTGACAGAGCTATTGCTTCTTATTTTTAATTTGAGAAGCAAGACAACTTTCTGCATTATGAATCCAAAAAGCCCCAAACCTGTTGGCCATTAATTAAGCTAAGCTTCACAGGAAACAGGACAAACAGAAATACCAGGAACAGCAAATTCTGCCTTGCACCTGAGTAGTTTTTTTCATGGTGGAGTAATTTTAGCTCTAGCTGGAAATTAGATAGATAGATACATAGATAGATATTTCAACTTAATATTTCCACCTTTCCTCCCTGCACAAATTGTATCATCCATTCTCTGTTATAAGAGGATTAAAGATTACATTTACGGTACAAGTAGAACAGAGAAATGTATGTAGTGATTTAAATATGAAGTATATTTTAAAAATTGATCTGAAGGAAAGAATCAAATCCTTGCCACACAGATGAAACATAAGAGAACAGAGTTGACTAGATCAACCTCATCATTTGTTAAAATCCCAGCAGGAGAATATCACAACTGTCTAGAGGGCCATCATAAGGCACCAATGAAACATTTAAGTCTTGATGGAGTAACATGGGACTCAACTATACCATAGGCCTTGTGCTGGTCCTCTGTACAGTTCAAACCAATATGTGGATCCTGGATGTTTCAGTAAACTGTTTGAAACTGCACTATTACTATTATGCAGTGCAGCAAGAAATGATTCCAAAATAGGACACTAATAATAGTTTCATATTTTCTTTTGCTTTTCCTGAAGTGTATTTTTTCCATATTGTAATAGGGTTCATAAAACTGCACCTGAGCATTACAGGGTCCAGGTGGAGTCAGACAGGCCAATTAGCCCACTCTGTGGCAGCTGGAGAACAGGCTACTAATTAAGGATTAACTGTTAGTGAGAGGATTCCTGGGGGTGAGACTGCTGGGTGCTGCTGAGATGTTTGCTCTTTCTGAGAAAGTTTGGAACCACAGCAGAGCTTGTGGAAAGCTGCTTGTGTGCTGGAACTGTCCTCTGCAGGGAGAATGAGGCTTCTAAAGCAGCTCAGATGAGAGATTCCAGGGAAGAAACTGTGGGAGGGTGAGAATGAATTCTGCCGTGCTTGGGGGAGGGGTGAAGAGCATGGAGGACTGAAGCTTTGAAAGAGTTTTAGTTCTTCTTGCTTTCTGAGTGTGGGCACTGTTACCCCAGAAAGAGGGGGAGAAGGGTTTCTTGCTCTGACCTTCTTGGAGTGCCAGTTATTGCACAGGTCACTGAAATCTGGAGGAGAAGGGAAAGTTTCAGGGGCTTCAGTGCTGCTGGATCTTGCAATGAGAAGGTGCTCCAGAATGGTGAGTCTGGGGTATGTGTGCAAAAGTCTTTGCTGTTTCCACTGAATCTTATTAAACTGGGTAACTGTATTAGGTATAGTAAGTAACTTAACACGAAAATAATTACAGTGCTCCTGAAACTCATGGGTGTTTCCTGTCTGCTAGTCTAAAAACCTCCAATGCAATGACAGCAAAAAGAGAAAATACCAGAGACTGAACCATGTGCTAGACCCAGATAGTACAGTAAGAAAATCAATTAACACTCTTTCTAAGGGTGCCAAATCCCTATTTTTTTGTCTGCATTTTGTTAGTGTTTTTTTTTTTTAAATTTATATACATATGCACAGACTTGTGTCTAGGAGAGTTGTGAGTAAAACTATTGCATAATAAGAAAAACTATCACTAAAATGGGAGGCACTGGCTGTATCAGCTAAATACAGAGACAACAATATGGCTGTCTAAATATGTCTCTTATTTATAGCTAATGGATGAGGTAAACAATAAACCCCACCTGAAAGGGTCAAAAATATAGCAGCAGCCAGAGGCTGAATGGAAGTTCTAGCCAGGGTTCTCTGAAGTTCTCCCTTCTGTTAGACAGAAGCTGATGGGGTGGGTAGGCAGATAATAAATAAAATAAGATGAAATATGCTGCAACAGAAGTAGCATTGACCTGTAGTATTATTTCCATGTTGTCTAATAAAGCATCTACAGTATTACCAATTTCAGGAAATCAAAAATTGTGACACTGGCCTGGCATAGAGAACGCCTGGGCCCTGGTAGCATGGGCTCTAACAGTTCCAGGGAGGGGTGTTTGTGATCTTCTGTAGCAGTCCTTGATACGGTTCACAATTGATTTAGAGAGACACTGAGAGGACACTGGTAAACCTCTCTTATGTTTGGCGACCACCACAAATAGTTGGGGGGGTCTTGCAAAATGGCCAGGTGTGCTCGATGTAAGTTAGGAGTGCTCTCCTCACGTCCAGTGTATGCCACTTCCTCTGGTTCTGTGTAACCTGGGGATCTGGGTAAAAAACTGGCAAGCGTATTTCTTGGTTAAGGTGAAAAGGGTTGGCCACCTTAGGGAGGAAGGATGGATGGTGATGCAAAACCACCTTATCCAGGTAGACCCTCGTGTGTGGGGGTTCTGAGGAGAGGGCTTTTAACTCTGAAACCCTTCTGGCAGAGGTGATTGCTACTAAGAAAGCCACCTTCTAGGACAAGACCAGGAGGGTGTCTGAGTCCAGGGATTCGTAGGGCGGCTCTGTCATTGCCCGGAGGACGATATTCAGGTCCCAAGGCGAGGTGGCCTTATGAGGTTGGGGAAAAAGTCCCTCTACCCCTTTTAGGAATCTGACCGAGGTGAGATGGGAGAAAACTGATTGCCCATCCATACTCTCATAACGAGTGCAGATTGCCGCTAAAGGGACTCTCAGTGAGGAAGAAGAAAGGCCTCCTTCCCGTAGGTCTAGCAGATAGTCAAGGATCAGGTGAATTGGGGCTGATATAGGGTCTACACCCTTGTTGCTGGCCCAAATGGAGAATCACTTCCATTTGGCTGTGTACGCAGACCTGGTGGATGGTCTTCTGCTACCAACCAGGACCTTCTTAACCCTGTCTGAGCAGAGCCTCTCCTGCCTACTGAGCCAGAGAGCATCCAGGCCGTCAGGTGTAGGTGGCCCGCGTCTGGGTGCCGAAAGCACCCCGAGTGCTGCGTTAGGAGGTCTGCCCACAGTGGGAGGCGGAGTGGGATCTCTAAGGACATGTCCTGCAGGTGTGGGAACCAGTGCTGTCTGGGCCAGTCTGGAGCTATTAGTATTATGTTCGCTCCATCCCGGTCGATTTTCAGAAGCACCCTCTGTATTAGGGGAACTGGTGAGAAAGCATACATCAGGGGCCCCAACCAGTTGATGAGGAAGGCGTTGTTGAGGTCAGGGCACACGCCCACTGTGTGGTATTGTCCGTGAGGATCTGGACTGATCTGCCCCATATCCTGTCCAGGAAGGTCATGCAAGCTAGTCTGATGGCCCTTATTTCCTTTATGTTTATGTGGTGAGGGCCGTCCATGTGGGACCACAGCCCCTGAGAGGAGAGTCCCCCAGAGATGTGGGCCCCCCCACCCTGCATTCGAGGCATCTGTTATTAAGGTCACTGAGGGCCTGAGGTCTTTGAAGGGGATACCCCCCATGGCAAAATGGGGATCCTTCCCAACCTGAAGTGTCTCCAGAGTGTCCTGGGGAACAGAGAGTACCTTGTTCAGGGAGTCCCTCCATATGAGGAATACCATGGAAAGCCAGATCTGGAAAGGCCTCATCCTCAGGTGTGCCGCCTGGATCACTGAGGTGGAGGCTGCCATGTGGTTGAGGAGCTGCAGGCACTGGTGGGCTGTGGTCACGGCGGATGTTTGCAGCTCTGAAATGATGGTGCAGATGGACCAAAATCTGGAGAGGGGTAGGAATGCTGACACCTTGTGGGCATCTAGGCGCACCCCTATGAACTCTGTGTTTGGAATGGGCAGAGTTTTGACTTTTCTCTGTTTATGTGGAGGCCCAGATAGGCACAGAGCCTCACTACCACTCTAACATGGAGCTCTACTTGGGAACTCGATTCCCCCCCTATTAACTAGTCGTCTAGATAGGGGTAAATTCTTATGCCCTGTCTGCACAGGTACACTGCAACCGGCACCATGCACTTTGTGAACACCCTGCGGGCCAGAGAGAACCCAAAAGGGAGAGAGGTGAACTGAAAGTGGTCATTTGCCACCATGAATCTTAGGAATCACCAGTGGTGGGGGCAGTATGGCTATATGAAAGTAGGCATCTTTTAAATTGAGGGCTGCGAACCAATCCGCGGGAGACAGAGACAGGAGGATTTGTTATAGGGAAACCATGTGGAACTTGATTTTCCTTATGTGCTTGTTTAAAGATCAAAGATCTAGGATGGGCTGTAGGTCCCCATTGGATTTTGAAACCAGAAAGTACTGGGAGTAAACCCCTTTTCCCCACTCCTGCTTGGGAACCCTTTCTATGGCTCTGAGGGAGACGAGTTTCTGGCATTTGATCTCGAGAATGTGGAACAGTTCCTAAGGTTTCCAAGGGTTGGATGAGGGGGCAGTTCCTGTCCCGAGGAATCGAAAGGAACTGAATATGATACCCCTCTGCGACCATCTCAAGGATCCACTGATCGGATGTGATGGTGGCCCAGTGGTGTGTGAAATGGCGTAAGCAGTTGGGGACTGGTTGATTCGTTGGTTCACTGCCCGTGTAGTAACCATCAAAAGTGCTGCTTCTTCCCCGACAAGCGTTCGGAAGCCTGTCCACGCCTACCCCATTGCGCAGTGTGGGACTTGTCACACTTGCCTGTGGAGGAAATTTAAGGGTGTTCAGTCAGCAGAGGCCACACTTAGTAAAAGAGAGAAAGTTAATTGGAAAACTATACATAGCTGTGGACTCTGGGGCCAAAACAAAGACACAAGAGCCCCTAACAAAGGGTGGGGTTACCTTATATAGATAATACATTATTATAATATATTCATGCATATCACCTAGTGTGACTTGGCTTCTCTCCAATCCCGTGACTCTTGTACTATCTTTCCATAATGAGGAGATGCTCTTCTTCCTTTATATGGGGGTCTGCTACCTGGTTGTTTTCCTAAGTTCAGTTCCTGTTTCTCTTTCTTATGCTAATTTGCCCCACTACCCAGCTCAACAGGGTACGTGACTCCTTGTTCAAGCTGAAATGGAGTCTGCTGCTTACAAAATGGAGTTAGCCAGATACTATACTTAGTTTCTTCCACATGCCTGAACAGACTTTGTCCTTGTCCATGTCCCCAAGGTGCTCTGGGGAAATGGGAGGGACCTCAGGAATGGGCTCTGCAGTTGAATCTGTTGTTTCAACTGCTGAAGTTGCTGTTGGAGGAGTTGATGGGGTTTCAGAGAGCGTCTGTTAGATTGTGGGATGTAAATCCCCAGCGACAAGAGTGTGGCCCTCGAATCTTTCATGCCGTGCAGCTTCGCATCTATGGACTTGGTGAAGAGGTCAGGGCCTTTGAATGGAAGGTCCTGAATAGTAAGTTGCAGCTGCGGTGGTAGGCCCAAACCCTGTAACCAGGCCAAGCGGCACATTACCATAGCTGATGCTATCATACGGGTGGCTGTGTCTACGGCATCCAGGTGGCTTTGTCTGTGGCATCCCAGATGGCCACCAGAGCATCCCTGGATGCCATCTCCCCTTCTTCAATAATCGTGTCAAAGTCACTAAGGCAATCCTTTAGGATAATATAGCGGAAGCCTTGCATGGCATTCCAGAGGTTAAAGATGTACCTTGTCATAAGGGCTGAGTCGTTTGCTATGTATAACTGAAGGCTGCAAAGAGTTACAAAGGGAACTTGTAAAACTGGATGACTGGGCAGCAATGGCAGATGAAATTCAGTGTTGATAAATGTAACATAACATTTTTCAATATGCAAACCCAACAATACATATAAAATGATAGTCTGTTAGCTGTTACTTAAGTAAGGGATTTTTGGAATTATTGAGGATTCTTCTCTTTGAAAACTACCATTCAATGTGCAGTTGCAGTCAAAAAAGCTAACAGAATCATTAGGAAAGGGTAGATAAAACAAAATATCATTATTACCTCTCTCTGTCAATTCATGTGTAGTAGGGAAGAACAATTAGCTTCCAGCCAGGAGACAGTGGTCACCAGAACTCCCCCTGCTGGCCTGAGGGGACTGTGCCCAAAAGCCCAGACTGGAACCAAAGAGACGGGCCAAGGGAAAGGGAGGACTATATAAGGGGACAGACTGGCCAGCCAAGGGAGAGACAGAGGAGGAGATGCCAGTTGGATCTAGCAGATCTCCTTCCCCAGAAGAGCCAAGGGGATGACCGCTGGCAGGACTTTCCTCTATACTCACCTTCCCAGGCAAGGGCCTAGATGAGCATCTCTTGGTGGAGAGCTTGGATGAGGGAAACTGCCTGGATGCCCATGAGGACCTAGGGGAACTTCCCTCCAAGGAGAATGCTAATGAGCAGGCAGCACTGAACCCCTGTGATTTGGAGGAGCTGCCATCGGTGGATGGATGGGAGGAGTTACCTGCCCTGCCACCTGTCGATAGTGAGGGCCTTACCAGGATTCCCTGGGGCACATATCAGGAGGACCTGGAAGATGGCAGGCTGCAGGGAACCCAAAGAGGGAACAGGAGGAGGTAGCTCTGGGGCAGCAGGTGAATACCCAGCTGTTTGTTGAGGGTCAGTGTTTTGGATGGAGTCCTCTGACCAGGTGGCATTCCCTGGCCACTGTTAGGGCCCTGGGCTGGAACACAGTGGAGTGAGTGGGTCTGCATTCCCCTCCCAACCCCTCCTGTGCTTGGCCTTACCCTGCCTGAGGGGTTGAAGGCACAGACTTTGCTGTTGTGCTCGGCCTTACCCAGCCTGAGGGGATTGAAGGCCAAAGACGTCGGGGTTCTGCCTTGCTCTGCTAGAGGGTTAGAAAGCCATGAGATAAAGGGTGGGTTCTGCTAGTGTAACCTTCTAGGGTGGGCTAGAATTCATTCATTTGCTCCCTCCAGTGCCTAACAGAGATTAAACCCCTGGACAAGGCAGCTGGAGACCCAGGATCCAGTCAGTAAAGGGAATCACAGTGAAGACTGCTCAGAGATCCCATCCCACAACAAAATACTACTCAGCATAAACATAACAATGAACTTTATTAACTAACTTACAAACATTATCCTAAAAAAACAAAATGAATTTAAAGAAACCCAAGAGTCCCAAAGTTCAGGTGGAGTCACCCCTTATCTCAACTGCAGTCTCTGTTCAAGTCCTTGAGGCTTGAATGGAAAGTAGTAGCAGTCCTCATCTTCTCTGGCTGCAGGAATCTTCAGGAGAATGCCACGCAGTCCTTTCTTCCTCTTGTGCAACCAGCACCACACAGTCTGTTTAATGATTACCCAGCTCTCAGTCCCACGAGAGAAAACTCCCCTGCAAAATAGTCCAAAACAGGGAGAAAACATCCTGCAATCCATTCCTGGCTCAGCTCCTGTCGCTCAGTCCCTGAACATAAGGACTCTGCAGCTCTCCGTGGTTGTTCCTCTCCAGGCTGCTCCTCTCAGGCTTCTCCCAGGCATCCGACTCCAGCACAACAATAAAAACTTGTGGAGCATGCTCAATATGCCACTACACCCTAGTTCCAGAAACTTCTGGTTTCTGGGCAGCTAAATCTGCCCACCAGTGTAACCCAGCCAAAAGAGATATGCCTAAAAAGGAGCAATGGGTTACACTAGGTCAGGAGCAGACTGGGCAAACCCATACCACGCTGTGGCTTGGCTGAAGATGAGCTGATTACACCATGGTACACCCATATTTTGAATACTTTATGCGGTTCGTGTTGCATCATCTCAAAAACCAATACTGAATTTGGAAAAGGTGCAGAAAAGGCCAACTAAAATGATTAGGGGCATGGAAATGCTTCTGTGTGAGGAAAGATTAATAAAATTAGGAATTTTCAGCTTGGAAAAGAGACAACTAAGGAGTCATATGATGGAAGGCTATAAAATCACAATTGTGGAGAAAGTTTGGGGGCAAAAATTGGTAAGGTATATTCTGTCCTCCACATAAAATGTAGGGGTCATCAAGTGAAATTAATAGGGAACAGATTTAAAATGAACAGAAGGAGGTACTTCACACAATGCCAAATCAACCTTTGGAACTCCTTGTCAGAGGATGTTTTGAAGGCCAAGACTATAACAGGATTAAAAAAAAAACCCCACAAAACTAAAGTTCATGAAGGATAGGTCTGTCAATGTCTATTAGTCAGTATAGACAGGGATTGCTGTTTGACACAGACTGGCATTGGATGACAGTTTTGGATCTTTTGATGATTCGATTCCATTTATTCCCTCTGAAGCAGCTGGCATTAGCCAATGTTGGAAGACAGGATACTCAGTTAAACGAACCGTTGGTCTGTCAAAATATGGCTGCTCTTGTGTTCAATAACCTGCTTGTGAAGAATTTGCAAACTAAATTATTCATGAAAATGATTCTGTGGATAATTCTCAATCATGCATCCATTCTAGAAAATAATAAATTGCTAATAGACAATTCACAGGCAGATAAGTATCAAATATAAATTGTTCACTAATTATTGTTTTCAATATTATCCAGTCATTGGACCCTTCCATTCATCTGTTTGGGGGCTAAGGAGAGGGAGAGCGAAGGCATTTTTTTACATCTCAGATAATATTTGCAATTGGTCTGAGTATGATGTATTTACATAGTTTTATCTGCACATATTACTCCAGTGAAACCTCTTTAGTTCATGCATTTTGTTTGTTCCCTTGTTTAATTTGAGTCAATGTCTTGTTCTTGTTTAAACTTAGATACCCACTATACATTATTTATCAAATCTGTTTGATCCTTAGAAATCAACACTTCTCTACCATATTTTCCTGTTAAACATTTAATTGTTTCAATTTTTTTAGGGCATTTCAGTGAAGACACCATAACCTACTGCTTGCCAAAAGTGGAGGTGCAAGAATCAGGCCCACCCAGGTATTCCTGGAAGAGAGGCTGCCCAGGAGAAGGTGAACCTAAGGCCATGGGCTGGGTTACAGGTATGGTCATGTTACACTTCTTAAGTTTTGTATAACTTTCTAGGGAGGTAAAGAGATTTGGCTATGACGTGTGGGTTTTCGGTTGAATTCCTTCACTAGTTTGCAGAAATGGACACTTGCACTGTATGTTTTTATAACAATCTAATCAACCACTTTCCTATATTGAAACAAAGAATACTTTGTATATATGAATACTATTAGCTTGCTGATCATGTGTTAGCCTTCACAATGTATTGAAAACAAAGGGTTGGGGGGGGGGCTGCAGAAACATTCTCCATTAAGTGATTGCTATTTGAATAGAGGATAATTCTGCTATAAAATGTGATGAAAATTTTAAATCACTAAACATTTCTAATAATCACAACAATGGGATGTTATCTCTTGTATCACAGGGAAATGATGTGAACACATACCTGCAGGCAGACATAATTTGTCACTTCTAGTTAATGCTGTTTTTTTGTGTTTTTTTTTTGTTTTTTGTTTCCTTTTGTTTTTTTAAAAGGAAAATGCATTCAATTACCATTAAGGTGTAGCAAAAAACAGCTTCCTTCAGAGGAACAGAACTCCATGTAGGGTGGGGGGACAAAAACAAAACAAAAACCACTGTGCAGCAAAAATAGTGATCTCTGAACACTTTCTGTTGTAGTAAATACTTATTAATGGGAAGGCTGAGGTAATCTTCATGGAAACATTCTTTCAAATATTGCATGAAACATCAGCTACAGTTTTTGAAACTACTGTAGTTTCTACTTCATGCATCTGATGAAGTAGGTTGGAGCCCATGAAAGCTTATGCCTCAGGAAACTTCTTAGCCTTAAGGTGCCACAGAACTCTTAGTTTTTGCCTTATACAGACTAACATGGCTACTCTTATTCTTCCAAATGGTGCTAACTTAGTTTAAAATCAAAGTTGTATAGAAGTGAGCAGGCAAATAAGAGAGCAATACCATGAACCGAACAAACATTCAGTACACTTATTGAAATGCTTTACACATTATTTATTGGTAAATCTGAGCTATTCTGACATGATGACTCATAAAGAAATTTTTTGCATGGGAAGCTGATCCTCAGATGCATGTGAGGGTCAGATTCAATATGTAGCATTGTGCAGAATTGTGAGAATTTGAACCGATTTTCAGTTCAGTGCTTTTCCAAATATGGGGTGAATGTGGTGTGTGTGGGGTTTTTTTTTGTTTTTGTTTTTTTTTAATGGTGTCCGTTGGAGTAAGAGCACTCCTAGGCCAAGCGGCAGCCATGTGCTCACATCTACATTCCTTGTGTGCCCAGAGTGCCCATAAAGCCAATAAGAGTTAGAGTTTTGGTTGACATGGAATATGGGAAAGAGGTCAATGTCCAAATTTCCCAAAAGGATGAAACTTTAGTTTTTAAAAAAGGCAGAAATAAAAACATAACAAGCTGCCAAGATGTGAAAAACTATTGACTACCATCCAGGCTATGTTGCATTGCTTTCCTGACAATTTGTCTATTTTTGGATAGTAGTATAGATTTGTAAGCTAAGTGCCTTGCTGAGTTTGACTGCTGGCAGTTATTGTTCTTAGAGACTGAACTAAGATGCTGATCTAAAGCCTACTGTTGTCATTTGAAAGGCTCCCACTGCCTTGACAAAGGGGCCAGGTGGCATGACTTTAAGGATAAAGTATTCTGGTAACGACCTTCATTTCCAGGGCCAACAAATCTGGGGTAAAACCCTGGCTCTATTGGCGTCAGTGTGAGTCTCACCACTGACTTCAGTGGAACCAAGATTTCACTTGTGGCCTCTTGAACTTGCTTTCTCTGACTACACAATTTAACTATGCAACATGAAATTGTTTCCATGTTTTGGGGGTGAATACTTGAGTGCAATGTGGCTGCTCCATGTTCCATCAGATGGATCACCTAAGTGCAAAGGGGGTCCTCCAGGATGGTAGGGCCAGCACAGAAGTTCCTGTAGCACCTTCCTTGCTGATTATGGGAGAGGGGTGTAGACAGAAGAAAGAAAGTGGCCAGGACAGCACTGCACCCTGCTGGTTCCTAGCACTCCACTCCTTTGGGGTTCTGAGCAGCAGGAATAATACCAATGGACCAGCTGTGTGTGTGTGGGATGGGAAGAAGAGCTTTACATAAGTTTTGCCCTCATGCCCCAACTGGTCGTCTGGTCCTCAAGATCATTGGAGGGGGTGAAAGGTGGGAGGTACAATGCAGTTCAGACAATTAATCTCCTAACACTAGTTTAGAGGAGAAACAATAAATACACAATATCTGATTTATTGCTAATGAGAATAGCTGAATTGTTTTATTTGGAAAATAACTTTGAAAAATTAGCTGTCCTCATTAAAGTCACTCTTCTGTGAAAATATTGTAAGTTCCACATCTTGGCTCACTTTAACAATTACTTCTTGAGCAATTGTGTGGTCTACAAAGCATCACAGTTCTATAACTGTTAATTATGCAAATACCTTGTCTGATACCACGGACTCTGAAACCTACCACTGCATTCACAGTGGGTGAGAATCATTATACAGTCAGCACTCTCTCTCTTTCAGGTGATTTAGAGAAGATACTGGATTGGGATCTCTTTGGACTGAGAGCTGTCCTGGCTTAAAGCAGTCACCACCAGCAGTGCAAGCTTCCCCAATGGTGCTCTTCTAGTATGCCATAAACTTGACCTGAAGGAACTAACTGTTTCATCTACAGTAGAGACAACTCCATCCTTTCTCTATATAAAATTATGTAACTGCATTTTGCACATGGCTGCAACTAGTACAGCTCAGGTACACATCGGAACATTTTCTGCCCAGCCCTTTGTCTGCCATAGGGTATGTCTACACTATGGACTTAAGTAGGCTTACGTCAACTTAAGCAAAGCCCTGGCCACATTTGGAGTTCATTAAGTTGACTTAAGGGCTTCCTTAAGTTGACTTAATTCCTGTCCTTTAAAGTCGACTTTAAGGGTTAAGTTGACTTAACATAATGTGGCCATTAAAGTTTACTGAATAAAGTTGACCTAATGCAGTGGGGCATTTAAGTTGATTTTATAAAGTGACTTAATACAATGTGGCATCACTAAGTAGACTTAATAAGGTCTACTTAAAGTTGACCTTAAGTAAACTTTAGTAAGTCGACTTATCTGAGCCCAGTAGTGTAGACATAGCCATAGCAACCTACCAAGATGCATAACTGTTTTTGTTTGAATCTCTTCAGCTGCTCTGTGCTGCCTCCACTGCTGATAACAGGAGTGAAGGATTGTGTTTTCCAAGACTCATGTCTTCCCACCTTTTTTGATAAATCAAGGAATCCTTCAGTCCCACAGGGTAAAATGCCCATTTTTCAAGATGAGGACTGGTTGGTGATGCAACATTTCCTAGCTGTACTAGTTTCATGCTTGTTCACCCAGAAGGCAGATAACTCCAAAAAATTAATTCCAAAGGGGCAGCTGTGTTAGTCGTGTTCAGCAAAACAAGCAAGGAATCCTGTGGCACTTTTAAAGACTAACACATTTATTTATCTCATGAGCTTTGATTTGCAGTTATAGTGTGACCTGATCCTATGACTTGCACTTCCCTACATTTCTTTTCCTCCCACTCTGAATTTCCCCATCTTCAAAGCATCTGACAGAGTGGGATTTTATCCGATGAAAGCTCATGCAATAAATAAATCTGGTAGTCTTTAAAAGTGCCATGGGACTCCTTGTCATTTGGAAAACAAAACTATAACATCTTTCTGCTTTCCTGGTGTGGTGATAGGTGCTCTATTGCTGAGACGGTCTGCTGATCGATAACCTTGGTTTCCGTGGATAGTAGAATGGTTATTGTAGATACTAATATAGACTGCTGCATCTAGCTCAATGTTTTGTGTCAGTATGCCTCTGTTGGTACCGTTATACTGGAAATGTGCCTAACGCTTGTTAAGTCATATTGCATTATGTGGTTTCAGTGCTGAATGTTTGAGGTTTTAAAGGAGGGATTAGAACTGGAAATACTTTAATTGCAAACACAGGGATGTTCATTAATCCTCCAAAATGATTGCCGCATGCTGTGTTATAAAAGCAATGGGGGATTTTTATCTCCCAAACAGAAAGGAAGAAATGTTCTTTTCTGGCAGCCTTCCAGACATGGCATGCTTCAGTGGAAGCCAGTACTTGGAAAGCCAATCAGTAATGGATACTCTGTGTCATTGTTTTGCTAGCAGTTTGACTGATTGTGAAGAGCCCATGGACTAAGCTGTTCATAATTCACATTATCTTGGCTTGCGTGCACTATCAATTATCATACAGCTGCTAGCACAACAAAGGAATTAGACTGTACCCCTAAATAATTCTCAGTTGGTTAGCTTAGTATTTGTGTATGTGGTGACATTTATTCCAACAGGTTTGTCATTTTTAATTTACTCAGAATAACTCAAGCAATTTGCGTTGGTTTACTGTGCTCCCCCAACCATTTGGCTTTTTTAGATTTTTGTCTACACTGGAGGTGGGATTGTAATTCAGTTGTAGGCTGTTGAATTGCAGCATCCACAGGAGACTGATCACACTCTGCATGTGGCTCTAGACTGTTGCATCCCCACTGGTCATTGTTACTTCCTGAAATGCATCACACTGCAACTAGATTCAGGGACTTATGGGGAGGCAGTCATCCTCCCATGGTGCAATGTTCTTACTCCCCCTTCCTTCTCCTCACTCCCCTCCCAAAAGACAGAAAAATTTCTGTGCTGTCTTTCTCTGCTGTAGGCACAGAGAGAGATGAATTAAAAACTGATGGGCCCCACTGGTAGGAGAGGAGCTATGTATTGTTTATCTGACACAGTGCAGAACAGTAGAAAACCAAGAGCAGCAAGACAAGAATACAGAGTTCTGAGACAGATCCCAGGGGCCAATGAGGTCAAATTTCACTGTTGTCTGGCTACACAGACCTGAACTCAAATAGTAGGTTTTGACTTCAGTGCTACACTACTCCCAGGGGTGGTGTTATCAGGCTGCATTACAGCAGCCTTTAATTTGAATTCAGTGCTCTGACAGTGGAAACAGACTGCAGAAGGTAGAGGTAAGCTGTCTTGGCTGCTCCCATCATCCATCCAAAAAGTGTGTGCTTATTTGCTGCCTGCTGCACCAAATTCCTAGAGTCCCTATTTGATTTTGTTTGGATGCTGTAGAAAAACAGAAGAAAACTTTTAGACGGGTGTTTGGAAGTCAGAGATTGAGTATTTAATAGGCTTTTTTTTTCTTGTCAATTTTAAAAGGGATAGCCGTGTTAGTCTAGTCCAGTGAAAAAACAACAAGGAGTTGTGTGGCACTTTAAGCCTAACAGATTTA